>JAVYIG010003525.1:0-192869 GCA_035222895.1 Strongylocentrotus droebachiensis | reverse complement strand
ATTATGCTGAATTTTGAACTCTAAAGAAAAAAGAAAATCCTTGCATTATTTTTGATATGTTAAAGTCCTAACTATTGCCTACCGTCCTAATACCTCCACCAATAACTGAAAATAAAGGTGAGCGTACGTTTAATAGATATGTAAATAAACCCTTCTCCCGTTCCTCCCCTTCCTTCACTTTCTTTCTCCCTCCCTCTCTCTGTCTCACCCACCTCTCTCTGCATACCTCTGCCTCTCTAACCATGTAACGGTGTATCTCTTTGTCTATTCGAGTTCCATCCTCCCCCCTCTCTCTCTCTCTCTCTCTCTCTCTCTCTCTCTCTCTCTCTCCCTCTCTCTCTCTCCCTCTCTCTCTCTCTCCCTGTTCGTCTGTCGCAACTGTCTGTATTACCCGATCACTCATCATCAGACGGGATCCGTTGGCAAAGACGTATCTACTCGACCTAGTGCAGTAGCTAGGGCCAACTGCAACACATGCAGGCGCAATTACGAATCGGATGTGCTTTTCACCGCTCGTTCTTTTGCGCTGTCTAACTTTCTTCAAACTTTTTTGTCTCCAACTCTCATGGACTATAACTTAAAATGCAGACACGCGGAAGACATCACAGAAACTTTCATGCTTTGATAGCATGAGGCGAATGTCTGCAACAGGTTAAGGTGTCGTTCGCCTCTGACCTTTCCAGAATCAGCCTTGGATAGTTTGGAATTAGCAGATGTGAACTTGGGAAGTTTGAAACACTTCACAAACAGCGATCTAGGTTGCTGATTTATAGATGCGTGTGAGCATCACTTGCATGCCCGTGATACAAAGGTGCACCTCTCATGCATAGGGCACGTTTGAGTGGATTTTTCTGTGCTACGGATAGTAATCGTTCTCCCACGGGCGGTTATATAGTTGCCCGGCACTTGATCAATTAATTGATCAGGACTATTGACTATATTGGATACTAAATATATCGACTTCATTCAGGATCATGGAAAATAATAATTTCATGTCACACTTTGGTCTCTTAAGCTGGGTAAGTGCAAAGTTCAAATTCCGTGTTTTGAGAAAACAAGTTACTACTTGTGTATCATATAGACTTTGATATAATTATGTCTACAATGATAAATGCGAAGGCTGGCATTGAAAATACAATGAGCATAGTAGTATAGATCGTATATATGATTAAATAAATGACTACACAGGTTCATTTAAACACCATTAACGTTTGGGTGAGGTGAATATTACGTCTTACAGAAAGAAACTGACCGATTTAGGTCAGGCATTTCGACTCTATATCAACATGGTGAGCAAGCAGGTCATGGTGAGTAAGATTCTAAGATTGACATTTCTCGTTAGGCAACCGGATCTGGCATGGAGAAGATATTATGATGTCAAACTATGCCTACTTCCATATAGTCATCGTGGCCATTTGGCATATTTAAGTTTCTTGTTACTAGCATAATATTATGACGTATTCGTCATGGGTGAATCTGGGGTGCGCCCCTGAGTTTTGAACAAGGGAGAAAGATCACTGTACATGTTCAGCTTGCAATTGCTATAGTATTAACATATAGATCATAATATAATATAGGCCTTTATGATGTATCGTGATCATTCTCATTATGTTCAACTTAACAGTGATATCGTTCTCATTTTGTTCAACTTGACAATGATATCAGTGTCAAGTGGAACTTAATGAGAACGATCACGATAAATCATAAAAGGTGTATTACGATCTGTGTTAATAATTATGCAAACATCATCATGGTTAAATTTCCCAAGATACAAAGCAACGATCTTCCCTTTGATTGGCCCCATACATTAGAGGCCCGGTCCGTATAGGCCCCTACCAATATTATAAATGACAGCATTAAAATTGAATAGGGGGAGTGAGAAAGAGAGAGAGAGAGAGAGAGAGAGAGAGAGAGATAGAGACAGAGAGGGGGGGGGGGGGAAAGAGAAAGTACAACACTTCTACACTCCCTACGATCACGTTTATGCTACGATGAAGAGTGAAAATCCATTCGTTCAGGGGTCATTTCAAGGGTCATAAAATTCTCAGCGATCACGTCCGATTGGAGTTGAATCCACTCCAAAATTATACTGTAATTGCACTTCAAAGTAGTGGGTTGATTACTCTTTTGAAAGTGGATTCCACTTTTTGTTCTTTTATGTTGATTTTTGTGTTTTAGTTATTTTTCTTATTTTTTCTTATTTTGTAGTGTGGGTTTTTACGCCGAAACGCAGTCATCACTAAAAATTGTGACTTCCTATAATGACCATGCACTCTAGACTTGTGGACCCATATATGTAGTGAATAGATATCTAATCTAAAGCATGCGAACTTGTACCCCCCGGTCCGGAGGAATACTTTCATATTGACCAATTTCTTGATATTTTCAGCCAGTGGTGCATGCATATTTTGCATATTCTTGGTAGGGTGAATTCAAAGAACGAGGAGGAAAGAGAAAGAAAACACAATTATATGTTTAAAAAAGATGAGCCTCATTAAGCAAACAAAAACTTTATTTGAAACAGACTGCACAGGAGACAGGCAGATATGTATTCACATGATTAACATTAAAATGCATCCTGCTGACTTTGTAAGTTATTATCAATTACTGATTCCAGATGTTGGAAATCGCTATTTAGTATGCGAAAATGTCGCCTCGTGTTTTTCATTTTATTTTCCTGTCTTTGTTGAAATATCTTTACACCAAAGCAAATTTGACATTATAATTTAATATAATAATGATTACAGCTAGTTACTTTCATTAAATGTTAGTGATCCTCGGAACACATCTAAAATTCTCGTGTTTTTTTTCACCGTTAGTTTCAAAGTTGTAAAGCCCTTTAATACGAAGCAGTACAACATTTATTTAAGCATTGTTAAGCAATTTTATGCTTTGAGTAGTTTCCTTTACAATGATGTGGTGGGCACACATTTTGTATAATAATACATCTAATGTGATGTAGACTATTATTAAACGTTGTTAAAGGAAACCGAATCCCAAGTAATAACTTTACTTATTCTGAGAGATTTATTATATTATTGCCCATAAATATACAAGATTCCCCACCAAAGTGTATGAGAGAGGTATAAAGCAAAAATAAAGTACAGTTTCTCAGCACGACATGGGCATCGCCATTTTCTTGATAATGTGACGTACTATGCGAAGTCGTTTATCAAGTAAATGTATTCAAATTTATGGATGCTTCTTCCCAGACGTGTGTGGTGATGAAGCATTTCATTCACCTGCTGTTATCCTTTGTACTCTAATTGCAAGAACGCAAATTGCATAAATAAGTTAGTGCTCTTCTAGGGTAAAGCTTTCTCATCAATGAAATAGATTTGTCAACTGCTATAAATGAATTTTGTTACAATAATTGTACCCCTATTATTTATTTTTCACCTAATATAATTTCTATCATCTCAGTCATTATTTTTTTTTATTGAAAAGTAAAGATTTCGTTATTGATTTAAAAATTCTTTCCAACTAAAGCTTGGTGTATGATACATGTACAACTTCAACAGGTACGTCACATTTTCAAGAAAATGGCTGCGCCCATATCATGCTGAAAGGCATCACATCATGCCAGGAATATCTTCATTTATATATATCTTGTACATTTTCGTAAGGAATATTGTACATCAAAGGGCAGAAATACATCTCAGTTTTCAGAATACCTACACTTATTCTTTGGGTTTAGGTTTCCTTTAATAATTGCATTAGTTAAATACCTATCTAAATGGGAAGGGAATTTACTCCAATAAGTAGGATACAAAGTTATATGGACCGTGAGAATTAAGGATACACAAGAATAAACAGGAACAATAACAACAAGGAGGAGAGAATAACTGATAATTATAAGCAACGTTTATCAGGCGCGGTTTTAGAGTGTTTTTTTGTCGGGGGGGGGGGGGGGGGCGCTGGGGCTTAGAGATTCTTACTTTCATTTATGTGTCACGCTTAACTTCATTTATAATAACGAAAAATTAGGGGGGGGGGGGGTTGAGCTCCCCTTGTCCCCTTTTGAACCGAGAATGTATGAATGATGAATAAACATCTTATCATCAACATTTTTTTAACTTTTCGGCAAGTCATGCATATATGCACCGCTTCGACGACCTGTGTAGCTGAAAGATAAACATTTGTCTTCTAACATATTATTTTTCCCACGGGAGGGGTTTAATCAGACTAGCCCCTTCTCTATTCGCAACATGGCCCAATAAGATTATATCCAGTTATTATTTCTGAATAATTGACATCTTTTTCGTTTTTGGCACAAGGTATCACGCAGGGCATTGACACTGTTACCGATGCTGTATGTCATCAACAAAAATCATCAAAGAAAGTCTTACAGTTGGAGAAAGTAACCAATTTTATGGGGAAATGTACAATTATTTTAAAAGTAGTAATAATAGTGAACACGGAACAGGAGGGGAGAAAACGGTGTGCTTGTAAAACATAGCTAAGGATAAAGACTGCATCAACTAAGTCAGCCAATGTACTTGGTATTATTGTTGAAAAGGAAAAAGATGAAGAAGAAGGAGAGGAGGAAGAGAAAAAGGAGAATAAGAATAAGAAGAAGAAGAAGAAGAAAAAGAAGAGGAGGAGGAGGAAGAAGAAGAAGGAAAAGAAAAAGAAGGAGAAGGGGAATGAGGAGAAGAAGGAAAAGACGAAAAAAGAAGACGAAGAGGAAGGCGGAGGAGGAGACGAAGAAGAAGAAGAAGAAGAAGAAGAAGAAGAAGAAGAAGAAGAAGGAAAAGACGAAACAAAAAGACGAATAGGAAGGCGGAGGAGGAGGAGGAGACGAAAAGAAGAAGCGAGGAGAAGGAGGAGGAAGAAGCCCATGAGGATAGGCGGAGGAGAGGATGAAAAAGAAGAAGAAGATCATTACGTAACTCACCGTGGACACAGTCTTATTAAGTCGATTATCATTAAGTTCCTAGATTGCAATTTTATCAGCATAAAATAAGTGTGAAACTCTATCTTTTTAAATAATGTGAGTTTTATCAATTGTCTGTAATATTATTTCTATTATTATTTTAGAAGAAATCTTTCATAATATGGCTCTATAGATTGAATAAACCCAAGTCTACCCTGTTCAAAAGTGTTCCAGGCGTTCACTGGCACTCATTGGGGGTACAAAACAAATATAGAATTAAATAATTATTTATTAACGAATAAGTATACAGGTAGTAATAATTGTCTATAACATTTTGGATCAATAGTCAATCCCTAACCGATATCCAACAAATTAATGATCCCTTAGTCAAAAAATAATGCCATCCACGCTTATAATATAATACATTATATATTATTATATTATACATGCACTTATGACCTGAGCCCCCTCAGTTTGGAAATTCTTTAACTATCACGGCGATGGTGTATCCAGACCTTGGCCTTCTGGAGGGGCAACATATTTTCAAGCTTACGGAAATCCAAGGCAATCATCACATTATAAAAAAGGGGCGCCTCATGCCCCCCTTTTCGTTAGTTACAACTTGCAAATATGGCATCATTAGGCAATATACATAGTGTGCTTAACAGTAAGTGCGAGGGTCTGTTGCGATCGAGCAGATTATTATTATATTTTTTTTAAAAACTATGATTATTGTATCTAAATTGTAAATTTTCGTGTATTTTCAAGTACAGTGTGCCAACTTATTGACTTACTGTGTAACGATTTGGTCGCAGTTTTTTTTCTCTGTCACAAAATTCCCTAATTGCGCCTCCTTCAAATACGCTATTAGTGTCAAATTGAACATAACGAGAATGATCTGATACATTATAAAAATGTATTTTCTTGTTTTGCTCCTGAAAATTCGCTCAGTGGGGACTAATTTTGTGTTGGGTCGGGGGGGGGGGGCCGTGCCCTCTGTGCCCCCCCTCTAGATCCGCCACTGAAGAGGTGTGGTTGGGGCGGGATATCCATGTTGAACACGACACTGTTTCCGTACCCTTTACCCGCCCTGCCTCTTACCTCTCTGCATTTTCCTCATCATAAAATCGTGTACAGCCCCCAGTCTGACCTTTGTCCGAATTTTAACATAATTGTGCAAGGGGCGTCGCGAAGTGAAGGAAGGGGGGGGGGGGGGGTATTCGGAATGTGACTTTAAAATAGTATTGTCTAGTTGGGGCACTCTGGCGAATGCATCGGAAAGGAGAGCACCAGTTACCTCAGTCCAATGATATATGATATGACTTTATTCAAATATGTCATCATGGCTGTATAATGACTGCCATTTTGTGTTCTTTTACGGGGGGGGGGGGGATTTTGATTGGAAAGGGTAGCCCTTAGGCCGCCAATGACTCAAAATAGTAGCCCTATATTCCTTGAACTATAACAACAACTTTCATAACTTCGAATAACTAAAATCTTGTGTTGTGTGTTATCATATAGGAGAACGTAGGGCCTATTATATAGGCCTACATTTCCCGAAGAAACCCCCAGAAACTAATTTACTATGTATTGGTAAATGATAAGGGTTGGAATCAAGTGGAATTTAATTCTTAAATAATATGTTCGAGGGCCGGTGATTTGGCGTGTCCGTCTACTAGGAAAGAACTGATTGACTTGAAGTATTTCTTCCTCCTAAGTTGTACTTAAAACTTGAAATTCGTGAGAAGTGGCCTGCAGATACCTCGTTTAATTCCTTCTTCTATCTCAACGTATAATTTAAAAATGGGAATTTCCCTTTTGCGAGCAGAAAGGCGGATAGACTTCAACTGAAATGAAGAATATGTTAAAAATCGTGCATATTATTGTTCTGCAATTGATATTGGGGGGGGGGGGGGGGGGGGTCCTCCAGGATCGCCGTCTACAATATCCATTATAGCGAGAGATGTTAGAATTTCATGAAAAAGGCGTGGTCATGTGATGAAATTTCGTTCAAATACAAAGGCTGTAATTCAAGGCTAGCTACACAAGTGCATGTATGTGAAACGCCCGTCGACTGGATGACCTTTTGACCTGTCAATGCAATGGAAACATGGCGGTGGACAGATAGGTATTTACGTCCACCGGTATCATCATACTTCAAGACCGTTTTCTAATTTACTTTTATATAATATTGGTTCCTTCGTCATTCAGAATTCAGTATGTCTCTAAACAGAAATACCAGTTCATTCAAATCATATTTGAATGAAAGTTTGTACGTAGCAGAAGAAGAGAAAAAGAAACAGAAGGTAAGCACCACAAGTTACATTGTTGTCACTCCCACTGCCTGGCACTGCCTAGATCTAGTGGTACTGGTAGCGCGCGACGATTCTGTGGCTCTTTTCTACCCACTAGCTTACCGCATCAGCGGCCGCCCGGACCGGGCCGGGGCCCATGGTGTCGACTGGCTGGTATTGGATGTTGAGCAGCTGGACTATATTTGCACGATCTACGACTATATTCTCTACGTCTGAACTTTGAAGATTGTTATTTTGATACTACGTCTACATGTATGATGATGCAGCATTGTCATGATTGTTGTAGTCTGAGCTGAGATGATGATGAGACATCTGTCATTCTGTGGAAATGTATTTTACTTATTCGGCTGGAGTTGTTTTGTTGGAGCCTGAAATTGTGAAAGCATATTTATTTTTGTTTTAAAAAACACTTTAATCTTAAAAATATTTGTTGGTCTAGTTTTGTTTTTGTTTGTATGTTTGTTTTTGTTTTTTGTTGTGCAATGAATACAAAATGTTGTCATGTTTAGAGTGGTGTTGGCTATCAGTAGGGGCGCTGGTCCGAGAATAAGGATCGTCTTCATAAACAAGGATCGTCTTCTTTAACACGGACCGATGCGTCCTCAAAAATAAGGACCGTCTGCATTTTCGCAGAAGTTTCATATTTTTGATCGGCGCATTGGCGATGCAAAAAACAGATTCTGCAATGATTTTCTTGATGCAATTTACATTGACTTTGTACAGAGACCTTCACATTATGAGCAATAAATCCTTGGGAAGACGGACAACCCATAAAAGTAGACGGACAACTAGGGTTATTTTCCCCCGGGGAATCCATTTTTGGCATCGCCAGCGGGCCGTTCTGTAACATGAAACCCCCAGAGCGCCGATGAAAAAAAACGTCCTCGAAAATGCAGACAACCCTTATTTTTGAGGACGCATTTTGTCTTCGTTTATGAGGATATCCTTGTTTATGAGGACGATCCCCATTCTCGGACCAGCGCCCCTACTGGCTATGGCTTCCATCCTGGTCCAAAAAAGCCGATGTTTAGATCTGCATCTGTGGCCTTTAAAATCATAATCCCCCCTTGTCAGAATCAGATTATAACTCATACAATAGCCAATAATAAAAATATGCGCCTAGGTGATAATATGAAATATGATATTGATATTGCCTAACCTTAAATCTTAATTGGCACCCATACCCCTGCACGAAGAGGGGTAGGTAGCAAAATCACCCTTTTCCGCACACGACGAACATTGCACACTGGCTTCAGAGTTCGTAGTGGACTCTTCTTTTCTGCTCATACAAAGTACTTCGAAATCAGTCAATAATTTAACCAAAAATATGAGATTTTGTTACCGGGAGTGATAGCGATTTGCCTACCAGGCCTCTCGCCAAGAAATTAAAAACGCGTGGCGCGAGCCGAGGGAAAATTTGACCCCACAGGTTCTCTGTGTCTGGAGGGCGCTGTTGCCTACCTTCCTTCAACATGTTCCTGATGGTATTAAATGAGTTAACGTGCGATTTACATTAAAAAAAACACGGACTTCTTATGAGGGTTCACAATTTTGGTTCTGCCTAAAATGCAAATACATGTGGTCTACACGAGAAAATATGTTTTTGCGTTGCCAGTTTTCTACTTTACGATGATAGCAATTAGAGTTAAAATGCGCGTAAGCAGAGCGAACTCTGTGCGTGCGCCTATTAAGGTATGCTAAACTAATCACTATTATCATCAATATCATACCAGTACATGTATTTCATATTATCACGTGCACCTAGCCCGGCTAACCATACATGAATGGGAAAGCCCAAAGGGATAAATTAGCCACTGTTCCTGGAAACACACCAATTGCTTAAAAGTGGGTAACTTTCACTTATTTTTTCATACATACCGGTACCAAAAATAACACATGTAACTATCAGTATGACTACCTGGTATACAGCAGCGACTTGGAGCAATATGCCAGGATTGTCAGTGCCTGTTCTTGAATGTGTGTGTCAGTTTTAAAGGAGCGAGATCATTGGCATGGGATGGATGATAATAAAAAGCTGAACATTTTTACTTGATCGAGATGACAGAGAATTAGAGATGGTATCATATTGAACTGATATGTTTGAGTATCCTACATTTAAAAAGTACTTGAAAAAGTTTGCAGATTATGCTTGCTCGTAAAGAGATGCTTACCGGTACATTGTACACATCATGTCAAGCTTGAAGATACTGCCTGTTTTGCTCTCGCTGGATATTTCAGTGATTATTCTTTTAGTTTCTTAGAGCATGCAATATTTTTATGACAAAACTGCTCATTTATAAATATTGATTTAACCAGTTTTAGGAAAAAGGGTATGACTTGGCCCTCATTACAACTCTTCTCTCTTTCTTTACTACCATGCAGCCTGCATTACCAAAGCGAACAAGTACTGTTCTGCATCGTATCATCCCGTCTGTATTCAGAATCATAGAAGACTCCAGCAAAGATGGTGATGTAGTAAAGACAGACCCTCCTCGACTGCTTGATGGTAAGACTACTCATGATAGTGAAACAAAAACATAGACATCTGCTACACAATATTAATATGTAACCACAGGATATATATACAAATAAAAACTAGTTCTACATGTAAAGGATGAACAGTATAATAGGACTTACTGGGTAAATCCCTCTTTAACGTTGCCAAACCGTTACGTCAGGAAACTTGGCATTTAAAGCATTAATTTTTGCCTTTGGTAATTTCTTTGTGCTTTTCTGGTTGGACAAAATGACTCTTGCTATGTGCTGCCCTCTTGTTGCTGAGAATAGAAATCTGTAAACATGTATGATATCTAATGAAAGAGCTCCATCAGGATGGTGGTAATAATGATTTTAAAGTTCTTTTATGACATCCAAAGGGAAGTTTACCTGTAACAGTTTCAATGTCTTGAGTTCAGACATCTTCCTCAGATGAGAATTGGCAAACTGAAGTAAGCCGCCAGTTTGTACCAGCTGTCTGACATATAGGAAGCAATAATTGCCAAAACGACAATCACTGGCGATTGGAAAATTGGCTGCTTACTTCAGTTTGCCGGAGCTAAATTGGTATGATCGTATTGGCTAAATTTCACACATTTTGGGGCTTAAAATTACCTTCATCTTAGAATTAGATGAAGGGAATATACAAGGTTCAAACTGGATTAGTACATGTACATGTACATTTACTGATTTGTAGGTCTGCTATAAGGCCAAAAAAAAAAAATCATTTGGTTGTCCTCGACCGCCCGCTCGTCATTTTCGGGCCGCTCGTATTTTTTTTTTTTTTTTAAACATTTTTTTATATTTTTTTAAACATTTTTAATTTTTTTTTTATTCATTTTTTTTTTTTTTTTAATTTTCAATCCCAAACATACCATTTTATGCATTTGCAAGGATCAAAATGCGTCACGTTGCCAGTTTGGTCTTTTCAGTACGCAATTAGGTATTTATTAAACTTGCCAATTTTATTTTTCTATGTCAAAATGCCGTTCATTCAAATCAGGGTCTGAGCATTCTTAAACTCAATTTAAAGCCCATCTGTACTAGTTTACAGGAGGGATTAGACCACCCTGCAAGGTCACTGCACAGGTGGTTATCTCATCAAATCAACTCTCAGTTAATATAAGATAAAGAGGATAATGAGGGACCAATGGTCACCGATAAGGCATTGTTTGCTACATAGAGGGCGCAAGTAGCTATAAGTAGTACAATGGAGATTTAAAAGGTGCTGTATTTCAAAGCCCAAAATACTTTCTGTGTTGGTCTTGATATTCATTCTACATTAAACTAGTCTTTTACCATATTAAAGTGTTTGATAGACTTTGTTTGTTTAAATGCTTGACAATCCCAAAGATTTAATTTTTTTTATGGAAAAAAAAATTATTAAAAAAAAATCAAAAAAAAGACACACAAAAAATGAGGTTAAAAAAAAAAAAAAATCAAAAAAAAAAAAATAATATTCCGCCCGCCCGCCCCTACTCCAGAATAGCAATCGAGGACAACCAAACAATTTATTTTTTTTGGCCTAATCGTCATCCAAATGTTTACGTTTACAGCTGTGGCAGATTTGCTGTTTGTAAAATCAAGGTGACTGGTTACGATTGACATTTGATTTGTTTTGTTGCCTGTCCCAACATGCCCTTGTCACTATTTCACATAGAAACTTGGCACTCTTTCTGTGGTTGGGCGGGGCTGTGGCCTTTAGTTGAAATGTGGGCATCTAGAATGCATCACTCAGCCAGGAGATGTAATGATACACGCAAACACAAACTCATTGACAAATATGTTAAATGACTTTGACATGTTTTGATCTTGGATTAATGTTGTGATTTACAATTAAATTTTTATAATAATAACTTTGTTTTGTAAACAAGCCTTAGCTGGGAAACTTCATTGAAATCATCATATTAGGGAACGTTTAGATCTTTTGAATAATGTAGTTGGTAGCCGTCTACATACATTTACATTACAATACATGTGGTATGTACATGTAAATATGTATGTACAGGTGTATGTATGAAGTGGAGCTATCACCCCCAAGAAACAAAGAGAACATCTTTAAACGGATAAAATTTGAGCCTTCAGTTAAAGAGAAGGTTGAGTTCTGGGGAGAGGTGAAACATAATTTGTGAGCGTTTTCATTGGTTATTTTTCAAGTGTGGAAGAACTTCAGAGAATTTTTTTTCCCTGAAAAGCATGGCTCTTCAAATGCCTCCATATTGTAAATATGACATGTAACAGCTTATGTCACATACTTGTGTAGTCCCATATCTTTCTGTGTACAGTGCTTGATACTTTTACCAAGACTAGGCCAAATTTCTTATCGTTTTAGTGATTTCTGAATCTTGCAGTACACAACAATACAATATGCTACATGATCAACTTTTTCTGATCAATTCCAAACCGTTTCTCTCACAATGCAATCACATGACCAGAACTCAACTTTATCTTTAAGGAAGAAGGGAAAACATATATTATAAATTTAATAGCAGACAGTTCCTTCTACATGTGACCTCACAAGGATCAAATAACCAGTACTTCAATGTGTCAGTTTTTTTTGTCGCTCTCCTTAATCTGTTATTACTGTACATGGTCATCAATAATGATACATATGAATTGTGGTTCGATATCTGCTCCTTCAACATTTGTCAAAGGTGAGATAAAGGGAGTTGTGATTTGGTTTTAGTGATGTAATGATTATAGTTATATTAGGTACATACATGGACATGTACATGTAGATGTAAGGATTTAAGGATGTAAGGATTTAAGGATGTAAGGATTTAGTGCATAGAAAATTGGACACGGAGCAGTTGTTGTCGCTTTACATACACTGTACATGTACACATGTAGCATGTGTTGTAGAACTAAAATGCATTGCAGATATCTTCTCCAAGTTCTACGTACACGTCTCTGGATGTATACATGTACATGTAGTAATCGTGCCTCCTCTTCAGTTAATCCACGCCTCTGGAACGCCCTCCCTCATGTTCTTTGCAACACCGACAAGCTAGAAAGCAGGCCTCAAAATCCATCTTTTAGAGCAAATGTGTACATGTAGTCCATTTAACTATTTGAGGAGCGGGCGTCTTTAAATGTTTGAAATAGATAAATGGCGTCTTATATGTGCTGTGGATCATCATCATCATACATTATATGGGGAAGAGGCATACCTTTGCTTTTATACATGCTTACCATCTTCTCTTGGCACCGACTCTATACACAGAGTTTGGCCAACTTGGTTCGAGTTGGACACAATATGGCAACTACTGCTTTGTTGGGCAAGCACGAAACAAAAGAATATATGCCATGTTGTTACCCAGTGAAACCAAGTTGGCCAAACTTTGTGTGTAGAGGGCTCTGCTACCAGTACCATCCTGAAGATAGCTCCATACATTGTATGTTGACCAGTTCATATATATACTGAATATTCTGAAGTGGTTTTTAAAGTGATCTACTATTGTTTGAGTGGCAGATGTTGAGCATGTAAACTGTGCCATACATGCTTCACTTGCCCAAACTTGTACATATGTACATTGTACATGTATTATAGATCATATGATCCCTCTCAGGTGTCAGGACAGGATTTATTTTTAGGCTAAATTGATCACATACTGTTCTTTAAATTGGCAACAAAGACATTCTTTTTAATTGAGCATAGCTAAAATAAAATGTACTGACTCTAAATACAATACATTGTACATGTGTGAGGGTGTTGTTGATGAAATGATGACAAAATTGCAAATTTTTATAAAAAAAACAAAGATTTTGAATCTCTCAATGTTTATGTTCCTTTTTTAATATTCCTGCCGTCAAATGATACATGTATGTAGCAGAGATGCCAACCCTCCCGATTTTATCGGGAGGCTCCCGATAATTCACCCCAACTCCCGACCTTACGATCATCATCCTTATCCTCCCGATTTATTTTAAAAAAAAAAAAATGATTTTTTTTTTTTTTTTTTTTTTTTTTTTTTTTTTTTAATTTTTTTTTAATTTTTTAAATTTTTTATTATGATTTTTTTGGAGGGCGCTTATCAGTATATATATCTGTGAATTGAATGAGAAATATCATCTGCTAACTTAAGCATGTAGTAATTCCACTATGTTAAAAGACAAATTAAAAGTAGCGAAAGATTGTTTCAGCATATGGATCGCCGTAACCAATGCGTGGATATTGCCACAGAATCCAAATGGCGGAAGATCAGCAAAATAAGACCAAGAAATGGTCTCGGAAGTATAAGACCGAATACAGTATCAAGTACCTGTGTAATCGGAAGTCTGAAAGGAATTCATCATGCATTTTGTACAATTTTTATGTTATTTTAAAAAAAAGGGGGAATTATTTAACTAAATACACATGTAAAATGCTCCAAAATAAGGCTCAGATTGCACCAGAGAGCATCTAGAACCCCAGAGCTTCCAGGGCCCTAAGGCGGGCCCTGGACCCCGGCCGCATGTGTCGGCGCTACGCGCTCGAGATGTGCGCTACGCGCACATTAATTGGTGTCGATTACAAATCCTCCCTATTTCTGATTTCCAAAAGTTGGCATCTCTGATGTAGTCATAAAACAAAAATGGATGCAGAGTGTGCGGATACTGTTGCCCTTTCTACTGAGGCATCTGGTATATTATTTACAGGCTTTCATTCTCTGAAAGTCTGAATGAAAGGTTCTTGAGCCAAACCACAAAATTTGGAATGATTGTTGCAGAAAGGATTTATGAGACTCTTTGTACCTCCAAGGGAAAGGAGGTGCATGTGAATGAAATCCCCTACGGGTCGGATCCCTATAGCATAGGTTGGATCAGGTCATGAGGCCTGTCCTCATCAGCTTGAGTTTGCCAAATAACCCGCTATTTGAACTATCCCGATTGCACATTAACCAGTTAATTTGTGTCTTCACCAGCCTGCAGTTGCAATTAGCAGGATATTTAATCGAGAAAATGTCCCAAGAAATCTTGGTCTTGTTTCCAAATATCCCGCTATTTGGGAAATAGCGGGCTAAGTTGCACTCGTTCGTGATGAGCGTATCGGTCTGGTGAAAACGCCATTTTGAGCTTCGGGATAATATCCCGAGTCTGTAAATAGCAGGCTATTTGGCAAACTCGAGCTGATGAATACAGGCCTGTAGAGCATGAGACAAGATAGTTGATGTTGTTTTCTTCCCATAATTTGACTAGACCCTGGACCTGAGCCACTGGAGGAAAGAAAAGTTCCTGTCTAAATGTCATGAACTTAACCTCAGAGTCTGGTTAACATCTTGAGATAATGATGAAAGATACATTGTAAACAACATTTAGGCCTTGTTCACATACATACATATGTACAGGTTGTATATAATGCTTTAAAGTTTAAACTGCAGCAGCAGCATGAAAGAAGTAATAATATACATTTTGGGCACCAAAGTTTATTACGGTAGGTGAATGGTACAGAATACATTTAATGTTAATGAGCCCTGTTTAATCAATTATGGTTTTATTTCATTTTCATGCTGTTATTTAATGACAATGGTGATTGGTGATTGATCTAGACTTCAGTAGAGCTGTTACATTTAAGTGCTTTGTAATTTATTATACATGTTATATACATGTACATGTATACATGTCACTACTTTTCCCCTGCATATCATTTTGATTCAAACAGAATATGTGTACCCCATCATCTAAAAACGCAACGACAGGTACATGTAACACACACGTATTGTCGGTGTTAAAGCAAATGCCCTAGTAACATGTACTGTGCAATGCAGTAACAAACATGTATGGTTATTTTTAGATGGCAAATACAATCCCAATTTACAGTTTGACCAGGGTGGATCTTCTTCGATTTGTATCATCTACTAAACAAATTATATTGAAGTGTCATTGTTTATAACAGAGATTTGCAGGCAATATACAAACAGTGCCTTGATCTTTGGAATGTCGTAACAGTTTTAATAACCAAAGAGATCCAAAGACAAATACACTGTCCCTATAGGCTGTCAACTGGTGATGGAAGAATTGATTACCAATCTTTATTTGTTGAAGTGGAATGTAATGTACTCCACACATCAATCTCCATACATGTAAAGACTACAGTATAGGAATATATAGGCCTGCATGTACATTGTACATGTACTGTACATTTACAAATGTACATATCGAGCCATTGAGTTGCATAGACCTGTCACCTGTATATGAATCACTCATCAAACCTAAAAATATACAGTGTATAAATCACATTTCAATAACTTTTATGAACAAGATACTGTACATGTACTGTATACAAGTAGAAGGCTTTGGATTTATTGCACTTTTTATGAACACCATGCACCAGTGTTAAAAAACAACAACACTTATCTGTTCTTGGGAGCTTTTATAGGATTTTATATTGTATACATGTTAGTGTGATATTCCCCACATATGTACATGTATTTATGTATTTTAAAAAAATATTACCAGAGCTTTTTTTCAGTTTATTAGAACTATTTTGGAGATTTCCAGAGCTTCTGTGGATTATTTTCACTGCAATGCATAATCAATATTCATTGATGTTTCAAACTTTAAAGAGAAATAGATATTTTTTAAACAAAAAGAACAAGGTTTATGTATTAAAGTTGCACGAGGGAGGGGGGGGGGGGTCATACCAGTTAGTGTGCTGATAGCATGAAGGTAAACTGATGCCAAGAATGTGTACATTTTATATTGATCAGTGTACCGTTTTATACTACATTGTATGTACCTACATGTAGACAAGACTAGTCCAACTGAAGTCCCATACAAGTAACTATCACTACGGTGATCAAAGGGAAAGGATTATTAATGCTTTCCTGCCCCTCTGTTAGTCACTGTATGATCAGGGACTGAGCTTTTCCCAATGTATCTACAGTACCCTGTATGTATATCCTTGGATACAAACATCCACGTAACAAAATAAATTTAATCTTCTGCATAAGTTTTGTTCATTTACTACAAATAAACAATATTTACCTGCTATTAGGAATATACTTGTACTGGTATTCTCCAAATATTCATAGCTTAATTCAAGCACAGTTTCCACAACTTTGTTGACATCACTTTCACTACGACTAGAATGTACATAAGTAGATCATGCAACAAAGAATAGACTCAGAGATTTTTGCAATGATAGTGCGGTCTATTTTTGGCTGCAAAGATATGATATAAAGACTACTCTGGTCTATTTTAGACTGCCAAGATTTAATCTTGAAATAAATGTGCACTAAACATTTTTTTTTTTTTTTTTATGAATTAGGACTCAAAGTCAAAATTATGTTCAGGATGAATCAAATTTCCAGACAGGTCTACATAGGAAGCCCACCGGGTTGTTGGTAACTATAAATTGTCTGTTTGGAACCAGAAGGCTATACGAATAACAGCAAGTTAATGCCCTCCTGGCTTTGAACAGAGTATACTGTACCACTCTGTGATCGCGCAGGGCCCTATAACAGGCAGATCACATGCAAATCTGTCAGTTTGGGGGGGGAAACGATTGAAATAAAAATAATGCACCTGTATTCTACTCTTGAACTTCCTAATAGTTTAGCAAAACAGGAAGATATCTGGATTTTGACCACCAAAAAATGTCCATAATACCGATGTCGCCTAAACCACAAAAGTATACCACCAGTGTTGTTGCCATATTTTTGTATTCAGCGGATATGCTCATTAAAAAAACCTCAAAGTGAAGTTGTTTGTTAATATAGTAAAATAACTTTTAATTTTGTTTGCAAGAATGCACCATAAAGTTTTTGTTTTTACAGTAAAAGTAACCCAGTGTAACAAGTAAACTTTTGTTGTTTGTTTGTTTCTGCCATATGATTAGAAGTGTCGTAGTCGAGTGGTTAAAGCACTTGACTTGAATTCAAAGGTCGTGGTTAGATCCCCGACATGGCACTAATGTCCTTTGGCAAAGCATTCATCTTGATTTGCCACACTCGACCCAGGTGAGGTAAATGGGTACCTGCAGGAATTCATTCCTTGAAATGCTGGAGCGTTGTCATGGCAGCAAGGCTAAAGCCGGGTAATAATACATGCGCCTCGGAATAGAATTTCTAGATACCGGTAGAGGACGCTATAGAAATGCCTATTGTTATTATTATTATTATTATGGAATGTTCAGGAGGAATAACGTTTTTCATGTTTTATTTTTTTCTTATGTGTATAATATTTTTGTGTGGAATTCAGCTGGTGTCAATTTTGTAATTCTTGTGATTTTGATAGGGAAAGCCCAACTGAAACCTATGATGGGAAAAGAGTTTCACTGGCACAGGAACTTTTGGAGTGTTCAGGAAGTAGTTGTACTAAACAGGAATGCTGATTCAAGGAAGCTCATAGACCAGAGCTCCGGTGTCCTATCAATACAATACACAATGTGCCTGCCCTATAGGCTATAGTCTATACAGTACACTCTTTTATTTTTCAGTTCACAAGCTGATATAAGACTTGTTCCTGTATGACACAGTTTTTCGTATGTAAATGATAAACAAAAAAATAATCCAATATTTTCTCTGGCGACAATTGCTCCAGCCTCCAGGCTTTTTTTTGGTCAAAAGTTTCTAGCCTTAATAGGAGTAGGGTTATAATTGATATGGTATGACTATGATACCTTAGTTTTATGTTTAGGGTTAGGAATACATGTAGAGTCGGCTTGGTGGTGATATACAGTCCCTACGCACTTCCAAGGAGCTTTTGAAATTATTACCTTAGCTTTAGCTCCTGTAGCCGATATCAGCGCACAGTGCGTTTCAAGGAATAATCCTACCAGGTACATGTACATGTACCCTTTTACCTCACCTGGATGGAGTGTGGCAAATGTAGATTAACGTTTTGCCAAAGGATGTACAGCATTGAAGTGGCATTGATTCGAACCTTGTGGCTCACAGTCCTTATATCCTCTGGACCACAATGCCTCAACTGTTTTCTGTGAGATTTTGTGAGACAAATTCTTATGAAAACAATTGATCATACTGACTATATCAGATGGTAAATATTTACAGTGTACATATATGTATAGACCTACAAGTTGGGCTGCTGCTTTCATACATACTTCTATGGTCTTCTTAGGATATTCTACAAACACTTATTCATGTATGGTATTACAGCCTCTTCTACTTCTCACGATTGTGGAGCTTGATTGGTTTCATTCTATTAATATGACAGCTGCCCAGGAGATGAGCCAGGTTATATTCGCCAGTGTAGAAGAACAGGAAGAGTGCACATATTTATACAGCTGTATAAAGCTGATTTATGTTAGTCTTGTAATTGATTACAAATACAATGCTGTAATCATATGTGAAATTTCATGGATTAAATTTAAGCTTGTTTTATGTGTTCTTTCTCGTTGATTGATTGATTTATTCCTATGTGATTAATTCTATTTTACAGGGGTTAGACCTCGGGCTTTTCAGGTTGACATTTTACTGAGAATGTGGGTCCATTTTAATGTCTTCTTCAGGAAACAAAACTCAACTTAATATGATGTGGTTTCCTGTATATTGTAAGGTGACATTTGTAGTTGGTATTAGGTTTCAATCTAATTTCATAGGAATGAAAACAAGGAAGATAATGATTTTTCTGGCATGATACACTGTACATGGCGCTTCGGTTTGACATTTCTACTATTTTGCGCTCGTTTCTTGGCACTTCTTGTGAAATAATGTTATTCTAGCAACCTACACATGTTTATAGTTGACACCACAGACTTTCAACAAATACAATAATACCTTTCTGTAAAATGAGTGTGCTGCCCTCTGCTGATGTACACTACTATTGCTTACGTATTTGTCTGAGAGAAGTACAGGACACGCACTATTTTCTCTGTTGAAATGTACAATCTTTGTTTACTAAATGGCAAATTTTTAGTAGTTCATGAATTTTTATAAAATTTAGGGGCTAAATTCTTGATGCCAAAAACATGTATTATGCCCACTGTATTGGGCTCATGTGTCGTACCGGTATATGGAACGTTAATTATAAATAAATCAGTGTGTTGATTTTTAATGCATACATTAACATGTACTAACATCCAAATATGGTGAGTTTTAATATGTACATGTACATATACAGGTGGCAATTGTTGACTCAAAGCCTGCGTGGGAGAATCATGATTCTGAAAGAAAAATTAGTATTAAACAAGAGATTCAATAATAGTGTGCAATTTGATGATCAACAGTTATTCAAAATAATATGCCACATATGTAAGCATATACATGGTTGGTTTCCAGTTTTTCATTGTTTTATGCCGCTAGGAATTTTTCCTATTGTGTTATTTTACCATGGCCCATTTATTTTCATTTACAAGTTTATTGACCTTTTACAGTCTAATTTCTTGCAATAAATATATTATTTAATACAGCCACGACTGATAAAGTCTATAGCACACTCTTGTGACAGAAACCTGCACATGTTATTTTCAGCAGTAACAAGAAAAAAACAATGTACACTTTAAATTCCAGTTACAACCAATACATCCAGTACTTTTAAACAGTCTAGTGCCCTCTAGTGACAAAAACATGCACAGTATACAATCATCTGTCACCAAACTGTTTAGCAGCTGTGAGACAAGAGTTGCAACTCTCACTCTCGCACAGTCTCTGTAGAGGAAACCAAACCATTCTGTTTTGAGTCCTGGCGGGGGACAGTCCTTCCCCTTCTTGGATGTGCCTACTCAAAAGCAACTTGTTGAGTCTCCACAGTTGCAGGTTCTCTCGAGGATTTTATTGGAATATTTAACCATCATGTATGGCACTGCATTCTCGTACTCGGGTGATCTTACCCTATACCATGGTAAGAATACAAATATTTCTGCAAAATTTATTTAAAAAAAGTTAAAATGTCATTTGGACACACTTTCATTCTGGAAATGTTTAGTTTGAATTAGAAAATTGATGGATAATATCTTGTGGTATGTTTCCCATTATTACTCCTCCTGGTTAGAAAAGCATAATATTGAGGTTCAGAATGTGATTATGAAGGGAAAAAAAAGGGAAAAAGAAATCATGATTTATTCAAATAATTTATTCTCATGATCTTCTTGTGAAAGTGATATTGTTATGATTTTGAAATTAATGTACCGTATTGTAAGAAAACAAGGGTAGCATCATATTTCCTGGAATATTTCAATGTTTATTTTTTTGTTTATCTTTCCTATCTTGGTTTGAGGTTTTGAACATATTAATGAAAGATATTTATTTATATGCAGGATTTGTTGAGGTTTGAAGGAAAAGGAAAAGGAAAGTGAAGTGAAGTGTGTTTTATGGGAATATTTCCTTATCATTTTCTTGTAAGTTATTTCATTCTCTTCGGTGATATTTCTCTCTATCCTGGTAAGAAAACAATTCTGTCTAAACTAAGTTGAAAAACTTTCAGGTTGTGATTTAAAAACAGTTGTAGAATAAAATTACCGGTATTTGAAAGGGAAGCAAAAATACTTTAAAATGTCCAGTTTGCTCATCATTTGAACTACAGTATAGTCTCATAGTGTTTCTTTTGTTAATGGACATTCTTGCTACATGTACCTAGCCCTGCATAGAAAAATGTTTTCCCAAATTTTAAACTTGAAATCTTGAGGTTGTAATTTGTAAGATGTAAGATTTTGAACTTGTACATATAACTTATGAAAAGCTCATCTTACACATACAATGTACATGTATACATGTAGCCCATTCCCTCTCATGCTATATACATGTAAGTACTTCATTCTCTTCCTCAGGTGATGTTTTTCTTTATCCACATACATGTACAAAGAATATTGTTGTGGTGAAGTATTACCTAGGAAGTTTCAGGTTATGATTTTGAAAATAATGGATTGTAATTAGATAAGGGAAGTATCGTTAGGAAATCTCTTGTATATTTCCTATACTGTACAAGTGTACATCCTTTATTTCCTGTATCTTCTTGTGTTCTTCATGCACTCATGTCCTGGTTAGAAAAATTATTTTACCAGATTTTCCAAACAGATTTAGCTTGTGAATTTGAAGTTTGGAGGTGAAGTTTTTAAAAATGTATTCACACAGCCAGAAAACAGCCACCTTGAAGTGGTACATGTACATGTCTAAAAATGTTGACTAATATCGCTATGTCATTGATGTCAGTGGTTGTCGCCTTGATGTGAAAGCACAAAACGGTTTAAATTTAGAAAAAGCTGATCACTGATGATGAGCTAAAGTGACAGTACTATTCGCCAATGTACTACTGCAATTAATAGATGAGAAGTCTCTATGTGTACAGTTTGTTTTACTGTGCGTACAATACAGTATGTTGTCTACATACAGTGTTCAGTTGTTAATGTTCCAGTTGGGTTTGATAACACTTTTTTGCTTTGAAAATCATTTTGCCATATTTTACACTTCAAATGTTGTAATTTGGATTTTTTTTGGTTGAACTTTGAACTTTTTGAAATTTTAATGTGGAGGATTATGAAATGTTCAACATTTACTGGTATACTGTAACGCAATTTCTGTCATATTTTGTAGGGTACTTTATATTCAGGTGAATATTGTATCTTTATTCTTTTAATACTGCTATGTCATCAATGTCAGTGGTTGTCGCCTTGATGTGAAGGCACCAAATGGTTTAAATTTAGAAAAAGCTGATCGTTGATGATGAGCTAATGTGACAGTAACACCATTCCCCAATGTAGTACTGCAGATTAATAATAGATGAGAAGTCTTCATGTTTACAGCATATGGTTGACTGTGCGTAAAATATGTTGTCTACAAATAGTGTTCAGTTGTTAATGTTCCAGTTGAGTTTGATAACTTTTTCTTGTTTGATCAATTGGTTTTTAGACATTCTTGCATTAATCATTTTGCCAAATTTTACACTTCAAAGCTTTAGGTTGTAATTTGGAAAATTTGGCAAAATTTATGAAATTATGAAAGGATTATGAAAGGTTCAACATTCACTGGTACATTGTACACTGTATAACCCAATTTCTATCATGTTTTGTATGGTACTTTACTCTCTTATTCAAGTGAACATGTTCTTTATCCTGGTAAGAAAAAATATTGTGGTAACATTTGAGGCGGTAGTCTAAAAAGTTTACTAATACTGCTATGTCATCAATGTCACTGGTTGTCGCTCTGATGTGAAGGCACCAAACGGTTTAAATTTAGAAAAAGCAGATCGCTGATGATGAGCTAAAATCAGCTAATGTGACAGTAACACCATTCCCCAATGTATACTGCAGTTTAATAATATATGAGAAGTCTTCATGTTTATGACGTTATTTGTTTGTACAGTTCATGAGGCATTTTAGTTCACAAAACCAGTACAAGTTTTGTACAGAAGGTTTATGAGTATTCTTTCATAGTTTTGAAATAAATATTTCTTCCATATATTGCCAAAGTAAACTTTAGATTTAAGTGTGACATAGCTTCTCCTCCTTTGACATGTACACAATCATGTAAATTATATCAATATTGACTATTTAACACGAGTGTGAATAAAGAGTAAAAGACAAAGAGTTATTTTGTACATGATGTGCCATATTGGATGTTCTTGTACATAGTTAAAATTAAAAATTTAAGATAGTATTCTATAGAATGATAACTAATATTTTGGACTGTTGAAATATGAAATTTTACCACAAGTACATATTATTTAAGAAATTATAGCTACCGGTAAATATAGATTTGGTAAATTCAAAATATGGCTTTTTTGACATTTATAAGTAGAAAATAAAGTTTCAAAGAGATGTTAACAAGAATATTTCCTTTTATAGGGGGGCATTGATAAAACCAAAAGAAGGTCATCAAATTCAGTATGATTTACAAACTTAATATTCACAGCAGAATTTTAAAGAAAAATTATCTTGTTTATTTCATCTTTCCAGGTGAGGTGATCATCTGTCAAACGCCGAACGTGCTCAAGTTTGACTCCTACAATGGGTCGAACCGTGGAATATCTGGAACTCTCTTCTGTACCAACTTCAAGATCAGCTTCGTCACAGCCAACAGACCTACGCAACATGTGGTTAGTACATGGGTCATTTTAATCCTCCCATTAGCCCATGAAGGACCAACTCGTTTAGGAGATCACTGACGACCACACTATCTTTTATGATCAAAATCGGCAACGCAGCTCTGATGAAAGGCTTCCTGCCAATACTGGTCAATTTTGTAACTCCCTAAAAAGACTATTTTTGTATTATATTTCCTCTTTTGCGAATGCAGACAACTTTTTCACGGGGGTCAAACTGAGATATTCTAAGGCTTGCTAGAGGATTGCCTGACATAGCTATGGTATCCACACACATACATGTACATTGTACATCCATTAAAGTGAACATATCGTTCTTAACCCTACAACATATGCAGAGGTATGTTCAATACACACCTGTAGTGTACGAATACCAACACAGAACCTCTTCCCCCTGACAAAAGTTTGTCATGAGGGCATTTTACGAAATCTATGACATAAATTTATGAAAGAAGATAAAATTTAACTACATACAGAGACAACTTGCGGTGCAATCTGAACTTGACCAAAGGCCGGGTCTTGCAGAATGGTGTAATCCTCCACACTGAACTAAAATAAACATAGTGTACATGTGTATTGCCAGTTCATTGGACACAAGGCCATGTGCCTACTGAAGGTTAAAGATAAAGACCAGTTATGGTCATGCGATTGCATTGTGAAAGAAACGTTTTGGAAACGCCCCCTTCTCAAAAAATGAAATGGAAGCTCTTATTACCAATTATGTGAAAGAATATGTTTTGACTACTAAAAAAAATTTGCCGGGGAAACTGCTTACTAATTGATATATTTGGTAAATTAGTTTATCTATTTGGACGTGATAGATATAACGCACGTGTCGCCAAGTGTGCGTAGTCCCATATACATCTTTCTGTGTACAGTGCTTGTAACTGGGCCAAATTTCTTATCATTTTGATGATTCCAGAACCTTGCAGTACACACCAATACTTATATGCTAGATGATCAACCTTTTCTGATCAATTCCACAACGTTTCTTTCACAATGCAATCGCATGACCATAACTGGTCTTTATCTAAAGGTAGAAGATAGACCTCCTTCGTAAATTCTAGCCTGAATGTATGATACCAAGTATGTTAAATCTATTGACCATGTTCTCATCGAGTTCCAAGGATAGTTCTATAGACCATTGACCATAACTTAATTTGGTTGGTTTGTGGTGATAAATGGACAGTGAAGATCATCTTTGGTTTGTGGTTATATGGACAGGGTGGATCATCTAGCCATAACATCCTTCCGTATGAGACAGGTGCAGGAAGTATTGGGTGGATAAGGGACTCCAGGGCCCCCGTCTTACAAAGAGTTGATATCAATTGCAACTTATTTGCGATTGATATCAAGAGAAACTATGTAAATAAGAGATAGGAGACTGCAAACTTGCAATTCTTTGTAAGACGGGCCTAGGGTGGGGATATCACAACAAGATTGGTCGAAGACTGTCCCTAGTTCATATTCATGTATGGTTTTCTTGCTATGGTCACATGGCACCATTGTAGCATTACAGTATTGGGAGAATAAGGGGCTCCAGGTCAGGGACTACATGTATGTACATGTGTAACTATGTTCACATATTCCTTGGTTTTATTACTTTAAAGCCCCACCGTCCTACTTGTAGCTTGCTCCCTCTATATAGAAAACAATGCCTAATCGTGCATTGGTCCCCCATGACCTTCTTTTTCTTATGTTAATTGAGAGCTGAGTTAATGAGATAACCACCTGTCCAGTGACCTTGCAGTGTGGTCTAATCACTCCTATAAACTAGTACAGATAAGCTTTAATGTTCATACATACACATACATGTATGTCCCTCAAGCTTTGTTCACATGTTCTTCGGTGTCATGTTCATAAATACATACATGTACATGTATGTCCCTCTTGCTATGTTCACATGGCCCCATAATAGTTTTAAAGTATTGAGAGGATATTAGGGTTCCAAGCTAGAGATATCACAGTGAGATTGTACCTTGACACAATTGTAAGTGCATCAAGGCATGATGCTTCAAGTGAGGATCATCTGTGGGTCACAGTTTTTGCCCTAACCATGAGATCTGGGGGTGTTTCACAAAGATCCTAAGTTGGGCTTAACAATTATAGAAAGCCGTTAACATCCTTGAAAATATTTTGTTAAAAGTTATTTTAAAATGCGTAAAAATGATTTTAAAAGGCATAAAATGTTGATTCAAACCATTCATATTTTCTATTATCATGGGAGATTTCATGTTCTTAATGTGGAATTTATGTAAAGTCTAAAATACTTGAATTTTTGCTTTTGAATATATTTTATTATAAGGCTACAAATGGCTCTCCATAATATTTTATTCCAACTTAGAGTTAAGTTCGACTTAAAATCTTTGTAAAACACCCTCCAGGTGTGTTTTAAAAATGTGATCAAAGTTAACAGTTTCCAAAACCACAAGTGCTTCTGTCATAATTGCTTACTAAATTCTTACATTTTTTACAAGATTTAAGGTACAGTGTAGTTCAAACAATGAAGAACCCCGGTTCTTCATGTAAACTGCATGAAGAGTCATCTCATTGTCAATCAGTAAGCTGTATTTTATTTTTCATGGAAGCCTCAGCCAAATCTTGCCAGATGTCTGCAATGACCATGTTTGAGAAACCTAGACAGGAAGTTACATGACAGCCGTTGGATTAATTCAATTAATGATGAAACCGGTTCCGTTTTCGAGAGTAGTCAGCTAGTATCAATGTAATAATTACTGATTCAAATGTATTTCAATGAATTCTAGTTTTAAGGTTTTCAAGAGTTGATGATTTACTAGATGTGTGTGTTTCTTTTTGTTGGGGGGGGGGGGGGGGGGTAGGTGGTAGACAGCACATGATTCTTGTAAAGATTTTGAAGGGTTTATGTTTTACTTGATTAATTTGTGGGGGTAAGGGGATGGACAGAACTTAGGCAAGTATTTTATCAAATATCTGAATCAAAGAACAAATATTTAAATTAATATTCAAAGAAAATATCAGGCAAATATGTTTCTTTAGTGCTGAAAATGAGATGTCATCATACTACCTCAAACTGAACCCCAACTAAACTTCAATTGAACTCTGAAAAAAGTGTCAAGTTTCTAGAAAAGCTATTTTCAATACCCCAAGGCAAATAAACAGCAGTTCACATGATGTTGTGACTTTACAAATCCTTTAATAAAAAAAGTTTATATATCTCAAAATAAGGGCAATTTTGTCATCACTTGAGAATACCGTTATAGAATGACTTAGAGTAACCTTAAAGGCCCACTGCACTACTTGTAGCTACTTGCGCCCTCTATATAACAAACCATGCCTAATCGGTGACCATTGGTCCCCCATGATCCTCTTTTTCTTATGTTAACTGAGAGCTGAGTTGATGAGATAACCACCTGTCCAGTGACCTTGCAGGGCAGTCTAATCCCTCCTGTAAACTATGGCAGATACGCTTTAACACACGGGTCTAAATGAATTTATCAGATGTGCCTGTTACTGGTCGGTGATGAAATACAAACAACCTACTACTATTACGTTGTGGCCTATATTTACACACAAGACAAGTACAAGTACATGTACATGTACATGTAGATGCACCACGAACCAATATATGCATGTATGTCTGGTTTGTTTGTGCCTCGTTCATATACATGTATGAACTGTTTTTGTTTCTATACAGTTTTTCTCTTTTTTGTTTCTATATGTATTTCTCTTTTTTGTTTGTTTGTTCTTTCTTTCTGTTTGTTTGTTCTTTCTTTTTGTTTTATGAAAGATTCACATGAGTTTCATTGTAGTCCATGATAATACAATGCCTCATGAGCTAATACTACTGTATAAATATTTATTTTGATCTCCTATGTGTACAGTTATCATTGTTTATGGCGACACCCATTGGTAGGTATTGATTGATAATTCTAGCACAGTTTAATACAGACAGTATCAAACTTGGAAGGTCATATCTAAATCATGTATTCAGCAGCTCTAGGCATTCTTTTTATATACTCTGTGAGTACTCACATTTTTGTTCCATGTACTCAAATAAAATTGAAACAAAAAATATATTGAAGAATAAACAAACACAAAATGATCTGCACACATACATTTAAGTGCTAATGGTAGTACATTAGGTATCAATTGGTGATTAAATGTAAATTAGCCTTCTTGAATAAGGTGCATGTACTTTGCAATCATTGTCTATTTCCTGTCTTTTTGTTGTTGTATTTTTAGATTGAGCTTGACCACAGAAATCATCTTTTCAAAGAGAATGACATTCCACTTACAGCAGTTAGCCAGCTCTTTCATGGTAAGTCCAACTCTCACATCCATTCATCGATTCAGGAAGACATACTTGACTTATTCCCAAGGTTATAAGAACTAGGATTGAAAGTAGTATGAAGTCATAGGTATAACCGTATAATATACTAGAAATAGATACTCAATGCCCTATAAATTATAGTAGACAGATTTGTCCTTCCCCACATGTACATGTACTATTAGTACATGGAAAGTTGAAAGTGTACCTACAATTTTGGTGCCCCCTTCTGGAAATCTATTAACGGGCATATATTATGAACACAGCAACAATACCGGTAACCACAAAATTCAGCTTTTACCTTAATTTTTTGGAATTAGGCCCTCCTTTTTACAAAATTCTAGATCTTCCATGCGTAAATGTATGAATTGTTCAATTGGATGTTGATTCTTTTAAAAATAGATAAATAACCTCACGGGCATACATCATGGACACAGCAACAATAACAAAAAAATTCAGCTTTTATTTTCATATGTAATTTTTTGGAATTAGGCCCCATTTTTACACAATTCTATATCTTTCCCTATGCACTAATGTATGAATTGTTTAATTTGGTGTTGATTCTTTTAAAAATTAATAAATAACCGCATGAATCTTGGATATTAATATTTAATGTCTCTCTCGAAACCTAACTCTTCTTCTTCTTTTTTATGAGTAGTCAGTAACGGTAAGCGACGTCAGATGCTCCCTGGGATGGGGTCCACCAGTCACGTCAAGCTCATCGAGATCAGATCAAAGAACTTCAAAGTACACATGTTCAGCTTCAAGTTTGCCCCCAAGAACACGGTGAAATCGGTAAGAAAAGCATGATGGCAACCCAACCAAGGATTTTGAATAGAGAGCAAGTTTGCCTGCTGCAGCTCCAAGGTTCTTTTATACCTAGTACAGTCAAACCTGCTTTAGCTACCACCTTTATAGAAAGAACACCTGTCTATAAAGACAACACTTTTTATTTCCCTTGAATATAGTTTCTCATTGAAACTAGGCCTGAGTCATCACAGGTTTTGCCGAACCCGGGTTTGACTTGAAAATTTCGGGCGGGGACCGGGTACCCGAAATTTTCACCACTGCACTGACACTAAAAATCGTGTGCAAGCAGCGGCGGGAGTTAGACTAAGTTGCTGTTCTAATAATGCGACGGAAAAAGACAGTTAGGCCTACTGCTTTCAAAACAATAAAATAATCAATTGAATTAAATTAAGATGCTTTAAAAAATAAATGGATATCGTTTCAGTTGACGGTAGGTGTTTTTATCGCTCTAAAATTGAGGCTGCAAGAAAGGAATCACGCTTCGTGGTACCGATCGAGTGCGTTCAGAAACGGAAGTGGAAATAGATATATGACCCACTGAAGACAGAGCAAGAAAATGCCACACACAAGACTAAAATGTTGATCAGACTATTGCAATCAAATCGTAATACTAAAGGCATTAATTTAATTGTCAAAATATATCCACAACATAATGGTTTACCCTTGATAGTTTGATGAAGGAAAATAAATTAAAGCTCTTGAAATAACATCGAAGTGCCTTTCGTTCGTTCTAAAAATGCGTGTACATGTATAACGGCAAGCAGAAGTTACGAGTCAAGCTTGATATGCATGTTTACATCCCTACACCGTCATCCGACCTGATCGGAACAATAAGCATTAAACCAATAAAAAAACATCAGGTAAGACTTTAAGGGACTCCAATTCAACAAAATTACCGTAAAATAATTATTTACTTTGACAAATAATACTATAGTTTCGAAAATAATATCGCTAGTGATATTCGTTTGTCTCGCAATGTGGTCAATAAGGAATCTAAAAGATCACGACGTTTCGTATGCTACTGCAATACTTCGTCAGGTGATAAAAACTGTTGTAAGCAAGGGTCTTTTATACTTTACGGGAGGACCGTAAAGCGGTCTAAAATTCGATCGATAATTGGAACAATAACGCCCAATGCCTATTGGTCGACGCACACGGTGCTCGACCAATCACCAAGGCCGCTGGTTCGGCCGCTGGTTCGGCTGATGCACCAGGCCTATTGGCCGACGTATACGGTACTCGACCAATCAACGGGCCGCTGGCTCGGGCCGTCTGCTGAATGGAATCGACCGTTGTTGGCTGGCAGGACGGCGAGTGTCATGGCGGCGTATCGTCCGCATCCAAAATTCGGGGATATCGATCCCGTTGTCTCTGTTGAAATTATTAGGATTGAGACGGATATTGATAGCTTCTTTTACCCTACGTGTATACCAATGCCGTTCTTGGGAAAGGCACTGAACCCCGTCCCAGTCTGGTTGATGCTGGTTGTCCCAAGCATGTTCGGCTACGGCTGAGTTGTCAGTTCGACGGAGTCTGACGTCCCTCTTATGCTCAGTGATTCTTTCTTTTATCGGACGGGCAGTTTCACCGATGTAGGATCTATCACATCCTTTACAAGGGATGTTGTACACAATGCCGTCCCGTCTATGTGGAGGAATTGGATCCTTGGGGCGTGTAAGTTGTTGACGTAGGGTGGTATCTGATCTGAAAACCGTTCGAATGCCATGGCTCTCTAGGCGGCGCTTGAGTTGTTGGGAGACCCCATCAATGTACGGCAAGACTGTAAAAGTCTTGTATACCTTCTGATCCCTGGGTTCCGACGATCTATTCTTGGTATTGTGTATAAAACGGCGTGGGTAACCGTTGAGACTCAGGGCACTGCGAACACGGGTCCGTTCTGTGCATGGCTGTTGTGGACTTGTCACAATGCGTGAAGCTCTGTCAAATAGACATTTCACTAGACCTCTCTTCACCGATATGGGATGGTGAGAGTCAAACGCTATGTACTGGTCTGTGTGGGTAGGCTTCCTATAGACTGAGGTGGAGAACCATAGGCTCTCCACCTCAGTCTATAGGAAGCCTACCCACACAGACCAGTACATAGCGTTTGACTCTCACCATCCCATATCGGTGAAGAGAGGTCTAGTGAAATGTCTATTTGACAGAGCTTCACGCATTGTGACAAGTCCACAACAGCCATGCACAGAACGGACCCGTGTTCGCAGTGCCCTGAGTCTCAACGGTTACCCACGCCGTTTTATACACAATACCAAGAATAGATCGTCGGAACCCAGGGATCAGAAGGTATACAAGACTTTTACAGTCTTGCCGTACATTGATGGGGTCTCCCAACAACTCAAGCGCCGCCTAGAGAGCCATGGCATTCGAACGGTTTTCAGATCAGATACCACCCTACGTCAACAACTTACACGCCCCAAGGATCCAATTCCTCCACATAGACGGGACGGCATTGTGTACAACATCCCTTGTAAAGGATGTGATAGATCCTACATCGGTGAAACTGCCCGTCCGATAAAAGAAAGAATCACTGAGCATAAGAGGGACGTCAGACTCCGTCGAACTGACAACTCAGCCGTAGCCGAACATGCTTGGGACAACCAGCATCAACCAGACTGGGACGGGGTTCAGTGCCTTTCCCAAGAACGGCATTGGTATACACGGAGGGTAAAAGAAGCTATCAATATCCGTCTCAATCCTAATAATTTCAACAGAGACAACGGGATCGATATCCCCGAATTTTGGATGTGGACGATACGCCGCCATGACACTCGCCGTCCTGCCAGCCAACAACGGTCGATTCCATTCAGCAGACGGCCCGAGCCAGCGGCCCGTTGATTGGTCGAGTACCGTATACGTCGGCCAATAGGCCTGGTGCATCAGCCGAACCAGCGGCCGAACCAGCGGCCTTGGTGATTGGTCGAGCACCGTGTGCGTCGACCAATAGGCATTGGGCGTTATTGTTCCAATTATCGATCGAATTTTAGACCGCTTTACGGTCCTCCCGTAAAGTATAAAAGACCCGTGCTTACAACAGTTTTTATCACCTGACGAAGTATTGCAGTAGCATACGAAACGTAGTGATCTTTTAGATTCCTTATTGACCACATTGCGAGACAAACGAATATCACTAGCGATATTATTTTCGATACTATATCCGCAATGAGTAATATATTTAGCAATACTATAGTTATTCATAATATCTTACAGAAATAATGATATTTCATGAGCTACGTACTCGATATCGAGTTCAGCTAGCCATCATTTTGAAATGAGACGTAGTTGTCATGCAGTAGACTGTAGAGGGCAGTATGCAGAAGAGAGAGGAAAAAGCGCGGGCCTGAGATCACGTGATATTCACGTGACTATTGCGTGATTTTTTTTTCCTCTCTGCGAGCTGCGAGCTGCCGCATTCTGCGCTGCATGCATGACAACTACGTCTCGTTTCAAAATGATTGCCAGCTGAACTCGATATCGAGTACGTAGCTCATGAAATATCATTATTTCTGTAAGATATTATGAATATCTATAGTATTATTTGTCAAAGCAATTAATTATTTTACGGTAATTTTGTTGAATTGGAGTCCCTTAAAGTCTTACGTGATGTTTTTTTATTGGTTTAATGCTTATTGTTCCGATCAGGTCGGATGACGGTGTAGGGATGTAAACATGCATATCAAGCTTGACTCGTAACTTCTGCTTGCCGTTATACACGCATTTTTAGAACGAACGAAAGGCACTTCGATGTTATTTCAAGAGCTTTAATTTATTTTCCTTCATCAAACTATCAAGGGTAAACCATTATGTTGTGGATATATTTTGACAATTAAATTAATGCCTTTAGTATTACGATTTAATTGCAATAGTCTGATCAATATTTTAGTCTTGTGTGTGGCATTTTCTTGCTCTGTCTTCAGTGGGTCATAGATCTATTTCCACTTCCGTTTCTGAACGCACTCGATCGGTACCACGAAGCGTGATTCCTTTCTTGCAGCCTCAATTTTAGAGCGATAAAAACACCTACCGTCAACTGAAACATTATCCATTTATTTCTAAAGCATATTTGTTTGATTATATTGAAATATAAGTTTGTGAATTCCATATTTTTAGTTCTATATTTCAAAATATCAGTGTGAAATTTGATTTTGAAAACTGACCCGAAACCCGAAAACCAAAAACCGGGTTTCAGCTCGACGGTCGGGGCCCGGGCGGGGACCCGTTTCGACTCAGGCCTAATTGAAACCTGTACTAAAGGAACCTGAACATGCAGAGCACTGAAGGGTGGCAAGAAGGTTTCACTGAATATTATGTTTGCTGTTTTTGTCGAGATAATGTTTTTGCACTGAATCAAAATCTCTCTTTTTGGAAGCAAAAAATGTGTACTATTTTGCATGTAAGATTCAAATTGTGTTAACCATTGTAAGCATTTTGATGCAAAACATTAAGGCTCTGTTCACTATACATGTGGGAATCTCAAACAATGTCAATCAAGTAAATCAATATTCCTTCAATCGTAAACATATGTGTACTTCTTAGGGATAGTATCTTCAAAAACTGCAAGTACAAAGTTGACAAATGAGAAAAGTCGTATATATTTCCAAATAGCTTTAAGGTTCCAATATAGATTACTTTTTGAACTTATCAATTTCTTACTATAAATAGTCAGACTTTTTTTCAAACTTTCCCTGATTATTTTCTGAGCACCATTTCTGCTTTATTCAAAGCAAATTGTCTGGGTTGGATTTCCTTCCAACATGAACCCTTGGCATTAAAACATAGCGTATACAAACATGCCCCAGGGTCCAAGGATATCTACTTTACATGGTCTGGATTCTGTAGCACAAAGCGTAGGTTTGATTTGCCATTTCCTCCAATCAATCGTACAATCTTTCAACGAGCAATCAGGCTCGGCCTTTCATGAGGAGGTGGTGTGGAGCTGCGGATGCAAAGGGACTAGTGATTGATTCCAGGAAACTGAGATCGTGGGTATAACTAAGCTGTGTATAGATACATGTAGGCTCAGATCTCCTGAATAGTCCCACAAATTTGAAATAGTGTCTGTAGTTTATGTTACTGATTAGAACTGCCAGGATTGTTTTGTATGGACTAAAAGCCACGATTAACTTTTATCTTTCATGTCTACTTTCTGTCAGGTTGTAGAGTGAAAAACCCTCTTTGGATGGTTGTCTTAGCTTATTTCAATAAATTAAATTAAATAGAAAACAAGAGGTTAGTAGGAAAAGGATATTTTTACCTTGTGGAGGCCAGGCTGGGCCATGATACAGGGAGCAAGAGAGGGGGAACCAGTCCATTTAGACCCTCTTCCAGACTTCCAATTCTTTAATTTTCCATTTCCCTTCACTTCTTTTTATAGTCGAAATAAACTGATTCTGGCAGGCAAAATGGGATGGAAAATGGGACCTTGGGGGTGTTTGTTCATTACTTAATTTTGACCGTCATTCAGCGTACTGACCCGTAAGACCCTGTCAGCTAGTCTGGCCTCTCTGGCTGATGAAAGCTCGGCCCATTTACCTGGAGGTACTAACCGATCGCATCATCAGTTGACCTCCTTCTTGATTCTGCCTGTCATGCTTGCGTAGCATCGTCTCATCGTCTTGGGACCTGTGGCTTGCTCTGAGATGGTCAATCTGTGGTCTGAGATGGTCAATCTGTAGTCTATACCGTTAAAGATCTTTCCAAGATTGATATACCGTAGGCATACATTGCCTTAGAGCCTTGTTAACATATCGTCCGTCCAAAGCCAGTTGGGCATTAACTCTGTATTGCAATATATGAATTAATGCTTTTCTGGCTCTAAACAGCAGCTACAATGTTGAATTCTGCCTGAAACAATAAAATCTGCAGCGGCAGAATAAAAACATTTTTCATGTTCCAGTATATGTGTGAAATAGAGCTTAAGAGTGTATAGATTTGGACCACTTACACTACTGTAATTTCACACCTCGACCTGTCTCGGTCCCTTTCCTTCCCCATCAGGTCTGTCTTGCTACGGTCAAATCATCCTTATCTTTTCTCATCCTCATCCTCGTTGTGCCAGGATTATAGGATGAGTCTAGGTCAAAATGAAGTTTGGTCAGCATTCGACCTCTGAGTATAAGATGTCTGGTTGAGTAATAAAAGGCTTCAGAAATATGAGATTTGTCACTTCCCCATAATTTTATTGGACAACTACATCTGCATGTCTTATTTTACAAGTTTCTTTGTTGCTATTTATTCAAAGGACAGATATAAAATGGATATTACACATATGTTTCCAGGCACCTTCCTTCCCTCCAGATCTGTCTTTCTACGGTCAAATGTTAATCTTTCCTCATCCTCGTTGTGCAAGGATTATAGGATGAATCTCGGTCAAAGCGGAATTTGGTCAGCATTTGACCTCTGAGTAAGATGTCTGGTTGAGAAATATCATATATGTGACTTCCCATTGTATTGGACAATTTCATTGGCAGTTTCCTCATTAAAATTCATTTGTAGTGAATACAAATGATAGAATTTGGGGTTCCTTGTGTTTACCTGTACCAATGTAACAGTAAAAGAATACACCACACAGTTTCCTGTACTTTTAGCAAAAAAGGAGTGTCATAGAATATTTCAGTTTGATGGATCTGTATTCATCTTCTGTAAACCAGAAATATTTGCGCATATAAAATGTTCCCAAATTTCAAGAGTGGCTCAGATTTGCAAAAGTTCCATGGTATGAAACAAAATTGAACCAAAACTGACCCAAAAGTGGACTTTGACAGTGGCTCTCTTTCACAGATCGTTAAGCTTCATGTCCCAAAGATTCTGGTTGTAGAGTATCAACTAGTTTTTATCCATGCACTACAGATGCAAACCCGGTAGACCAATTTCTGCTCTATATTGCTGGTGAATGTTTTTCTGGTAAACCACAGTGTCGGCTAGAGCCATTAGTTTGGTGAACTGTGTTTTTATGTGCATAGAAGATTGAACAATGCTGGTCAGAGTCTTCTTATTACATTTGAAAACAAACACGAAGGTGTGATTGATCTGCATGACAGGAAAAGAATGTTTTCTCTGTAAATGTAAAACCATTTCTCTTTTAATAGTGGTTAGTTTGATGGTTTGTCTTACCTAACTGATAAGAAAGCATGTGTTTGCTTGTAAGTAAGCAACCAGGATACCAACTGCTTTAAATCATCTCTCTGAGGGACTTGCTAATGAGGACTAATGCCTTACCAGAGGGCCCTAGCACATCAACCTGGTTTCGAACCCGGACCTACGACAGTTACGAGACCACCGCTTTACCACTGAACCATCGCGCCTCGTCAGTTGAAAATCATAAACTTCAGATAGACCCTCCCTCCCCCCACTACCTTCCCTAGTTTACAACTATGTGTGCTTCTAACAACCCTGTATGGCGTGAACAGGAGTAGTGTTTTCAAACTATTTTAATTCTGTCAAAATAAGCATGAGTCACAGGTCCATTGTGTTACTGCAAAAGTAAAAATTCAACAAATAGCCCTAATCAAATCAAACTTGTTGCACTTCTTCTGCCATAGTGTAAAACCCACCTAATCCTCTGCCCCAATTATACAGGCATATTGACAATGAACTTTTTATGGAATAAGACGACTTTTCCGTCAACGCCGAGTCGATAATTCGGAAAGCTTTTGACCGTGACGCTAACTAGCTGATCCACCATGCCCAGCTGTTAGTGTCAGATAGGGGCGGGAGACCGGCAGAGTAAAACTTCTGACCTCATTATTCTCAATGAATCATGATAGATAGCCAATATTTTTGTTGGGAGTAATTAATTATGTGATTCATGTGTCTGTAATTTGATAAGCCAGATCCTATTTAGCATAGAAGCATAACAGACAGTGCTTCATAGCATATAATGTTTTCTGTGAATTGGAATCTGGCCATGTACTACTTGACTCGTTACAAGAACATAAGTATTCTATATTTCCGAAATATGTTTCCATTGTTCTTCAATTCTATTTTTAGAATAGAGAAATCAAACTGACTCCCAGAAAAAGATCCAATTCTGGCATCTTTGATATGAAAAGTGCTCATTTCTGTAGTCCGATCCGTTTTTCAAATATCTTAACACTCAACAAATTATCAGTCATTTTGGACTTGATTTGGTGGTGTTGCAGAGGTATAACTAGCTTCACATAATCTTCTGTTCACATAAGGTCATGCTGATGACACTGATATTGGACTGACAGAAAAAAACATTATATTACCACGATGGCCAAGACCCTATGTGTTATCGGTCAGTTTTGAGTCGATTGGGCAATGATTCTGGGCTATAAACTTCCCATTAAACCTTTGCTTTGCATGCATGCACCTGTGCATGAAGTGCTAGGGCGTATCATTTTGTAACATCCTGTTTGAAACATGCAATAGGAACTCTTGTTTGGAGTACACCTGATTAGATATTGGGTGCGTGGTTGTTATAAGTTAGTACAGATGTTCCTCCTTATTCATGTTATGATAGGGTAGTTGAATACTATCACGCAATGTTAACTTTCAGGAAGTTTAAGTTCAGCATGGTATGTCAACAGGAATTGTGTGGCATAGTGGTTCATTCACTCGACTCAGTCCTAGGGTCGAGTGTTCAAAGCCCAGCCTCGGACCAACGTACTTCGGCATGACATTAATCCACATTTGCCACACTCCACCCTGGTAAAAAAAAGAGTATCTGGCATGATGAACAGGAAGAACAGCATTGATGCTGATAAGGCTTCCCTAGATAAACAAAGAACTATCATTATTATTATGGTACCAGTAATCACAGTTGGTCAGAGAGTCTTGATATGGCTGACTCCATGATCTTTAATGATCCTTTAAGAAACCTTTAATGTTTTCTTGTTTGGAAGAGCGATAGAAATCTAAAATTGTCATTGGACTTCATTCTTTCTGTCTTATCGTCCCTTTACCTGGACTACAAAGATATTTTATATTGTATTTTCATACAGAAGCAACAATTATATTACATCAAATGTTGATACCTTCAGAAACTGAAATGTAGCATTAATCCATAGTATATATTACCAAGCTGATAGACAACCTGTAGACTCTCAATTAATCCTTTTGATTGATGAGCCAGGTTAACTGGAGGATGTTCATTGTAGCTCAGTTAATGAACAGTACTCAATCATCTTTGTTTCACACAACACGTATGCCATTTCCTGTCGAGCTATGTACATGTACATGTACATGTGTATGTATCAAACGGGACGTGAATATCTAATCGAACTCGAGCAGTAACAATTGGAGAATTAAGACACTCAAGATTTAGACTTTGGTAGTAATCATCCATGTAGCCAACTCCACATCTCGCCCCCCCCCCACCCCCCAGTTTCGGAGGGGGCTGCTGATGTGAACTACAATGTTTATGAGAGAGAGAGAGAGAGAGAGAGAGACGGAGAGAGACAGAGAGAGACAGAGAGAGACGGAGAGAGACAGAGAGAGACAGAGAGAGACAAAGAGATACAAAGAGATAGAAAAAGAGAGAGACAGACAAAGAGAGAGAAAGAGAGATGGGGGGGGGGGACGTGCAAAGAAGATTGTGGGAAAGGACCCCATACATGTGTACATAAAATGTTTTTACATCCCATGCATGGTTTACATGTGGGTATATTTAGGAAGAGACAATATATTTGGTAGAAAAGGGCAGAGCATTTATGTTGAAAAGTTCCCAATAAAGAAATCCTTAATAGATCACATACATGTAGATCAAGATGTACTACTTTCTGGTACATTTCTTTCAAATTCATGTATATTTATACACCACGATCCCTTTTTAGAGCTCATATCCCAGTAGGGATATGTCTGGAAGATTCAGATCCATGTGATTCGTCTTTCCTCTGAGACTACAGTACCTACACCTCCTCCAGATGGTTTCCTCATGGCCGGAATTCCGGAACCCACATGATGCACTTGCCACCCGGCCATATTGACAGAGGACGGAATATCATGAGACTTGCGTGAGCTTTCTGGCCAGTAGCAGCAGCTGTGAAATCGTTCTCATGTTTCATTAGAGATTCATTAACTTGTCCATGATATGATATCCTCCAAGGTTGTTGGTTATCGTATTTGGTTAGGAGCTATGATATTGCAAGGTCCGTGCAACCCCAGATCACATTTCTACCATGTTGTATGAGTGCAACATACTCATGCTTGGTGGCATTAGAGTGAGTCCAGTCATTGAAGGGTCACCTTGCATGAGGGGGTGGGGGGCTCGTCTCATCCAGAAAATGAAATATGACATTTTAATTTATGAGGCTACTGATTAGGGGAGTGGGTTGGAGGGGGGGGGGGGGGGGGGGTCCTATCATCACATTTGCTCATCCTTCCCCCTTTTCTCTCTTTTTTCTTTCCTTTTTTCTCTCTTTCTTCATCATTTGATTGGGGGAAGTGCATGCCTCCCATGGCTACACATGACTTGGCAATGCTTCCTATATGACTGGACATTTTTTTTCTTCTTTTTTTTTTTTTTTTTTTTTGCTGCTTCACCTTAGACTCGAACTTTTGAATACTAAAAGCATTTATGAATTTTTAAGCATGTCAAATTATTGAATGTATTATTGCATTTTTGCAGTTATTGCTCCTTGGAAACAGTGTAGAAAAATGAATGGTCAGCAGTTGTAAAGAGACAAAGTACACTATAGTCATGAGTGCAGTCATTGTTCAAGGAAAACTGTTAATATAGCAGATCCTCATTTTTAATGTATATATGCACCTACATATTGCATGTACACTGTAGTGCTGATATGTACATATATTATAATATCATATGAATAGAGAAACGGCTTAAGAAATTATTCGTAAAAGAGGACCTCCTAAAATGTCAATGCACATGGCAATCCTTTAGGTTGTAGGAGTGTTCACTGTACTTTTAAGGTGATTACAGAAAAAATATCATATTGTTAACCCACCGAGCATTGAATCCTGCCAATGACATAGGCTTAATACAGGGACCATCCATCTCCAGCAGGTAAGGGGATAGTTTTCTGGGAGAAATTTAGCAAATAATCGCAATCAGCCGTGTTTTGGACAGGATGTCCTGGGCTGGCATTCAAAGTGCACTGTTATCTGTATTGAGACACAATGCCCATTATCAATTGACCCTTACTGCACCTCTCAAATCAGCCTTTGTTATCCATTAAACCTTGCTAATTGTAGATTAATCTTATCAATTAAAAGTGCATGTTTCCCTCTAGCAGTAGTTTAGAGTGCACCTACAACTTTCCAGATCTCCAATTACATGTAACTTCAAAGGGTAAAATATTCCATTGAATTGATTCAAGCCCATGTACATTTTGGGATTCCATGCTACGTGTCACGTAGGAAGTATGATTGTTATCCATTTATATCATCCAAAGATGAAAGTCTCTCGATCATTGACTATAAATAGTTATTTCAGTATCACTACTATTATTCACTGGTCATGTTAAGATATTTTCATTTTTGAATGAGAATTGGATAAATAGTGATTTCATATTTCACTCCACATTGCCAATTTACAGATTGTAATGATTAGTTACTATTAAATTGCTCTTACTTGAGAATGGCAGTACCTAGAAATAGACTTTAAATTTTTTTGGGGGGTGATTTTGCTCTTTCTGCTCAGGTATAAATTGTAATTCCTAGCATTTTAAGAATCATAATGCAAAACATCAATAAAAGGAGACACTGCATGTACTGCTATGGGTTAAAAGAAGAGAAAATATGAAAAATGAATATTTAAAGCTGATGTTTCCCCAAGAACTTTTTATTACGTACAACGTAACATATTCAAATTCATGGTTTCAACTAATCTCCTTTTCTCTCTGTTCAGAAACATTTTACAGGATTTAAGTTGATGTCTAGGGTAGTTATCCCGCAGAGGAAAAGGTCAAGAACATGTGGTTTATAAAAAAAAATATTTATGAGCAAAATTAGAGCATAATGATCTGTACATGATATTTTAGTATCTTCCCTGTGGTCTGTCTGTGAGAGATCATGGCAGAGACAACTCAGGAAACTTAGTATGAAATGTCAAGGCAGTCCTTAGTGGATTGCGTGTATCTCTAGGCATCACAGGGTCAGGAGCCTGTTTCATAAAACCTTTTATCTATAACAAATGCTAAATTTCTATGACAAATTTGCTCTTAGCCAATCAGATGCTTTGATTTCAGTAGCTTATAACAGTAGTTTGTAACTTGTATTGATATCAAGTTTGATGAAACAGGGTCCAGAAGCTTTGGATTTTTGTGTCATCTGTTGAGAGCCAGAAGGGTGTTACCTCTGTGATGCTTTTACGTGAGATAATGCCCTTCTGGCTCCAAACAGACGATTTTAGCTCGAGAGGGGAAATATCGTAATCCTGCAGAGAGAAGGACGGTTTTGTTGTGTATGATCTATCCAGGCCGATCAGTGTTTATCGTTTGCAAAAGGATAGAAAATCCACACATTGTAGGTTCATATGTAGTACGAGTATTACTGAAAAGATATTTCATGATGACTAGCAGAGCCCTCCTCAAGTTTGATATCTTTTGCCTCCAAAACTAACTTATAGATGACTATCATTATAGTCATCAAAGTTGCACCCCCTTAATAGTTATGTGAGCATGAAGTCAGATCCTCTGAAGGCTGCATTATCTCCTTTTCACTCTTCTCTAAGATCAGTTATTCATTGGAAAATGGCAATACCAAGCAGTAGAAACTTGAGTTGGCATTTTTGAAGTTGAATAATTGCCTCATTCTGAGAGAAGCCCTGACGATAATTGCATTCTTTCTTGTTTTTTAAATTGTATTTCCCTTTTCAAAGTCATATTCATTTTTAGTATTCTTACAAAATCTTTAGTTGGCTGTGTTGAATAAAAAATGTAATGTAGTATTGAAAGGATTCATCATCCATGTAAGTTTGACTTTCCTAAGTACGTGATTATTTTGAGGGTTGTGGAGACATTCACGCTGTAATCTATTTAGTCTAGTCATGAAGTCATGTGCCTTTGAATCGCTCTTGATCTCGCCTCCCTTGGGTGGGCTGTAGATTTCAGTAAGAAAAAAGGAGGAGAAAACCTTGATCATATCTGATTTATGACTCACATTCATCTTTTACCTGTATTTCTCAACCCCTTACCCTCCTCTATTAATAAATGTAGTCATTTATGCAAACTGTACGTAATAAATGTAATTATTAAAAAAGAATTACATGTAAGTGTCACATGCACAAATTTAGACCATGTGCTTTGGGAGTTGAATGTTAAGAACTGCAAAAGAATTAAGTATAAAAGTGCACATGATCAGCGACCAGTATTGATTTAGATAAAGTAAAGGATTCTTGTACAATTGCTGATAATGATTGTAGGAAATTAAATCAGAGTTTGTGCAGTAGAAAACAATTATTATACAAAATCAAATTCATATATGCATGTACCTTGTGAGACTTTTGCCTACAACAATGGTACACTAGGTAGGTCCCGTTCAGACAACTAGCGTTGAAGACTTGCTCTAGTTAGGGGAATGGCAGTCAGTGTGACAGTTGTACATTCTGACAATTTGACAGTTTGACAGTCAGAGAGACTGCCACCCTCCCAGCTACAGCTTGGCTTGCTGCTAGTCGTCTAATAATGACTGGCACTGTTTGTAAGCTGAAGTCTCACAAGGTAAAATAAATCTTGATCGTGTATAGAGAAATTGTTCTAATTAACTTCACAAATCAAATGAACTCTTCAATCTGTTGTTGTAATAAATGTACATGTTGTACGCGTTGTGGCGTGCCCCTGTAATCCAGCTAACAATGGAAGTTACAAACTGATTCAGCCGAGGACGCAGGTTTGAAATTGAGTCACGTCTTTCGAATGATGACGTTTAAAGGTCGGTCCCCGTCTTTAAAGACCCAATACACACATGGGGAGAAGAAGTTCACTATCAATCAATCAACAACAAAAATCATTGCCTGTAATAGTGTCTTTTAAAGTTTTTACATTTTTAACTGAATGATTGAAGACCACTGGGCTTTTCAGTTGAAAGAACGTCAGCAAATAAAGCTGGTTTGTGCCTTGAAACACATTTGTATGTAAGTACAGAATATAACTTAAAACCTGAAAGTCTTCTTCCTGACATCTCTGTGCAATCAGCAAAAAAAGGAGGAAAAAAGAAGCTTTCATAACTACTCCACAGAGGCCCAAACGAGGCTTCTTGGGCAGTAAGTCGACCATGTGAGGAGACATGTGGGTAATTAATTTCCTGAGAGGGGGATAACCCCCACCTCCTAGCTGCCCTGGCTAAGGACATGCAGAGTGACGGGAGGGTGACTAATGCATAACCCTGATTGAGAGAGAGACTCATCTTGTGCAAGAAGTGTTTGATTTGATTTTGGTCTGTAAAGACACCAATCTTGGCAGGTTTTCAACTGGTTTGGGTTATTTTGATAAGGGTGGAAGGTTGTAGAGAGGTTAGATTGTCTGAAGAGTAGCAATTTATCTTGGATGAAGATTAATGTCTCACAGTTTATGTACAGACTAGGATGTTATTCTTTCATGTAGTATGACCCTTTTCCTCATAATATAAACAATGAAACCTGACATCCCTCTTTCAAAAAATGTCAGCTCGTAAGTTGCACATATATTTTCCTATAATGAGAAATGTATTAAGTAAGGTTTAATTTTGCTTACTTAACATCACATGAAATTTGAAGGAATGTAAGTAAAATATCATATTTCAACATGTTTAATTCTCCAGCGATGGTAGAATTAAGATGAATTTGGTTTAATAGACTTTTATTCCTTGTTTCTTTTCTTGTCTAGATGATCAACACAATCTTGCATCATGCCTTCCCGACGAATCCACAACTCCTCTTTGCCTTCTTCTTCGAGCTTCCATCCAACTCGCCCAACTCGCGCCCCAAACGCTCCGGCTCCGAATCCACTCTCAACTCTCTCACAAACGGACACGAAGCGAAGAAGGCGTTACCCGTCCGCAGCGGAACCCGCACCAAGGGACTCCTCCATCCTCAGCCTAAATACACGCCGTACCGTGACAGAATATTGGCCACGCCTCCGCCCCCGCCGCCGAACAAACCGGATCGGGAGAGGCACGGGAGGACACCGCAGTTCAGACGGGTAGCAGACTGGGAGCAACAGATAAAGAGGACGGGGGCAAGGAACGTCCGGGTCACGGAGGTCAACCGAGACTTTAGGTTATCAGACAGGTGAGAAAACAAAGAGAAGTAGGTGGATTAGAGGGAGGGGTCGAAGGGAGGGGGAAGACGTACGTTAAGGAGGAGGGTAGGAGGTGAGTTATTACCAAAAGGCAAGATTTGATAACCAGGGACCTGTCTTATAAAGATTTATGATTGATTCCAATCAACTTGACCTCAATCACAACTCTGTACTGAAGACATCGGATCTTAGGAGTTTTTGATTGATTGGAGGATGTGCGATCAATCTGGATCAATCGCCATACTTTACATGTATAAGACAGGGACAAGGACCTCAGCATTCACCCAGTTATATGTAGGCTATTCCAGGTATAGCTATTAAAGAAGATCATTTTAGGATAAAGTTAAAAATGCTGGAGAGATATCATATACACCCCACTAACACCATTGAAACCGACACCAGACCATCAAGACACTGAACCGAGTAGGACAGAGTTCAAAATATGTAAGAGATATAAACATCCTTGTCATACCAATGAGAATGACATAGACTGACACTGGACAGAACAAAAATGTTAATTTAGCCATTGGCCAAATTAATTACCAATGAATTGCTGGTATGGGGTCACTATGGGGAGGTGACTACAGTTTTACAACCGAACAGTCAGAAAGTCAGAAATGTGTTTTAAATGCTCCTTGAAGGGAAATCAGAAAGACTAATTTGGTCATTCAAGATGATGATTGGTATACAAGTTAAAGAAAGACATATATACCTGTAGGTCGGAAGGTCAAAAGGTCAGAAATTGAGGTCACAGGAGAAAGGTGGAACCCAAGCCAGTATTAAAGCAAACAGACTGTGGAAGAGACCAACCCATGTGTGTGTTCTGCTAGGAATGAAAACATGGGACCAGGAAATGATATAATTGACAGGGCTCACTAGGGTGGGATTGGAAAAATATTGGACAAAAAAAGGATTAGAGAGTAAAAGTAATAATCAGAAAGTGCTTGCTCATTTGTAAATTGTCAAGAGAAGCGTTCTGCTTGTAACTTGTTCAATACCCCCTATCCTAACACATTGTGATATATTATGTTATCATTTTGAGACAAAGTTAGAGTAATGTGATTAAATAGGGTAGGGGAATAAATATTTAGGACGCATTTCAAGAACAGTAAGTGATGAACCTACATTTGGTTATTATGTGTCTTTCTTCAACTTATAGTGATTCTAATGAGCGCTATATAAAAACTGAGTATTATTATTATTATTATTATAAGTTGACCAACTTCAGGATGAAATTACAATACTTTATTGTATTGCCTATAGGAATCATGTTCATGTAATATGTCACTGTATAGTTATCTCACATTCCAAAAGGTGAGGAGCAAGGGTATTGAAATGGTCTTAGATTCATTCGGGGAAAGTATTTGCGCTCATGTTGGTGTGAGTATCTTGCTATTAAACTTAGACACATATCCCAGGGAAGATCCCACTGGACGCAAAGACATTGGTCCAAGGTAAATTGGTGTCACATGAAGGAGAAGAGCTGTACAAAGTATTTAGGGCCAACATCCTTTTGGTCCTCTAACAGCTGAACTGCTTCTTTAACCTTGCTTTGATACCCTCATCTGACCAATCAAGATACATTTCCCTGCAGAATTTCCTTCCCCACTATCTCTTCTCCGCATAGCCACCAGGTATCCAGTCGCTAGAGATTAACCCAAACCCAAATTGGCAGCTCGGAGCACCAATAATCAATTTGACCGTGCCACCCAATATTTTGGGCCAGCCCTGATTAAATCCCTCCTTCCGCTAGACGATGCTGCTTGCTTCGGCAGTGGTGATGGCACGAGAGGAGGTCTGCTCTTGGTCTCTTTACTGTCCCCCCCTTTTGTACTTGCAACGTGGGGTAACTCTCTGGCCGTCTGCAAGCACAGACTCTACTTTGACCCTTAAAAGGTTTCATTGTGACCGTATCTAAGCTTAGATTAGCCTGATAGGTGTGCCAAATAGATCAGCTCAGTTCAATGTCATTACATCTGTCTGGGAGAAGAAAAAAATACACCAAAATCTGGAGTAATTATTATTAGCTTTGTTAACTTGAAATATAGCTTTGGCAAGTCTCAAAATGAGCTTTGGAAAAAATAGGTCATTACAAAAAAATACCTACAAGGAAATCCGTTATTTTCTATCAGGAGATTAAAAAAGGAGAAGTCATTCTTACACATTTTGTGTCATTTTCTTTTTCATTATTTTGTTATTGGATTCTATGGACCCGGTGAGAACCATCTGGAAAGTTAAAAATAGTCCAGAGCAAATACTCAAAAAAAGTTTTCAAGAAATATCATATTGAAATGCAAAGAATATCAAAGAAGGCATGCAATATAGTTTTTATTGTATTTACATACGCATTACAAGAGTGCATTAGCAAGTTTGTGCCAGGGCATGTGCTTAATTGGTTATATGTGTCTGATGGGGGGAGTGGGGGGGTACAACTATTCTACCCCCTCTCCCCTTCGCACCACCTACCGGACAGTCTGTGTTAATCCTAACAGCGCCCACTGTCAGAAGTAATATCGTTGCAATACTGAAGCAGCCCTTGCTTAAACCCGATGTGTTAAGAGGTCGTTCTTGCTTTTCAATATATATATACATGTACAGGAGGAGGGTAATTGAATAAAGAACAAAGCTCTTTTTTCCTAATCATTTGACAGCCGATGGGGGATGTGTGGCCACACAGGAAATTGGCTCAAATTGAAGGATATTTTACAGTTGCTTATGGATTTCATTTCACTTTGGTTAATTTTCTTTCAAATCTAATAAAAATTGTGGAGGGAAGAAAGTTTCCTTCATTTAAATGTTCTGTCTCATTATCTTTACTTTTTGATATGATCATTCTCTGTTAGATGTTACAGAAAAACCTAAGTTGAAAACGAAAGTGAATTCAAAGCCTGAAAAGCAATTTACCAGATTTATTTTATTTTCGTTATTAAAACATTAAAGTGCTCAAAATTCTAAGCAATTGGTAAGCTTTTCTTTTTTCTTTCTAAAAATGAAATGTTCAGAAAATGAGAGGTGAACAATAAATGAGATCCCTAGACTAGGATGAAACTTACATTATCAATGTTTTACCCCTGACAAATTTGTATGCATTTAATTTCAAATCAGTAGCTTTTTTATGTTTTGTTACATCCAAAGGTGGGTCATGACCAAAACATACTCAAATGTGATTATAACTTGCTATTTAATACCAGCACATAATTAATTATTTGGGATGGTTGTTGTCATTATCTAGCAGATGGTAATTATGTTCACCTTTTATGTTATAAATCTTGAAATGTTGTACTTGATAGAAAGAGAATAACTGAAACATTCCCGGGTTACATTTCATGTGCAGAAAATGAAACGAAGGATGTTATCAGCACACATTTATAATGGAAACATACAAAGACAAGGTCATTCATTTTCAGCTATATCTAAATCGGACATTAATTATCTCATAACAGGACATACAAAAAAAAGAAAAAGAAAATGGAACTTGAACCATGAGTACAAAACCATTGTAAAGTATTATCTTGAAGTGCATAAATAGGATTTTTTTGAAATAAAATATAATAATCGTCACGATCATGATGATCATACTCATGATTGTTCGTGGCAGTATCATCAATATTGTTTTTGTTTATTTTCGAATACCATTTATACATTCGTTCCAGAAACTCCAGAGTTGAAATCAAACACGGAACGATCCACTTCCTGCGTGAATCATTGCAAGATTTCATTTATATATAGCTCCTCTCTGACAACATGGGCGCTGAGAGACTCGCAGAAAAAAATGACGGATCATGCGCGGAGATTAAATGTAATCCTGCAGTTTGTTTTACACCAGGATCTGTCATTGGATATATCAAAACGAAGAGACGCGAGGCAGTTGTCAGTTTTGGGGGAGATTTGCAAGTTTGGATGATCTCATGTTACATGACTGAGAGTTGTTTTGGTTCTACCGGGATTGTGATTTTGATAGTTTATTTGAATGTTAAAGTTGGGAAAGGAAATAGTGATAGTGATGATGGGAAGGACCCATAGTCAATGGGATGATGAAGTAATTTCCTGTGGATTACAACACTGATGCTTTTGAAAAATAATCATGGAATGATAAATGAAATTTGCATTTTTGTATTGCTGAGAAGGGAATTTAAGAACTAGGTGAAATAGAAAACCCCTGTACATGTATGCAGATTAAAATATTCAATTTTGTCCACAGCTATTAGCATGAGTTCATCTTGTTTTTGGAGGCAAGTTTGTATGTAAAAGTCTCAGAAAAATAAAGAGATTCAACGATGCAAAGAAAGGGCGGGAAACAATCCAACATTCCCAATTGCCCCACAATCTTTTCTGCACCATTCACACTCTCTTTTCTACACAATAACAATATGTAGGTAAAGTACATTCATATTTATACATCGTCTCAAAAGGCAAACAAAAGAAAGAAAGTAATTTTATAGCGTCTTATGATAGAGAGAGAGATTAATGGTTAAATAAGAGAGTTTCTTGTGAAACTAGTTTGCCACAGTGCTGCCACCTGTTTGTGATTTATGGGTAATTTAGCATAAAGCGAAGAAGGAAATGGTTTCAGGGCTAAGAGGTACACTACGATGTAAAGGTGATGGATTAAAGCTCTTAATCAGCATCTTCATGACTTTTAATACATTTGGAGAATAATATGAATGTCTAGCCCTTTGGAATATTTGATCTATTCATTTATTGAAACAGAGAGGTGTTTTTTTTTTTAGTACAGAGCAAATGAGAGGGAAGCTTGTAAGATGCATCACAGAGAGTTGCCAATTTATGTTTGATTGATTGCACCTTTAACAAATTCATAACTTTCTTATTTTTAATTGGATTTTGCTCAAACTTTCACTGACCCTTTCCTCTTATTGCTCCACTTCTAATACACAACATTATCAGGGAAGAAGACACTTTTGAGAAAGTGAAACAACATATATTTTAATTAAACCTGCAGGAAGGCAAATTACTTATGATTTAAATGAACTGGCGTAAAAGTAAAAGATAAAAAATGTAATGATTTAGTAAGAGGTGAAACCAAATACATGATTTATGTAATATGTGGTAGTGATATATTTTAGTTGAGATGTTCCCAGCGCTATTGAGGAGAGGTAAATGACAAAAAACAAACGAAATATCAATCTCTATCTCTCTTGTGTTGCTTGCTAGGAAAGAACTTTTTGTTTATGTTTATGTTTACAGAGAAAAAAAGGCAAATCCTCACTTTAACCACAAAGAGACCTCCCTATGATTTTCTTGAATGGCTAGTGGAGATACTACTTTCTTTTTTTGTTGAGTAACGAGACTGTGTGGTCTTGACACCCTCATGTCCCCAGGAGCCGTAAGACAATCCTATGCTGGCTATTGTCTCCTGACCAGACAGGGGGAAATTAGCGTTCATTGATAGAGGGAGGTGTTTGGCACGGTCTTGTCATCCCCTTGTCTGCTTGGACTCCTATTGTCCGTCATCTTTATTACCATGCTGCTTTTGATAATAGGGCTTTGTCACTAGCACTTCAAGTACACCCTCTATAGGTTACATGTACATATGATTGTTATTATGATATGAATCATACCCAATACCAATTCTCACATAGTACAACATGCATATTGCTGATCCCAAGTTTGGAGACTTAACAATAAGGGAAGTTCTCTCTATAGGTTACATGTACATGTAATTGTTATTATGATATGAATCATACATGTACCAATAGCAATCTCACTTTAATAGTACAACATGCATATTGCTGATCCTAAGTTTGGAGACTTAGAAATAAGAATGTTTTAATAGGGTAAGTTCTTTCTTGTGACAGGTGCCAAAAAGGGTAAGCAACATTAAAAAATTTGGCTCAGAAAGTTGGCTTTTGGGCAAAAATGGAAGGAATTCATTAATGATTGTAAACCTTGTAATAGGTTGGTAGTCATGTTTCTTCCCAACTGAATTAGGTGTAGAGGTTACATTAGAAGGAGAAAATACAATCCTTGTGCACTACAGGAAACACTCAAGCTAGAAGAGAATGTGAGAAACTAATTGTAATTTCCTTCCTTGTTCAACAAACAGAAACGGATCTTTAATAAACATTGCTGTAATGATATGCTACATGTTCATACACGTAGTGTCAACTTCATCTAACATATTTACATATCACACAAAATTCACATTCTATTAACAAGTGTTATTTCAAATAAAAAGACATCTGTGTGGAATAGAATCATTGCATTGCTTTTGGACAGAAAATGGGCAATTTACCAGGTTTCAAGGAACTTGTACAAATGGAATTTGAAATGCGAGAGGATGTGTAGGTTTTATGACGGAAACCTGCTGATATTTGTAGCATCTCTAAATAGAACCTGTAGCCCCCTCTGGGTTAGGGGTTCATTGTGTGGTTATAAGAAGGAAAGGGATGCTTTCTTGGGGTGCATTATAAGGTGGTGATCAGAGAAGACTGTCAAAGCCTTCTTTAAAGGTATAGGTACACTCAAACATGGTCAGAATATCAATAGAATTTAGATTCAGATGAGAGATAAGATACAGTATCTTATTTAGAGTGAGAGAGGGGGTAAGGGAGGGAGAGAGAAGGGGGATTGAAGAGATACTTTATATATATTTTATATTCAACTCTTGTCATTACTATTTAATGTGAATATATAATATATTGTATTTCTATTTCCTTGTTCACAAGTGTTAATTGATAACTTTATGTTGAGTTTTGTCCCCCCCCCTTTTTTTTTCTTCTTCATCTCCTCAAACTAAAAAAAAAAAATTGTAATATTATTGCTTCACCTGTTTATTAGTTATAAATATATATATTTATTTGATTTTATATTTTCCATTCTTTATCCTTTCTCTAATATTTCCTCCTCTCCCCCTCTCTTTCTCCCTCTTCCGTCTTTTCTCTCCCTCTCTCTCTCTTCTGCACACAGCATGCCAGAGTTCTTTGTGGTACCAGACCCGTGTTCAGACTACGAGCTGAAGAAGGCATCAACAAACTTTGAAGATTGCAGAGTTCCTGTAAGTAGATATGTGGATGTACTTGTACCAGTACGCTAAATTCAGGAGCCTTCAAACGTCAAGAGATTATCTCACTAAGAATAAAGAAATAATTTCATACATATCTCACCTACATTTTACATACTTCTTGTTCTGTGCATCTCAACCCAACCATATAGCTTTCATAAAATAAAACCTGAAGCACATGGAGTCATAAATACATGTAAATGCATGTAAGATAAGATCCAATCCGTATGCAGTTTGTATTGAATGCTACATGCATGTCACTTGTTCATGTATGTAGAATTTGGGTTGAAAAGGGAACAGATACTTTACCCAACTCTTTTTCTTTCATCTCATATGCAATTTATATAAAGATTCAAATGTGTCCATTGCTTCTATCTCTATTCTTGGACAAACTCTGCATTAATTGACCCAAAGCCCAAACTGCCATGAAACTTTTAATTTGATCACGCCTTGATGCCAACGTTAATCCTCTCATGGGACTTGCACACGCTCTCCACACAGTCCCGCTAGTCCGCATGTGTTCCGCCATTAAGCCTCGATCCTTCCCATACACGTACCGGTATGCTCCCGATCGCCCAGCTGTTGTGAAACCATGGGAAGGCAAGGCCAGCATGTGACGAGCTATCCTGTCCCAGTGTTTACCCGCTAATTATCACCTGCTTGCGAATGTGTTCCTCCGTTTCTATTCCCAATGTCACAAAATGAACCCATCAGGTGTTGGGTGTAGATCAACACAACTGCGTTAGAATTTAATTTGGTAAATCTCCACCGAGTGTGTGCCTCAGAGATTCTTCCTATTTTGAGATTTTTCATCTGAAGTATTTGTTTTTGGTATGTTGTTCTTTGGGACGAGAATAAGTTAGGATGACAGAAATATGATGTAGTTCATTCTGAGTAGAGGCATTGCCTTAGAAGTGATTCATCTTCAGCTCGTCAAAGTTTGTTGACCTTAAAGAGACTTGGTAATGAGTTAGTTAATACCTTACTACTAAGAAAGGAAGCATTTAAAGCAGGGGACCTACAGTGTACATCTTTAAGTCTTACCCTAGGGACTTGATAGTTGAGAATTAGTACCTAGTAAAGCAAAGGGCACTACTGCATCATCAACCTGGAATTGAACCTAGAACCTTGTGGTTAGAGACCATCTGTTTTTTTGCTCCAAGTCAGCATGCCCCCATTGCATGACCTTTTGCCTGTAATTTGGTATCAACTACTTCTGTTCCATGTTAAATCATGGAAGATTGGATGAAAATGAATGGATTCGAGAACTGGTAGTACAGTTTCAATTCAAGGATGAATACATTCAGACTTGCTTGAGCAAATTTATATTTATGAAAGAGACATTAGTTTGGTAAAGATCTCAGGTTTCCTGAGGACTTGAGGAGAATGCTATGACCATGTAAATATTTATATTTCCTGCTTCCCCTTGTAACATGTGCCAGTCCTCTGTTAACTTCCTTATCAAGTTTATTTAATTTATACAGTAACTAACCCATAAATATCATGTTAAAAAAGTCATAGGAAAGCAAGTCTTTCATATCTCTGTTTGCTTGCATTTTCAACCATGCGATCTTGTATTCCTCTGTCATTCTTGATTCTTTTTCATCTGAGGAACAATCTGTTGAAATTTTGAGGTCTTACCGATAGTTCTGTGAAGTCCTGAAAAGTTTTGATATGATTCAGATTTGCTCATCCTTTCACCACCGGTATATTTAAATGTATATCTATAGGTGATCTACACCCGCAAAGACAAGGCAGAAGAAGAACTGCTGAAATAGCAATGCCATAGCAATGAAATAGCAACTTCTTTTATAACTTAGGGGGCAAAGTTGGGTAATAGATTATTAAGGAAGAAGATACAAGTTTTGATGTATAAACGCTTACAATTAGAACTCCTGACTATTCACACAATATGCAAAAATTGGCAATTGTCTCTATTCTAAAGCTTGTAGACACATTCCCAGTTGCACTTTAAGTAATCAGCTTTTTTGCCTAACCCTTCTGGGTAATTCTCTTAATACATTAGTGTTTCCTATGTGCGTTTTTCCTTAATGCCGATATGAGGCATGTTTACTGTCGGCATGGTGTTTAATTTATACAGGTAATGCATCTGTCAGTGAAACATGTTATCTCAGTTTTACATGAAAATCCCAGTGGTATTCCTTCAAGTCCCTTTCCTTTTAAGTGGGAGAACTACCCAGGTTTGGGAGTCTTAACTCTTTATTTGGCTGTGCAAGCATCTTTCATTGCAAGTCCTCTTTGGGGAGTAACATTTCTTGTGATGTTATACAGTATGTACCTGTATTTCAGATAATAATCATTAAGCAGACATTATTATAATCAACATCATCATCATCATTCTCATCCTCAGAATGATCACATGTACATGTACATCATCAGCTGTATTATCCTTGTTTGTGATGTACAACAAGTATTATATGTTGTATATTTCTTCTTTCTTTTTTTCTTTCATCATCAGTTTGTACGAGCTAACAAATCTTTGTTTTCATTCTCTCTCTGGCTTTGTAGATAATTAAAATCACTTTATGTACTGTATTTTTCTTCAGAGTAATCATATTTTCATCGTTTTGTGTAGGTTTCTATACTACTGGAGAAGAGTAAAAATGGGAGAAAATTATTTCTGTGAACAAAGACTATTTTCAAATTCATTAAATAGCATAATTAGACCATACCACAAATAAAGGTTAGATGTCTTTTGATGGAACAATTTGTACCATCACAACATAGATTGGTGTCACCTAAATGGATTCAACACAAACTATCCATAGACCTTGTATATTTTCCCCAAATCATTCCTCAACCCCACCAAAGCAATTCTGGTGAAGGCAAACTTTTCTGACATAATCCAAAGCTTTCCACACGGAGAAGCAACTGGGCAGGGTGAAGAAGAGACATTTTTAGATGTACTTCATGGAAAGTAGGATCCCGATTCACACTCTTTCATTGATCAGGAAGGCCACATAATTATCACATTAAGGCAAGTCAGGTTTTTTCCAGCCCGAAATGAAGTAAAACATGTATTTGTTTAAAGAAACACTTTCAATGGAAATGAACCAAAGCAAGGAGAAGAGAGAAAACGTGTCGCTGGCTGATATTTCAGTCCCTGGTGAGACATTTGGTTTTCCGTATTTTCCATTTGGGTTCCTGGAGTTAATTTTGGCAACCGTCAAGGATGAAGTTAAGAGAGAAAAATAGTATTTCAGTAGCCATGGGGTTCGGAGAACTAGAACAGGTTGGTGGGAATTTACTTTGAAACATGTATCGGTATATGCAGCTTTAAACAGATGAAGGGGCAGAGGGGAGAAAATCAGCATTACAAAAAAAAATGACCAGGATGGAGTCTTGGAATGGCATTTCAAAGTATCATACTAACAGATACTTCCCTATATTATATTTTTATCCAATAGGACATTTTGGAGGATTAAAAAATGATATGGTAAATTGTTTTTAAATCCCATTTTTTCAAAGCTGTCTTCTTAGTGGTCAGAAATGTCAAGAACCTGAGTGATAATTTATTTGTTTAATAGTGTAGTAGGTTTCATGCTGAAACCAAAACTAATATTCATGATGGCTTCCTTGTGCATTAATTGTCCCTCTGTAGGTCACTATTAAAAGCAGCGTAAAATCAAATGGCTTGTCATTTTGTGGGAATAAGAAATAGTCCTTGCATTGGTGATTCTGAATAAGTATGATGATCCGTTCTTGCCCACACAATTGTTGGTGTAGATATTCAATGTGTATCTCTCGTCCTTATCTCTGAAGGATATCTCGCCTGGAAATTGATCAGGATATTTGTCCTAGCATAGCACAATTACTTGATCCCTAAACTAATCATTTAATCAAGTGAAAACATATTGGAATGGGGCTCCTGGGGTTCTAAATGGCTGTAGGTACACCCTTCATTTGTAGGATCTTTTAAAGAAAAAGTTAAAGAGGCTCCTTGGTATTTTTGTAGACTTTGATAGCCAAGGTGTAGCTTATTCTCGGAGTAGGTGTGTTTTAACTTGATTAAACTCATTAAGTGATTTGCCAGCACTTAATCGCTGGCTCAACACCTTAATGTATAGGCCCTCTTAAGGTACATCATTATTAAGGTCTTAGCTTGTGTTTTTTTATTATGATGAAAGGGAGAATTGAAGATTACAGTTAGGTTCATGAGATCTGTATACCGGTACAGGAAAGTTTAGGATTACGATCTTAGGAATTTATCACATGTTTAAATAGAGGAAACTCCCATCAAAGAAATGCGTACAGTGCAAAAATTTTTGTTAACTCTGTCTATGCTTGTTGCGGCTAATTCCATCAAAAATTCTCAATGCTTAAAAGTTTGTACGAACTAGTTGCACCATTTCTTTCCTGATAAAGAAACATTAGTCTCATTGTAAAGGTACTACCCAAGGGATTGCAGGGATATAATATTTTTAAAGCAATAAAACACGTATTTTGAGTAAGGATTCTAATACCTGAAGTTTGTTTATGACAATTTTTCATCCACTTGACGACACGGAAGGAGTTAAATCAAAAATACATGTGAAAGGGGTAATATATTTCTCACCCTTTAGCAGTAGGTTCAACCAGTGTCCTGTGCACTATGTGTACTTTCTCTTTCTGTCTGGACCAAACATCCAAAACATGATTTACACTCGGACTATCAGGGTTATGGTCTTCCCCCATACACCAAGAAGGAAGGGGTCAATTCTGCTGCAAAGAGGGGTGAGGATGTGATGAAATCGTGGTTATACATTTTTTTTACATCGTCACCCCTTCGTAATAGCAAACTTAACCAGTGTCCCATGTACTATTCATCCTTCCCTTTCTGTCTGGACCAAACATCCAACACATGATTAACACTCAGACTATCAGGGTTATGGTCTTCCCCCATACATCGAGGAGGAAAGGGTTAATTGTATTGAGTTTATCCTATGGATTGTAGCTCATGTTATTCACACCAGTGCTAATAATCCCCAAATCAGTGTTCTAAATTTGGAAAGTGTTGGTATCACTTTCCACTCACTGTAAATACATGTATGTACTTGCGTTACTTGTATGTTGGATGGGATGTAATGTAACATGTAGCTGATCATTTAAATTTTGCATACCGTACTATTAGACATCACAATAATAATAAAACCAAACTAACAAACAAAACAAAACACCACCCCTTTTTTTTTTTTGGGGGGGGGGGGGTGTTGTTTTGCCTTGTTTTATTTGTTTTGTGATGTCTAATAGTACGGTATGCAACATCTAAATGTTCAGCTACATGTTACATTACAACCCATCCAACATACGAGTAACGCAAGTACATACATGTATTTACATTTTTTTAAATGGTTGATAGTATCTTAAAGAGATGCAAATTGATTTGAATGTCATCAAGATTACAAATATTAAAAAAAGCAGAAAAGGAAATTGCTTGATATTTCTTGGTAATATGAAACATAAACTGCAAAGTTATGATCAGCCAAGATTGACGAAACCTTATGTGCTTTATCACTGAGATGCCAAGAAACGTGATTGGAATTACTGGTAATGTTTCAATGCACAACATTAAATTTAGATAAAACTTCAGTCATGATATACAAAAAAAGGCCTCTTCCTCTCATCCTACATAGTGTATAAAGCAAATATTGAATGAAGTAAATTTTGATTGGCATCTGATAAGCATGCTTTTTATCATGACAGGACTTTTGAATTTTTTTAGACGGCAAAGAATATTGGCTGCCAGCAAGAGGTCCATTAAGTTTAATTGTCAATGGTGATAACTGCTTTCTTGCGGGCATCCGACAATACTCTAAAGAGTAGGACAAGTTGTTTAGTTTGTAATTTTTTCTGGATGGAAAAGAAAAACCTGCCATGAGACAATGTGATTTTCTATTCTTAGAGGAGTTTGACAACATATTTGACAGATCATGTTTCTACTTTAGAAGAGCAGGGGCTCAGCTTAATTTCCACAAGTTTGTTGTTACCACATCAAAACAGTTAGTTTAGCTACATCGTAACGGTGTCATGATCATATCCATATACCATGAGATAGAAGTTTTATATCAGGCTAGAGATTTTTAGAAAGTTCTGTGGCTTTAGTAGTTACCTATTAAACATTGTGCCCACCGGAACCATCATGGCATTTTGGTGGTCAGCTGATCTTAAACATTATATAAAAAGAAATGCCAGTTTTACGTGTCATGTATCTGGTATGAATGGGGTCTATATAAAATGGGGAGTACTTTGTTTGTACAAACTTTATCTTGCTGTGTCTATTCTTTGAAGAGATTAGATTGATGTAGACAGCTTTGCATTCATGTGGTGAATAACTCTGTTAACAGCTTACGAGAAACACTGTATTTAGCTAGTGTGAACAGTGTCTCATCTTGTTTGTCTTTCTATGATAGAACTCCATTGAAACAGGCAAAATTGCATTAAAAGAATTGCAATATATTTAGCTGGTGCGAAGAGGGTCTCATCCCAGTTATCCTTCCTTGCTTGAGGCCTCTCAGATACAGACAGCAATGCAATGGTGGTCAGCAGGTCTGAGAATAATACAGAAAGAATTTTTTTATCGAGCTGATGTGAAGAGGGTCTAATCCCTTGTTGGGGGCCCCTCCAATTCAGACAGCAATGCAATGGTGCCAATATGGTGGTTAACAGTTCTGAGATTGTCATCTGACTGACAGCATGTCTATTCCTGGTTTTTTGAGAACCAGATTTCCAGCCGAGGCTTTTCACCAGCTATTATGCTCTAGATTTCTTGAGCTCCTGGAATTCATAGCACCTGCCTTGAAAGGATGTGTTGCCATGGAAACCGATCACTTCTCACCCCTGTCTGAGTCCAGAACTTAGCAGAGGATTTACATCAAACAAATATATATACATGTCTTGTAATCCCTGTGCGTAAACGGAAACATAATGGATTTACAAGATTTATAACATCAAAGATTCAAGGGAGAACTGAGCTTACATTATATATAGACATGTACATGTATGTTTCATGGTCACCAAAATTAAAGTCTCCCCCTCCCCTCCCCCAGAAAGAATATCTATTTGACAGAGGTATAAATAAGCTAAGAATATGGTTCGTTATCAATTTGGTTAATGTGGTTAAAAAAGGAGACAAAATCCAATGTTTCGAGCTGTCATTTGAATATAATGTGATTGGACTCCTTGTATTCATTATCCTCAATAGTTCTTGCTTTGCATCATTCAGTATTTCTTACTTTAATCTTTATTTTTCCTCTTTTTTTTTCTCTTTTTAATCTACATGTATATAGTTCTGGTGTTGGAGTCACAGGAATGGCAGTATGCTAATGAGGATGACGGCACCCTCTGATAGCATTATCGAAAACGAGTCTGAGAAGTGGTAAGTATCAGGGTTACATAATATATTACATTTATGAACATTTATCATGCATTTTAGATTATTCTCAAGGTATTTCAAAGCCTACCCCCCCCCCCAAAAAAAAAAAACCAAACAAACAAACAAACAAACCTGAAACCAATAACTGTAGAAGCAGAAGCATATATATATATAATAATAATATGGATATTTATATAGCGCTGGTATCCGCCAGGTTTTGACGTTCATGGCGCTTTACACATATTACCCTGGTTGTAGCCTACATTGTAGCTGCCAAAGTAACTAGCGCTCAAGCATATCAGGTACCCATTTACACCTGGGAGGAGAGTGGCAAATGTAGATTAATGAACTTGAACCCCGTACCTTGTGATCTGCAGTCGGGTGACTTATCCACTAGACCACAACACCTCTATGCATGTGAATTTCAGGAGCGGTTGAGATTGACGAAAGTTTCATGCTCACAAAGTACAGTTAACTAGATGGATGCTTAATTGAATTTTGGCTAATTAATATATAATTCTATTACTATGGGAGAAGGACTGCTAATGTAGGTCTAAGGTGCCAACCTGATAAAGCTCCTGAAAATATCCATCCAAATTCATAAATAGAGTTTTGCACGCTCCCATGGGACCATGGGGACCCCGGCTATCACATGACTCATGAAGCCCTCAGCCAAAATTTCAGCTTGCTGGGGATAGGAGGGGAGTCAATGGGAGTTCACACAGAAATGTTAGACAGATTCTCCTGTAAAAATAACAGCACTGGGGGGTTGGCGATGACAATTTTGGAAATAATAGTCTCTGAGACGTGCTTGTAACGGAACCTTGTTACAACGTTCAGGTTCCGTTTGATGACTAAATAAGCCGCAGATGATCGTATCTCTTTATAGTGAGAACATATCCACCGTGTCTGTGGTGATAACATATGCACCTTGTCTTTCCTAGAAGTATTCTATGTAGGTGTGAAAAATTCACATCCCCTCACAGAAAACAGGCAGCCTCTTCATGTTTCCTCCATGTGGCTGTAGAAATCTATAGAAATCAAGGAAACCTTTAAAAAAAAAAAATAAAGCCAGAAAAAATAATGTGCCAATAAAAATCAAAGATCCAACATTGACTTCAGATTGAAGTCAATATCATATGATGCAATATCAATTTTTTTCTTCAATCATAAACACAACTTCTAGAAATGGACTTGAATACAGAATTTCTTTCAAAGGTTAATCGTTTCTTTAGAGAGAGAGAGAGAGAGAGAGAACTATGGGGTGATTGAAACTTGGAAATGATTGGAACATTCATGGAGTTATTACAAAAATGAGCACTTACACAACATGGAAAGATTTGGTCTGAAAGAATGTTGAATTAGGTGGCTTTTGTTTCATGGTAACTTACTCTGCAAATGCTTACTTTGTTTAATTTGTTATCATTACTAGAAATCTATATTCAGATAAAAAGGGGGAGAAATGTTGCACATTGTGTCATCTGATGTATGATAAGCCTTTAGGGATATCAGTAAATTGGCAAACATCAAGTGACATGATTCAATTTTGCCATTTCCTATAGGGTAACAAATCATATTATGCCCATGGATCTATTCCCAACTCATTTAATCTCATAGCTTATGATTCACCTGTATAAAGAAAGGTTTCTGTTAGAAATGTATGGAACACTTTTATCAAGACAGAAATATGATTTTACAAGAGTTACATGAAATGAGTAATACACATATACCAGGTGTAATGCTAGAAATACCCCCTTAATCCCCTATAAGTACATTTAATATGGTACAGAAATAGACAATGTGATTGTATAGACCACTCTGATAAGATCTGGCAACAATGGACTGTCCTTAACTTGGTTTATATTTTTATTTGATATAAGGTAAGCCTCACCTGCCCATTGCCAAGTTGTGATTAGTATTCGTTTTTGTAACCAACCCCTACTATTTGTCCTCTTTCTTGATCTTGTTTCCCTTTCCATTGTCCCTTCAAATTCTTCTCCATTTTTTTCTGAAACTTTTCTCTCATGTTTTTTTCTCATCGTTATATTTCTGCCCTCTGTTCCTGTTTCTTGTATGTGTTCTCTCTTTCAACCTTCCTTTTTTGTGTCACTCTTGTTTGACACCCTCTCCCCTTTCTGTTATATTTTGTTCCTAATACATCTGTATATCTTTTCCCATCATGCAATAATATATATCTTGCACTTTTCCTGACCCTCCTACCATATATACTTCCTCTCGCCATCTCCCTCCTCTTTCTCACTCACCTTTCTCCCCTCCTCTCTTTCTCACTCTCCTCTCTCCCCCTCCTCTCTCCCCCTCCTCTCTCCCCCTCCTCTCTCCCCTCTTTCTCCTCCCTCTTTCTCCTCCCTCCCCCTCTTTCTTCCTCCTCTCTACCATCCTCTCTCATCTCTTCCTCTTATTTTTCATATTCCCCTTATCAATCCTTCACTCTCCATCCCTCATCACTCACTCACTCACTCACTCACTCGTCTCACTCGTCTCTCTTCCCCAATCCAGGTTTCTAGACAGCGTTATTCACATCCATCCCTCCAAGGTGCATCCAGACGTCATAGACATCGGCAAAGAATGTCCCAGTATACAGGAACTACAGAGCGGTTACCTCAAGCTTCAGTCCATGTGCATGCCAGGTAGGTAAAATGTAGCATTTCTCAATAGAGATATGGTGGAAACAATGAACAGCCACTTTGCATGTAAGCAAACCTTGGAAGCGGAGAGGTTTGCATTTAAAGCGGACATTAAGAGCAGAGAGATTCGCTAATAAGCAAACCTTGAAAGCAGAGAGGTTCGCTTATAAATGAAAAAAACATTTTCCAGTCTCTGGATGTTGTCTTATCTATGAGGATCCCATGCTAGCATTCTCCAAGAAGGGACGTACAAGTGCTAAGTAGCACAGTGCTTTAGTCTTCCCTGGGCGAGGCCTGATGTTTCGCTGCAGAAAGGCACCGATGTTGCTTGCTTTCTTAATGACAGCTTTGATGTGGTAGGTCCAGGGGGGTGTTTCACAAAGATCCTAAGTTGAACTTATCTCTAAGTTGGACTGAACAATTATGAAAAGCTGTTAGCACCTATGAAAATATTTTGTAAAAGTTATTTTAAAGGCATAAAATGTTGATTCAAATCATTCGTTATTTCTGTTATCAAGGAGATTTCATGTTCTTGATGTGGAATTTATAAAAAGTTTAAAATACTTCAATTTTTGCTTTTGAATATATTTTATTTTAAGGCTACAAATGGCTTTCCATAACTTTTAAGTCCAATTTAGAGTTAAGTTCGACTTAGGATCTTTGTGAAACACTCCCCCATTTAGGTTGTTCTTGAGATGGATACCAAGATACTTTGCAGTCTCCACTTTCTCAAGAAGCTGCCCATGGGTGTTGTAGAACCACTCAACTCTTCTTTGATAGAAAAACGTTGTATGAAGAAAAAGTCATCGTTCAGCATCAAAACAAATTGGATTACCTCGTTCATAAAAATGGGTATTTTCAGAAAATAACCTCCAAAGAATGTGGCAGTTTTCCAGAATTCACTGCCAAGTTAGCAAGTCCCGTGTTGATTACATAACCAGGCTAATTGGCTGTCTTGGTTTTTGAAAGAGTTTTTTTTACTTCAAACTTGTGTTAAATTTAATCTTGTCATGGCACGCTAATTTTGTCAGACTCCTCGTGGATTTCTCCTAAATTAAATTTCAAAAATTTATAAACCCTGACTGCCCATTTCATGCAGTTTACTGTTATGTTAGTCCCCATGACAAATCCATTTTCAGTAAAGATAAAAAAGGGGGTGTTTGGTATAGAAATATTTTCTTGCTTCTAATAATGTTATTAAGCAACACTGTACAACATTGTATCTGTAGCATTTTATTTTTGTAACAAATACTGGATGGTACTTTTGAGAAGTTGGTCAGAATGGTTCATTTGTGCCTTAAAAAGGCTTGTCAGTATACATATTTCTGTTGACATATCTGTTGATCATTTTGATATGAAATGGCAATATTGAATGCTTAAACAAATTTGTTTTAATTGTGTAAATTGTTACATTGTTAATTATTTAGAGAAATTTATTTTGTAACCTTTTTTAGAGCAGTGCCTTTTTTTACAAAAATAATTTAGTGAATAAGGAATAGAATGATCAATAGATGCATCTATTTGATATTGATACCATTACTACTGTAATGTCCTCCTTCCAAAATACCTGCATCCTCCCCATATATTTATATATTTTACAAACAACCCTGCACAGAACATGAGCATGATTAACTGCATTTATATCAATTTGAGATAGAACCATGATTTATTTCTGCCAAGTCACTACCAAAAACAAATCATAGAATGTTTGCTATCATCGAAGGGAGGGGGTGGGGGGCGAGGGTCAGAGGGGTATGACTTTTTAATTCAATTTGGCAATCCTTCATGCATTGAAGGCAGTGTGATTCATGGCTCTGGGAATTCGAGCTCATTCTTAGTTTTCTGTTACAAAAAGTGACTTAACTCATTAGCCTCAAGCAGGAGAGTAGAAATTTCTTGTTTCACGACGACCGTGGGTTTATAGACAGCCACCGATTCGGTTCTTGCTCAGACAGTTGCTTCAGAGAGATTAATGTTTAATTTTGACCCTTTTGATTCAGAGGGTTTTTAATAGTTAAACAAAATGACCACTGACTCTCACTCAATGCCATTGAACTTTTACTTATGACGGTTTTGTGAAACAATACACTGGGTATTTCTTTATGATGTGATATAATAAGTAGGTTATTGTCTTTCATTACCCAAACACATTATGCATGTGGGCAGCTTCCAGGCCCTTATATCTCTTTGTTTAGACTTTTCCTACTTGATTCATATTTAATTTTGTAAGTGGATTGGGCGCCTCATAAATCCTATATATTATTAAATTAAGTATATTAAAAAGTAAAAACTATCTTATATCTCTGATTTTTTAAAGTTTTGATTTCATGTTTTTGTATAATTTGTTCAGAAAACATCAAAGACTTCTGGACGACAGACGAGAAGTGGTATTCAACGTTGGACAGTACCAAGTGGCTACAGACGATAGGGTAAGATAGTAAACAGTCAGTCTGCTTTAGCAAACACCTGTGTATAGAGACCACCTGTCTATAATGACCACATTTTTTGTTTCTCATTAAAAAAATATGTTTTAGAGTAGAATTTGGTATAAAGACCACATTTTTGGTTTCCTTTGAAACACTTTTTCTCATTTAAAAAAAATATGTTTTAGAGTAGACTTTTGTATAAAGACCACATTTTCTGTTTTCTCTTGAAACACTGTCACTGATTCTCATTTAAAAAGCATGTGTTAGAGGTTAAACCTATACATAAAGACCACATTTTTCTGTTTCCCTTTATAAAACACTGATTCTCATTGAGATTAGTGTTGGAGTAATAAAGGCGGCTTTTTGCGTCTGCCTTGGATTTTCTTTCTGTACAGGTTTGACTGTACTATGTCAAACTTTCATTTGTGACATGTTAAAGGTAATACAAAGTTTTGGTATGGGGTCATGAATTTGGTTCAAATGAATATATTGGAAGCATATACGATCCTACAATATTAAGTGATCGTTGTCGCGGTCGAAATCGACTCTAAAGTTATGAAATTGTAAATAATAAACATTTTATGTTGAATAGCTCCCTCTCAAGGTCAAGATATTAATTATGCTATAAAACAATGCTTATTGACTAAGATCGACCGATTAGCTATTGTCGTTCGGAAATTATATACCACAACTACATACTCTGAGATTTTCATGGTCTTAGCTACCATTGTACGGCCGTAGGAGCTATTTGAAATTTATCAAAATTTACCGGGAGCACCGGTAAATCTTTATAATCAATTTTTCTCGAAAGCAGAAGTGTTTTAGGGGCTAAAATTTCTGGTGTTTTTAATACATCCACAGGGGCATCCAAATATATCAAAATTGTAAAGAATCACTATCCACCGATTCTTCAAAATTTCCCAAAACTTTGTATTACCTTTAACCCTTTCTGTGCCCTGTAGGGTTGCAAAACAATCTTCTGAAATAACTATCAAAATGCTCTCTATGAACTCATTTACCAATATGTCATGTCAAGCTACAATGATAGATAAGCTTTATTAGTTTATGAGGGGAACTACTCGATGCCTCTTCCGAGAAATCTTAAGTTTGCTTTCTTCTAACAGCAAAGTAAAGAGCTGCAAATCAAATCTTATGTCTCAAATCTCTATTTCATTATTGAATTTGGCTAAATATGTCTTCTCTGGAAAGGTCATGATGTACAGAGTTGTGTTTCTGCTTCAGTACTAAGAATTAACAGCAACGTTCTCTTCAAACATATAGTGGAACGTTCGTATCGTTGGGTGGGATGTACCGGCCACCATACAGAAGAGGTTAAGCCACTCGTCAAAATCAAAGGCTTGTCATGAACTTCCAAGAAAAGACACTTATAGCCAAATTTAATTATGAAATAGAGATTTGAGACCTCAAATTTGATGTGCAGCTTTGTACGTACCTTGTCATCAGAAGAATCGGAAGAAAGCAAATATTAAAAGTCTAGTGCTGCAAACTTAAGATTTCTCAGTAGAGGCATCAAGTAGTTGCCCTCATACACATAATTTCCAAAGCTCTTTGGAAGCTCATAGAAATGTTATGTGATATGCGCTATACAAGAAACAAATATTGTTATTTTTATTACAAGCTTATCAATCATTATTTTAGACTGTTGAAAGCATGGTGATGCAAAGAATAGGAGATAAACATGTTTATTCAGTCAACCAGGGTGAAGAATGATATCAAATGTCTGCTCATTTCTAAGTAATACATATTAGCACAGGGCAATTGTTTGAGTGGACTTTATTTCATTGATGATTTGGGGTGTCAGAAGTTTATCGCGAGTTCCAGAAATGGGTCATTTCCATCTAACTTTCCTCTTAATCCACATTTACCGGTAATTAAGATATTTATTGTTTTAGTAGGTGGTGTATATTAAAGTCCATTTACATGTCGATACATGTACGTCTGAGAGATAAGGTATGAAATCAGTTGTTACGAGCACATATAATTCTGTTCATTCATGAAATTATCTTTTAAACATGGACCTTACCCGTCCCATTGATTTTTCATCATTTGTATTGTTTCTTATCGTTGTACTATGATCCTTGTACAGACAACTCGACCCTGTCGATTACATGGAATTTGTCTCGAATATAATTACATTTGGTCTCAAGTTCTTTGGTTACCTATGAACAGTTGGTCTTTATTAGGAAATTTTGTATTTTGGGGTGCAATTATTTGTTTATGATTATCAAGAATTGAAGAAAGCATTCTTTCTGAAAAGCTGTGATTTTTTTTATTTGCAAAGTCACTTTGTGTTTATCTCGTGTCTGGTTACTTCTTGTCTTCTATGATGGACCTTGTACATTTTTTTTTTTTACCATTCATTGTCTGTAGTCATACTCAATTTATTCCTTTTGTATGAATGTACTATTGATATGGAAAAAACCTATTTTTCTTGAAAACTGAAAGCATTTGCAACAACATAGCAAAGTAAATACACTTTTCCTTTATTCATGGCACTGATAAGGGCTTTCGATTATCATCCGTAATTACATAATGTTAAGTTCTGATGTTTAGGTGCTTTTGCCTGTCTTTTGCCAGACTTTTATTTCATCTTTGGTATCTTTTACCATTTTCTCTTGCTTTTTTTGTTTTTGCTTTGTTTGTCTGTTTTACTTATCTATATTATCGTTATCGTTTTCCGATGGTCTTTTCTTCTTGCTCCTGCATATCTTGTTGCATTTCCTCTCTGTCTCATTCTTTCTGGCACTATTCCCTACTTCTCTGTCAATGATCCATGAGCTAAAATCTCTTTCTCGATGATCTGTGAATAAACCCAGCAGAGGTGATGTCATTGGCTACTGTACTCTAAGTCAGTCACCCCATGAATCATAACGTCTTCCAAAGTACCGTGATTTTGAAAGAAAGAAGAAAAAAACAAAAGATGTGAGAGGCTATTAGGTATAATATGCTGTGGGAAGAGAAGGGAGGGGTAAGAATAAGATATGAGATCATCTATAAAACACTTCCTTACTCAAAATAGTCTGGATATATATAGCACTAAATACAAAATACTGTCTCTAAGCACTTTACAGATATTATTACCCCTGTCATCGGATTCAGTTCAGGCACAATGTGCACCATCTCCACTCCCTGGGGATTATTGCTACTGTATGGTCACCGTGAGGGCATTTGGCAATTACTAACACAACGGTACATGTACATCTATAGACAACCTTCTCGAAGCGGGAGGGGGTTGATCTGACATATGCTCCGGGGATTCTGGCTCCAGACTTTTACAAATCAAAAGTATAGAGTTAGCCTGGGGGTTGCAATTGGGTTTTAGGTTGGGAGTTAGTGCTAGGTGTAGTGTTAGGTTTAGGGTTAGGTGTAGTGTTGGGTCCATGGTTGAAGTTTAGAATTTGGGCATTGACCACAAGAGCAATGTGTCAAACAACCAAACAAGGGAACATGGGAAATAATTGTAATCCAAAGGTGCTTTATGTATGTTCTTCAAAAAAGATATAGCCTTGAATTCAGTTCCTTATATAGATGTAGATTGTTTACAGATGTGCTTGCAAAAAAAACCCTCCTCCTGTAGTCCTTCCTCATGTGTTGCCTTTGATTCCCTTGTCTCTCTGATAATGAGGAAAACTTGAGCCGTTTAGAGCGTTGACATGCTCCATTAATCAGTCTAGGTGAAACGGGCGTATATCATTTCCTCTCATGCATGAGGCATAGCACCCAAGATAGGCTCTGCCATACCTATTTAAGTTAGGGGTATGATTATGGAAAATGAAGGGTTAAAAATAGGACTTTTGTAATAGAAATATGATACCACTTTGATCTCGGGTATGGAATTGTAACTGAAAGTAGTATTCAAGAGTAATATGTGGATTTGAAAGAGGATTGTATCTTGAGATTTATTTATACACTTTAAAACAAAATCAAATCAAATCAAAGTGCAGATGTATTCATTGGACATGAAATTTGAAGTTGGGAATAGGTTTGCCCTCTACCTCTATAAATTCATCTTTCAGTTTGATAATGGAATGTTTTATGCAAATGTACATGGTTATGTCATTACTTTCATTATAACAGACATATAATAACCTAAACAGTAATATCAAAGACTTTTAAAAAGGTAAACGTTAGAACAAAAGATCGTCCAAGGGCTGGGGATATAGATGAAAGCTTGAATATTAATACAATTTATATATTTTTCATTCAAGAACACTGAATGTATGCATTGCATGATTTGCAAAGAGAAGATTTTTTAAAAACCTTTCTTTGTTCGTAACCCCCCTCCCCCTTCCCCCTCCCACTTGATTTTATGTTTTGACTGTTTGTTCTCATGATGACTTGGCATCAAAACAAAAACAAAAATGTGCAAAGAGAAGAAAAATGTTTCCCTTTCTTTGTTCATGATAATACCACCCCCTCCCCCTCCCCATTTTGTTTGAAATCACCCATTTCTGAGCTTTGAAATGAGTTTAAGTTCTGACTGTCTGTTCTCATGATGACATCAAAACAACAACAACAACAACCTCCCTGTCAGTTACTGGGTGGAATGTTTTGCAGCATGGACTCAGCGCCCCTTTCTGGCTCTTCTTAATGTAATTGGTCTAGTCAATGGATTAAGTGTTTCCTGGCCTTCAAGTTTGACATTTAGACAAGCTGAGTTGGGAAGGAAGCCTTCTTCCCCTGCCTTCTGACAGCTCTCAAATTTATGATGTCTGACTGCCGGCTACAGACATCATTTTAGTTCCGAGTAAATCAGAGTTTAACCGTCGACTACCTTGTCCCGTTTGCTTAAATCTTTTTTTTTTTTGGGGGGGGGGAGATTTTTAGAATATTTAATCTATATGAATATGTACTTGATAATACCAGAATATTGTTGTTTGACTCGTAGCATCAAAATTGAAATAGAGGTTGGAATACTTACTTGCTGGAATCCAAAATATAATTATTTGAATGTTTTCAGCACATTAGGAACAGCTTAGCTAAATTTAGGTTAATGGTTACATTTTTAGGCACCTTGAGCATCCTATGGGTAAGTTCGATATGTGGGAAATTTAAGTGTAGCTGTTTTTTATTTATTTATATATTTTTTTTTTATTAAGAAGAAGTTTTGAAGTAGGCCTACTTTGTATTCTATTATAGAAATATCTTCTGCAATATAAAGCTACAGAGTGAACATTTATGCTGCCACAGTCTCTGCCACTGTATAAGGCGATTCAACATGAACATACCATTAACAATTAAATTATTTATACCCTAAAGTTGTTTAAGTATGTGAAAAATTGATTTGTCCAGATTTATGTTTTTTGAGAATGTGACATATTAAAGGGATCCGGTAACTTTGTCTCAGATTCTGAAACAAAATTCTGGATTTAGCTCATAATGCAATGATAATTATAAACCTTTAGGTCAGTCAGGAACCCCATGACTTTTACAAGCCGATCGCCTGTCTGATTATCAAGATATTTATGATTGGAATTAACAATTTTGAAAACCGTTCGCCTGACGGTTTTCATAACACTACAGTCTATTGGGGAAAACGAGTATGGTAAAACCGGTCACTCAAAGATTTTTACTTTTTTGAGGCACTTCTTGATCATTTTGAAGCGCAATTTTTTTTAGGGCTTCAATATTACACCATATTACAGACACTGATAACACGTAGGGCCGTGTATCTCAGATTTAACATTGTTAAACGATCCCTTTAAAGCTTACATCTAAAAGTATTCAATAAAGGCCCTAATTCAACCTGTCCACCTTTCATTCTTAAGTTACAAAAAAGAAAGAAAAAGTATTGAACTTCCATGTACAAGGAGTAGAAATACTAAGTAATTCAGTATTTAACTTTAGATACAAGCAGAATCTTAATTGATAAGGGTTCCGTAAAGATCCTGAAAATGATTGATATGTGTCTGTTCATAGGATGGGAACCTCCAAAGACCCCCTGCCTGTGGTTGTTTGTACAGGGTCTAGTCACTTGATTAACATCATTTCCACATCTTCTTCAAATATTTTAAAACAAAGTAGAATTCTAGCCGTAGATTGGAGGAAGAACAGTTTGTAAATTAGTGAAGAAAGGAAGCTATCAATTGCAGACATTGTTGCATCAAACCTTGTTTTAACGATAATTGATAAAATTACCTAGCTGGCTGTCTTCCTTCCTGTAATACCTGTCACACTTTGTTTTACATGCTTGTTTGTCTCCAGAAACAGTCCCATGGCATGTGTGCATCATTCAGACATGATAAATAAATTGGCAACAAAAATAAAAGAAACAGCCACAGAATAAAAAGTGGAGACAACTCTGCATGCAACAAAGATCCCTATTAAAGCAAACATGGTCAAAATGTATGTGTGTCATAATAATAATACAGAAATGTGAAGCTTCAAGTAAAGTGCTAGTCTATTTTGCCACTGATTTTTTTGGCAGTTTACCAATACCAGATCGTTTGCAAACAGGGCCTTTTATAGTCCTAATGACATTCTGAGCAAGGAAGTTTGAGTCAATATAATAAATCAATAAATACAGCAAACAGAATGTGAAAACCCCTTTCTTTTGGGGTATTTCATATCTTGCATATTTATTCAGAAAATCCCCAGTGAATGATCGCACCATTGGTTTCAAGTTTTGAGGAACTCATATACCCCATTCCATACCCAAGTGGTATTTGTTTACTTGTGATAAACATTAGTATGTGCACCTATAACTGTGACTTTGGAGTGATATTGACATTTCCCGATTGATTGACTATTAAGAACTTTTATATGAATGAGAAATCTGTCTATGTTTTTCACGTCCCAGTAGTTTGTCAGTTTTATGAGCTCATTTCAGATCCGGAAGTTTCAAAGTTTACAAGGCCATCATAAAACATTTTTAAATAATTGACACTACTGTATAGAAGAAAAATTGGTCACAAATTCCCAGATATATATTTTCAAGATTCATCCATTATCAAAGATCAAGTAGTAATTGTATGTGAGGTAGCAGTTTATTCATTCATTTTTGCCTGTTTTACTGAACAGTCCTATTGCCTCATCCAAGATATGAATTTTGAAAGAAGGCAAAATCCAAAAAATCTGCTTAATTATAATACTTGAAGAAATTAACACAGGATGTGTTAAAATGAGGGGAAACTGTAATTTACAAATGTAGATGCAACAAGGTGATTTGAGTTCTTTTTAAATTTAAGTTTTTTTTCCTTCAAATCCTGAACAAACAACCTATACAGTAGATTTTGTTCGTTCATGTCTCCTTAGATCAAGATTAGTATCTTTTAGGGTATCATCTTGATGACATCAACTCATATCAGAGAAATATTATAGTTTTTGGATGCTTTTCAACAAATCAAGAGCATTAATATGATAATATCCAACTTTACAACATCTTGCTGATCTTCAAATCTCTTTGACACGTGCCATAAACACAGTAAATAAATACCTAGATGACTGTTTGTAATTAATCCTTGCATGATTCCTTGAAATATTTGCTGAGTGGAAGTTGTCAATAGTTTGAAATTAAGTGTGTTTATGAGGACGATGTGAACCCCAATGTTCGCATTGTAATTACCAAGTTCCTGTTGTTTACACATATGTTGAGTGCATACTGTAGTGACATATTCAGCTAATGGCTTTTTATTTGAAGAACAAAAAAATGTATTGGTTTGATATTTACAGGGATGCTGTGTATGGGGTAGACAGTCTCTGCAATGATTTTGAAATCAAATCAAATGATCATTTGAGTGTCTTATTACATCAATTTATCATGGATTCAGCTTGTAATGTTAAAATTTACACTGTCTCAACGACCAGACAGAAGGTCATTGCAAATTATGTGCAAGAATGCGTTAATAGTTTAGATCTGTGATTTGTTTTTGTTCTCCTTCTTGTCCCATAATATTGATGATCTCTTTCATTAACCCATTTCCTTATTTCCTGTTTTTTTTATTTACCTCGGAACATTAGTTTGCATAGGAATTGTTGCTATGTCACCGAAGCCTCTGTCAGGTGTATCGGTGAAAAAAAAGGTTCCATGTATCTAAATAAGATTTCACAAAATATGAAAAGATGAATATAGGTGCATTGTGAAAGGTATGTTCTCAAATATTTAGAATTCTAAAGGGCAATCCATCTTTTGGAGTACTTGAATTGTTTGGAAACAGAAAATTCTGAGACAGCAGAATTTTTTATTTTTTTTACCTAGAGAGAGTTTCTTCTTATCCTAATCCTGCTTCATGTAGTCGTTGGAAGTTTGATGATATATTTGTATTGCATTTTATCAATTTCTTTCCAATCTTCAATTTTTGTTGTTATTCTACAGAACATGCCTCAGCCTAGCTAAAGAAGCAGCTGACAGAATCTACATAGCAGAGAAGACCGTCATCATTAAAGGTAAAAAACTAATGTCCTTTAGCAAGACATTGATCCACATTTGCCTTTCTCTACTCATATTATACATTCATGTGCTCTTTGTACATGCTTATGTACATACCGGTGAGATTATATACTCATTAGTCTTTGACCTGTATTCTGCTTTAACTGAATTTGTAGAATACCTTTGTAAACATAAGGTACTTCTAAAAGATATGACCTGCTGTTTGTGATGGAAGCCGGAAGCCGGAAGCCGGAAGCCGGAAGAGACTTATCTTTATTGTGTAAAATCATGTTTGTATTAGAAATTTGTTGTTATGTAAATGGTGTGCCGTCTTTATACCAACAGTTTTATTGAACATTTAATATATTTGTGGAGATGCACTTGTTCAAGGGAGCATCAGTGTCTCGTAACTCAGGTTGGAGACCAAATTGATGTGCTAGTGCCCTTTGGCAAGGCTTAGCCAGTCCTCATTATCAAGACCCTTGGAGAGGATTTAAAGCCGTCAGGGGTCCCTTGGTTGCTTACTTACAAGCATACACATGCTTTATACACAGTTTGGCAAGACGAGCAAGCCATCAAGTACTGCAGGGAAAGCTTTGCTAAACCCTACCAGTTTTGTTGTACATTAGTAATACATTTGCAGAAGATGATCTTTGTTTTTTATTATTTAACATAATTGTTAAGGTACACAAAGTTTGTTCTCATTAAGGGCATATATATTTGTATTGTAATACAAACATATAAAAGGATATTACTATTGAAGAAACTTATCGTGTCAAGCATTCAGAGTCATATTTAGCCCAGAAAATCATTTTTGTGAATATTATACGATCCAACCTGTCCTTAATCTCAAGAAACAGACTTCTTTAAATAGGCAGAATCACGATACGGGTAAAAGCTTGGAATACATTTATTTTGAAATATGATCCCCCAGCAAAGTGGGCTTCTACGTCAGTGGGGCAGGAATGATGATTGAAATGCGGAAGCAAGACGGGAAAGGAAATGGAATTGAAATCCTTTTTACACTCTACATGAAGATGATATGTATGAAAAATACTTTTAGGTTTCCTTTTAGTACTTCTTTTCACTAGCTGTTGAAAGCGATATTAAAATGCAGGTCTTGCAACAGGGGTGGTTGTTTGAAAGTTTATTGGTAGCAACTGCAAGGTATCAGAAAAATAGCTGCTTAATGAGGCAGTAAACTCATTAAACAGAAATGCTTTATAAATCATTAAAATTATTTTCTCAGAAGTATTCAGCATCACACCTTGATCATTAGTTTAGTTTTTCATCAAAAGCATAACAAATGTAGACAAAATTTATCTGGACTGACTAACATTATTTGTTAAAATTGTGGCTAAATGATTAACCTACAATTAGATCTATGCAGCGGGTACTTATAAATGGAAGAGAGAGAGAGAGATACCTCTCTTTATATCATTGAAAGGGAGTGGCACTCTAAATACATTTTCCCCTAGGAAGGGTAATTATCACTAGATGAAATGCAGGGTAAGAATTTCCCTTTAGGATTAAGGTCACTCTTCATCCTATCATGGTCAAAAGTCCTCTAGAATTTCCTGTCCCCTCTCGTTCTATTCCCTCATTTATCTCTTTCCTGTCAACCATGCCCTCGCCTCGGGAGTTGAGCTTCATGAGGTATGTCTTCATCAGCTCGAGATTGCCAAATAGCCCGCTATTTCTGATTTGGAAAATAATCCCGAAGTTACAAATTGCGTCTTTTATCAGCTCGAGACTCGACCTCAAAACTTGAAACTCAGGCTCTGGAAATTAGCTCGAGATATTTTGCTCAGCGTTTACGCTAGTGCGAGTCTTCGGGCTGGTGAAGACACACCGGACAAAGAGCTGGATAATTTGCAAACTAGCCCAAGATATCTTGGGATGATTATCTCGACCAAATATCACTTCGGGCTGATGAAGACGCAAATTAACTGGATAATTTGCGATCGGGATAGTTGAAAAAGCGGGATATTTGGCAATCTCAAGCTGATGAAGACGGTCCTAAACAGGGTCCCAGGAGAGGTTGGTATGCCCTCAGGCAAGGTTTGCAAACCATGGATAAAAGTGGTTTAGTTTTTGAAGATGAGGCATCCCTTAATTGATTGAGACATTATTCTTGATAGATAAAGTGCGACGAAACCAATTGATAAATATGCCAGCATCGTTATTCTACTTTAATTAAGGTCTGGGGACTGAAAATGTTTTACTGTAATAAATACCGACTGTTTCAGTTCATTGCAGTTTAATTATCTGATTAAGTTAGCCTAAGGGATTTCCATGTGTGCAGACATTTTTGATGTTCCTTTATGAATAAAGATATTTACTCTCCTACCTGGTCCCAATTAGAAACAAACAAACAAAAATGAGAAAACAAAGCACACTAAATAATAATGAAATCTGATGAAGATACATTGTGAAAAAGGGGACTTTTGGCAAGACATCAATCTACCTTTGTCACACTCGACCCAGGTGAGGTAAATGGGTACCTGGCAGGAATTAATTCCTTGAAATGCTAGAGCGCCTTAATAACAGCCATGTTAAAGCCGGGGTATTTAATTGTGGAGCGCCAGGAGTGTCAAGTCTGACAGACGTGACTGCTATAAAAGAATCCACTATTATTGTTCTTGATATTGTTGCTGTTATTAATATTATGATTTCTCTGTTTTCTACTTGATTCCACCATATCCAGAATCACAAGGTAGAGATTACTCATGTGTAGTGGCAAGCCTCTCTCAAATCATGCTGGACAGTCACTACCGCAGCCAGCTGGGCTTCCAGAGCCTGTTACAAAAGGAGTGGATAGTAGCTGGTCACCCGTTCCTTGACCGCTGCGGACACTGTGTCCCCAGCAACGGAACAGAGGTAGGATTGCAGTATACCCAACTCATTACACTGTACCATCAATTTTATATCCCAGTCACTCTGACAAACCCAACAGATTGAAATAGACCCCCCAAAAAGATGATCAATTTCACTTTCTTGGGTACGAATGCAAGCAGAACAGTCTCTCATTAGACCCAGACTGATACCTGACAAGCCCCCAACATGTTGTTGATGTATAACCTTTCAGGCTTATTCAAAAGACCAGATACCAAAACATTTGTCATCAACTCAAACTGCTAAAAGGGCTCATAACTCAGTTAAAAGACATGTACCCAGTATACATGTATAACTGACAGTAAAAGGACACCACCCTCATGGTCAATTCGGTCGTTTGGGGAATCAAGGTTTTATTACCTTATATGGGAGAGGAGCTCTAACTATACATCGCTTATGGCCATATGGTCTTGTGCGCTGGAATTCATCTTTATTTTGATTAAAAAGTGTGTGTAGTGCGTTAGCTTTTCTTGCCATTGAAACACATTCTTGAGTTGCTTTTAAATTATTATGAATGAGTTGCTTTTAAGATTTAAAAAATGCTGGTAGAATCTGCATGTATGATTTGTTCAGGTTCCATTTGATAACGGATTGACATTACAGAGCTCTTTTTTTTTAAACCTTTCTTCATCTTTCATTCATTTTCCTCACCAGTCCCCAATCTTCCTGCTATTCCTTGACTGTGTCCACCAGCTGATAGAGCAGTTCCCATCGGCCTTTGAGTTCACGGACACCTTCCTGATAGCCCTCTGGGACAGCATGCACTCTGGCATCTTTGGTACATTCCTGTTCAACAGCGAGCGCCATCGGATGAGGACCTGCGTCAGTAGCAGCAAGGGCCAGTACCAGACCACCCAGCTGGCCACCGTATGGGCCTGGACGCTACAGTTCACCAAAGACGACCAGGCGCTCTTCACCAACCCTCTCTACATTGCCAAGTCTGAGCTCAAGTACAACGACCTCTTGGAAGACGAGCCCGACTATAGACAGGGATGCAACGCCGGTATCTACCGCAGCATCCGCAGGTTGAACAATGGCAAGTCATACATCGGCTCCGACTTCAAGGAGATGGACAGCTGGACATTCAACGGCGGGAAGAGAAGGAAGAACCCTAATGTGAACGGTGCCAACTCGGCGAGTAGTGTGTTTGCCAATTGCGAGGAGGAGATCATCATACCGTTACTGCAGACGCCGACGATCACCTTATGGAATCATTGTTACCTGCGGTGGGTGCCGAGTGTTCACACGGTGGGAGGGGGAAGTCCCGCAATCTACCAGCAACAATGTAGGCTGGTGGACGAGATACAGCAACTCAGAGAGACCCTGGAGAACCTGAAGGTGTCCAAGGAATCCATAGCCGCACCTCCTACGAAGCCAAAGCGAAAGAGCAGGTTGTTTTTCACCTGTCAAGATGACTTGAAACGGAACCATGAGGCGCTCACCTCTGCTTTCCCTTACTCCATCAGCGATCTGGAGTTTCTAGGTGGAGATCGAAGGTCATTTTTGGCCACACCCCTTGCAAGGTTTCTAGGAGGACAGAGTTTGTTAGAGCAGGAGGGGGCTGAGATACCAGAGAGCGATGCAGAGACTGTAGAGGAACTTGAAATGTGATTGCATAGTCGCAGAATTCATTTTGAACTTGAAGACTGACAGTGCCTATTGATGGAACACTGCATTTGCCTCAGAGAAAGTTTGACTTTGATGTCAATCACTATTTTGCATCTCTCTGTGAAACTTTTAACTTGCCACACCAAGTTTCCCTGGGAACTATCGCAACCTTTCCTGTGATATTTTCCTTCCTGTTCACACTCAACATCACTAGAACTATTTCATTCTCATTTGTAAAGATCTCATTTTCATCATTCAGTTCTTCCAGTCAAAATCATAGAGGACGTTAAGTAATAAGTGATAGAGAGTGTCCTCTTGCATTTTGATATCTCAGTGTTTAATTAAATTGAAGGTCACCTAGCTGTTAGTCTAGACTAGATTAACTGTAAATATCATTCTAATAGGAGTGCAATAACGAAGGAAATGATAGTAGGCATTTAATGTATGATTGGTGTATTTATCTTGATATGTTTTATATTTCTCATAATGTACAAAACTACTTAATTTGCTAATTTCCCTCTCACTGAAATTTGTCACTGTGATTAAGTGTACAATATGACAATTGTTGATACAACTAGTAGGTATATATAATCCTCTTTAACTTAGTACTGTTTTATGTTCAACAGAGAGAGTATATCTTTCATGAGAAAAGAGATTACTTTTCATTTTATTATGTTCTTTTAAATAATTTTGATGGGTTTTAATTCTAAAATCACAAATGACTTCAGAACAACTACATTTTTTGTATGACATGTCACTGAACTGAACACCACAAGAGCCTGTCATAGAATCCAGCCTCACATTTCATACATGTACACATGTCACAACTTGTTTCTAATGCCCTATAAAGCTTTTCATAAAACAAACATGCAACATACTTCACAATCTGATCAAGACGAGGTCATGGATAATACAAGATTGAGCCTTGTTCTAAAAGATCTTCACATTTAGGTCTGGACTCTGGGTATTGGTATTCTCAAAAAATGAGAATTACAGTCAAAGAGCATCTAACTTTTTTTTGATCGGGGAGAAAAAAAAGTGGAGAGATGATGGACTGGTATGCCGATTTGATTACAATTCGCAGTCATTAGGGCATTCCGTCTTTGAAAGCCAGAATGGTGATGGTGTTGATTCAATGTGTTAACCCCGAGACTACTGAATTCTCTAATTCCCATAAGCTTAATACAGGGACCATCCAGTTCTGGGAGACAATGGGTTAACTCTTGTGTTAAAGGTTTGCGCTAATGCCTTTCTGGCTCTTGTAAGATGATTTCTTTCAACCATCAAGGCATACCGTACCCTAAGAGTGGGATTGGCCATATTGCGAAGATGAAATATGAGCTCCTAATTAGGCTCTCCGATGTTTTGTGTCTGACAGAACAAATAAAACCATTATCTTTTTAAAATCAGTTTATAGCCATAGTGCTTCATCCTGGATGCTTTTTTTAATTAAAAAAAAATAGTTTATCTTAATTTGAATGCAGCGCGGCAAGGGAATAGTGATCTTAGTTCTGACATAGATCTGAATTTCTATTGATGTTTTTTCTGTATTCATGGGCTCATCTCTTCCAAGCTGGAGAAAATATCATTTTTTATGTAATGAGTCTTTTGAATAAGTTTTAATGCGGCATGTTCTGCCTATTAGTAAACAACTGTTTATAGCTTCATCTACCACTAATTCTCAATACGACTACGATTAGGGACAAATGAAAGAAGATAGATTCTATGTGGAGTTAACATCATAATCATTGTGAAATGAAAGATCTTTTCATGCCATTCTGTTGCAGCAGGGGGAATTTAAACCTGACGCTTGCACAACATGTTCAATTTGCTGTGAGCAGCTGTACCTTTTATATACAATGAATTAAGATCCAAACAGGAACTTGCCGAAACATTTTCTGCTTGGTGCTTGCACCTGTCAACATGTACAATACATTTAGTGAATTAGGTCAACCATACAGTCTATTGTATGAAATTTGGTTGTTGAATAGTGATTGTATATTTCAGGAGATATTTTATTATAATACCCCCCCCCCCCCATTTACTTTGCTATCTATATTAGTTGATAACAGACTATCTTACAAAATAAATATACCGTAGCTATTGGCCTTTGACCACCCCAACTGTGTCATGATTACAATGTCCCATCTGCTTTTCTTACAGGGATCGCAAACAATCATTTAAATGATTTTTAATGGCTCATAGTAGTGGGTTTTCATAGGGAATTTCACACATTTGAGGTGTTGTCAATCACCAAAAGTGGAATTCACTTTTATGACCAACAGGTATTGTATAATGCACTGTGCCCTTGCCTTGAGGAATTCTCAACATGGTATTAGATTTCCCCCATCCTTGAGATACGAAGGTGTGTTGGGGTATTTTCTGGTAGGACCATGGGTTTGCTGCTTCAGATACCTTTGCACACACAGACACATTAATTGGGGATTCAAGAAAATCTGGTGTCAGCGAATTATAATATTACAATACACGTGGGCACCGACTACTATGTGGCTTTAAAGTGTCTATTCAAAATTGGTTTAATACACAACATCTGTAAAAGTATTATTCATAGGATATTAATTTGTAATGCAGTATAGTATATTAGATCTGTTATGCATATAGGATAGGGCTTTTCATTTACAGGTCACTGCATGCAAATAATAGGCTAATGTTATCGGAAATAACAAGGTTAAATAACATTAATCAAATAAAAACATTACACATGTGAAAAACAAATATTTAAGGACTAACCATGTTAACTTTTATTTCTGGTAATTTTGTCAGTTCTTGAAAACTATGCTTTTAATAGAGTTTATTTAGCATCTATGAGTAAACACAAAGTCTACTCAAATACAGGAAATCAGTTTAAGTGATCAAAGGTGAGAATTTTTTTCACGGGAAAGTAAACTCTTGTTCGCGAAGTTCACTGATGTTTATCAGATTTCTGAGCAATTGTTTACTGACATACAGATACTGTATGCTTTTTTGTTGGATAATGTATGAGTATAACTGTGAATCCTAGACACAATAGTAAGAATAGCATTTATGAGAAACATCATTTGAAAAAAATACCTACGCAAATAGAGATTAATTCTCTAGATATTGATTGAAGCCCCAAAAGATTACCGGTACTTAAAGTGTGTACAGAGTAGAAGTGTTCAAATATTTGGGGATCAAATGAAGCAGAGCCGTACACTAACTTTTTTCTGCTTCTCAAAGGGTTAATGTTGAATTTTTTAGAATCTGTGTGCATGTGCCCCCTGTTTCAACTTTTAATTATTATCATATTTTTTTCTCAAAAGGGGGTTGGGGGGGGGGGGGGGGGAGGGGGAGGGGGGTTAGGGGATGTCTGGAGTCCCAATTTTGAAAGCCGATGTGTACCGGGTGTCTGTTGGTGTGGAGCCCTGAGTCAAGACTGGATAATCTTGAAAGATGTCTTTCAATCGTTTCTCTCGCGTCTTCTGGACTTTTTAGCATTTGATGTTCGTTCTTAGAATTCAATGCAAATTGTGAAATATGTATATTTTGCTTACATGTATGTAAAACTGTGAATATATTCTTATCTTTACCAGTAGAACGAGATGTGCCTTTTTACTGTGCTGTATTTAAGCATGACCACTCACATACTGAAACTATAATCTTGTATGGAATAAGCCAAGATAAGGTATATCAAAGATGATCCCTGTCTAATTTTATCAGTATAAAAGTGACAATTTGATAAAGAATAGATTGCCTCAGCTCATTACTATTGTATTGAATATTTGATACTTTGTAGGGATATTGCATGTGCACTGTAACATGATGGAGAACCTACATGTATAAGAATAATAAAGAATATATACCATCATTCTGGCTCAGAAATACAGTGTCCTTGTCATCCAATGTGAAAGAAAGGAATTCAGATCTAATGCTTAAAATGTGACAGATTTAGAACTAGATGCCTCTGTCCTATCATGGACCTACTCATGGTCCTATACATGATTTTACAAGAACCACGATAAAGGTGGAAAGATGAGAAAATGAAACAATGTGACTAGCATTCTTTATCTTATAGTAACAGGTGGTCAACTCCTTTGCCATTGTAAATGTAAAGAAGCTCCCAACCTATGTATTAACTATTAATTTAATAAATTTCTTGATCAGGATCTTTCCCTGTTTTAATTTATATCTGCATTTTTCAACATAATAGAAGGCAATATGCAAACTAGGTACATATATATTATTTATAAAATGTTAAAATCATATTTCAATGACATAATTATACCTTTTAAAAAACACATTTGACAAATAATTTCAAAATTGAAAAACGGGAGACGGCCATATATACAACACAGACATGAGAAGGAATCAAATAAACAGAGATATGTACAAGATTTTTACTCTTTTATTTCATGCAATACTTCTCAATCATGAAGATTTAAAAGACATCGTTTAAAGCAAATCAATATACTTTATATTTATCGACCTAAATCAATCAGTGGCTGCCGGGCTCACGATCAATTGGGCAAAAAGAATTTCCGTTTCGGTTTAATACAAATTTGGAGTGGACTATTAGGCTATTATTATTATTATTATTTATTATAAGAAAGAGAGTATGAGCTTGACCTCTTGGGTATTTTCATTTCAGTTTAATTTTGCCTAATGGATTCAAAGTTTAATAACTGTGCTTGATATCTGTCATTTATGATATCAGATTGATCGGTAAATTGTCTCTTACATAGTAATCTATAATTAAATTTATCAAAGAAAATACCCTTTATGACTGGAGAGATCAAACTTCCCTTGATATCTATTTGAAGTAGAAACCATCATACATTCACAAGCCGTTAAACTAGTGACCATGTTTGGGCATTTTGTCACTTCTTGAGCAGCCAATCATAACAATCCTGAGTATTTTATGGTCTTTTTGTTATGCATTGTATAATTTTGTTTGTTCAGTTTCTTTTATGTTCTCTGAAGGTCATCTGATGTTCAAGTTGGTTCAACAGCCAAGTATCCAAAAGAGACACTAGCATTTTTGGCAGGAATCCAAAACACACTCTCTCCCACAAATCAGCAAATACTGTCACATTAATTATACAACTATTTCCGGGACGATGTTTTTCCTTCATTTTGCTGTGATACACCTGCCCATGAACCTACCTCCCTAAACCCAGTTCTTTTTCTATAAAAATTTGTGGGCTTTAAAAAAAAAAATCCTTTTCTCAGTAAAACTTGAATAAGACAATTAACTATAAATCATTAGAAATTACTTCCTTTTTAGTTTATTTGGCAGCCATCACATGTTTGGAATCACCCTTTTTGCTCCGATCTTTTAAACTATAGTAGATCATCTAAAATGTAATGACATATTATAATTTATGGCTGAATACTGTTGTCAGTTGAATGATGTCACAATGGCACTAATTTTATTTTCATTACTTTCAATTTCTCTTCTCATAAAAAATGGAATAAGTCGATAAACTATAAATCATTAGCAATTACTTTCTTTTTAATCTATTTTGCAACCATCACATGTTTGGAATCATCCTTTTTTTCTCCCATCTTTTAAGCTATAGTAGATCATCTTCTAAAATGGTATACCATATCATAATTTATGGCTGAATATTGTTGTCAGTTCAATGATGTCATAAGGGCACTGATTTTAGTTTCATTTTAATGAAAGAGGGTCACGGTTTTCTGTGTCGGGTGGTACCAAGTGGGGATTCACAGACAAGTGTATTTTAGGTTTCTTTATGTTATGAGTGCACAAAGTATGAAGGACGCATCAAGTATGGGAAATTTGCCCCAAACAGCATAACAATTTCAAACAAAGAAAAGGGATAAGAAACTATCTGTATCACGCGAGTTTTTCTTTTAATTCCAAAGAAAAGAAAGGGACAATTAATATCAATAGCGCCCTAAAAAAAAAATGAAGTTTGAGGTTAACATGATAAACTGCTATGAACTCGCTTTGTTATTTATTGCTTTGAGGACCTGGTTCTATATATGAGTCACCAAAAACTTCCCAAGGAAACTAAAAATAGTAAATGTGTGCAATGGTGTAGCATGGATTTAGCTATGGATGGACCACTGGCACCATCAGGGCCTCAGGGGGAGGGGGGGGGGGGGGCTCCAGTCAGTCATTCCATGTTCTTAAAATATGTCAAAAAACCAAGCTTTAGTGGGGTGAGAGTGTGAAATGGTCTACCTCCCCTCTCCTTTCTCTATCTTCCTCTCTCCCCCCACTTCCCTTTTATTTCTCTTTTTTGCCATTTAATTTTGGGGCACATGCTCGCTCCCCCCCCCCCCCCGGAGCTACACCTGTTACTGTTAGGAAAACATCAGAGGTAATTGTCTTCTAGACAAAGACTGTTGTGTGGGGATCTCCAGGTTAGTTTCGCACAAACAGATGACGCAGAAAGAATAAAAAATACATGAGAATATTCTTTTCCAAAGTTCATGCGATGGCCTCGGGATATTGTAATGCTATTGTAACGCCATGCACTGTTGATCTCTTTGACTATCTTTTGAGACTTGGCACGCACTCAACAGGCGATGTAATTGCTCTATTTGGATATTATTATCTCCTTATTGATTTGGGTGGTCATTACGTGATATAACTGTCACTTTGTGTGTAAGTTCCTCATTCTGTAGGGGGTACAATCTCTCTCTTTTATGTCATGATAGTGAAAACATCAAGACATGTCGTTGAAGATGATGAAATGCTGTTAGGACATGGCAGCATGAAAGTGGCATTGAATGCAATTTGCAGTAAATATATTACGGTCCACCATCACATTTATGATAATGTTTTTAACCCTTTATTTTGACATCTGTAGTTTCCAACAACAACAAAAAGATGATATATTTGCAAATATAGTAAGTGTAACCACTGCTACTTTGTGGACTATGCTGAAGGGCCCAAAATACAAACGCAAGCTGGTTGCTTGTCCCAGTGGCCTAGTCTGGGGCTTAGGAGGTCTTCTGAACTTTTTATTGACTTATTATTATATCATTTATCAGTGGAAGAGCCAGTCTAGTTATAGTTTCACACATTATCCTATATCCCTCCCTATACATCCATGTGTTGGAACAGAACAATATTTTAGCACGGGGTTGTCATCTTCATTATTACGTCTGACAATCGTCTTTGTTTTTAAATTAGTATTCAACTGCATCCTGCAAACAAAAGGACCGTACTTCTGAATTGTCCAAACTTGATTCTTATCTTGAAGGCCATTTTCTGCATTTGTGGAGTTGTTAATCTAAAATCCATAAGCCCCTCCCCCTCTAATTTGAACTTTTTAACTTTGATACAAACAATGTTTCTGCTCTACTGGCTAATCCCCATTTGACAAAGGGTGTCATGGTTTCTTTCACAAGCGGCATTGGTTTGCTTAAGTTATAGAAAGAAAAAATCAGGGTGACTGCACTCACATCAGTGTTAAGTTGAAATTGATCTCCATTGTCTGACGTCATCACATGCTGTTTCAACATCGACATTAGAATTCCCCATTAAACATCTGTTTGTGAACTCCGACATGAAAAGATATGGCATTGAGCTTTAAAAAAAAAGATGGTTACATGTACAAGCCTGGCAAATGATTTATTATCCATTATTTTTCTCTAAAACAGGTATTACTTGCAAGCTCACTACAATTTAATTGATTCGAAATACCCTTTTTATTCTACATTTGGTCTTCTTTTTCTGTCTATTTTGTAAAAGTTTAAAAAAAATGATGTAATGATCTATTTATAGGTACCTCTTGGATGGAAACTGAGAATATAATGTTCATACATGACATGTATCCTTTTTGATTTGAGGACATTTACTGTGGACTCTTATTTATATCTTATTCATAAATCTGACTTGATATTGGGACACAAATATATATTAATGTGATTTTATGTCATAAGGCGGTAAATGAAACTCTCAGTTATATAGTTCCCACTCTCTTATTCTTTCAGTCCAAATCTCTCAAACTCAATTGCACATTCAACCTTGTGCTTTCGCTTTACCCCCCCCTGTTTCCCCTGTTCCCCTCTCTCCCTCTCCCCCTCTCCCCCTCTCTCTCTTCCCCTCTCCCCCTCTCTCTCTTCCCCTCTCCCCCTCTCTCTCTCTCTCTCTCTTTTCCCGAAATCCTCTTTACCTCTCATTGTCTTGTGATCAATACGACAACCCACTGAGTGAGATTTTTTTCATAATTTCACTCATTTTAAGAGCTGCAAAGTTATGACAAGGGTCTTGGTAAGATGTTCAGGTTATAATGACATGATTGCATAGACTCTCGAGAAATCTGCTCAAGGATTTCAATACGCAGTAACGATGTATAATCCTTAGATGCTCTGATTACACAATACTTCATAATAATAATAGACAAGAGTATTGAGACTGCATGAGGAAGATTCTTTTCCCATCTTATTTTGTTAAGTCTTTGCAATCGCGTTAACTGTTTTTCAAACTTCTGATCAGATTTGTCGGTTACGCAGTTTCCAGTTTGCATCTAATTCTTTTTCTCTAGTGTAGGCCTACATGGATGTCGTGCACATTATGTAAAACTTTATACTTCGGTAGTCCTTTTGGAGAACAGTAAAAATACAAAATGAATAAATATTCATGAACTTATAATAGTGTATACACAATACGTTGCATTTGTAAACAAGATATTGGCAACTTTGGCTTTCCTTTTTTTTGTAACTTCTGTTTATGTATATTTGTATAGAAATTCCCTTGAATGCAGAAATAATTAGGTCACGTGTATTATGTATATTACTTTATAGCATTTGTAATCAATATGTTGTGGTACACCCTGTATAATTATTCTATATAAAGAGATCGTATGACAAACTCAAAATTGAAATTTTTCTCAATAAAAACATTTATTTTCACCACAATATGGACTTTGTCTTGAGTGAATTTCTCTTGTGAAAGGTTGCCCTGCAAAACGGTAATTGTATGATGGAGGCGTAATTACAGTTTTAAATTATTCAGCAAATATGTCAATAGGATTGTTTAAATTGCTTTATTTATACTAATTAGTGGCATATATACTTGGAGGCACGGAGAGCATGCCCCCCCCCCCCACTTCCAAAAAATCCCAATCAATGACAGAGAGACAGAGAGAGAGAGAGAGAGAGAGATACAGAGGGAGGAAGGAAATTACAGAAAGCTGCGAGTTAATAAGAAAATTGGGAATATGGGCCCTTTTTGAGCGAGAAAAATCTCCCAAAAGGTAACCTTTTCTGCCAAAATGACCATTTAAAAGTGGGTCTGGGAGGGGGTTCTAACCCCCTCCCAGAGTAGGAAGCAATTGCAATTTTAGAAGAACATTCGGCGCATTAATGTCCACCGGCACTTCCTGCAAAAAAAAACCCGAGGCCTTCTGATTGGTTAGAAGTTAGAGAAAAGCGATCTGTCACATAGTGAGACGTTGTATATGTTTCGTTGCTGCACAATGCACAAAGACGTTGGTCCGGTACTTCACCAGTAGTACTTGCAAAAATTATCTCGAGTGTATAAACTGTGTTGTTATCAGGGGCGTCGCTAGACCTTTTTCAGTGGGGGGGGGGGGGGGGTGTAGAGGCCACCGATTAACGACAAAACTAGCCACCAATTACCGACAAATATATTAATGCCACTGTCCCAATGTCTAAAAACTTAACCCTATGAACCCGGGGCCAGGAACTAAGTTATTTTTAGGTTTTGACACTTTATTAAATTATTAGAGGAAGATCCGTTGTACCGTTCGACTCTTAATTCTTGTTTTGCCCCTCCCGCGCGAAGCGCAGAAGCTATGACGTTTCATAAAATTATTAGAGAAAGAAGACGATTTGTAATTGTACTGTTCTCTACTCTTAAGCCTTGTCTGAATTCAGTTTTCCCACTGGGTACACGTGCAGTGTTATATGATCTGTTCGTTCGCAAATCTGTGCATGCACAGCCCGAGTGGTGGGTAGCATGTTATCTCCCGGCAGTGCTTTACTGCTTTGTTGCAGTAGCTTCTGGAAAGGAATTTTCTACTAGTGTTACTGTTTGTGGCCACTAATTAGGCCCATTAGTGACTATAAAAACATATGCTCTTCCTGGCTATTTGGAAATGTGTCAATTTGCAACATTAATGGAGAAACGCGCATTTTGTTGAAAATCATGTGATATCACGAACATTTATAAATCAGTTGTATGGAATTGAAAATAAGTCATGATTTATTTTGTTTTTGGGGGGAGGGGGGCTAGCGCCCCCAAGGCTCCTCCACAAGTACGCCAGTGTCTATCATTTAGACATTTTAGAGTCATTGCTTTATGGTACATAATTGTTATGCTCTCTCTCTCTCTCTCTCTCTTTCTTCTTGAAAACAAAAATCTGCACCAACCTTTCCCCCAAACAAGCCTATCATTTTCTTTTACATTATAATGTCCATATTTTGAAAACCAATTGAATATTTTAAGTATTGGCTGAGATATGAATATCTGAATAATATAGATTTGCTATAGGAACTCAGTGTTATTTTGCTCTGGTTCATAACATTACGAACCAGAGCAAAATAACACTGAGTTCCTATATGAAATTTAGGGACCGTTTCCTTAACATTCTAAGATCAATAAACAGACAATTTATTCGACTATTTTCACGACCTTGTCAAATATGAAATAGTCCCATAGATTGATTATCCTACATTTGAGAGGAAAACATCCCCATTGGTGATTTCACGTAACAGCTTGTAGAATGTATGTCATGGCAAAGAATACTAACTGATTGCGTGCAGGCATCGTGTATCATGGAGATAATGTCAAGTGTTTGATTTTGAAGAATACGCAGTTCAAGTGTCATCTCTCGATAAAAACATATCTTTTGGTGTCAGCGCGGTTATTTATGGTACAAAATATACTCGGCGATAATTGACACATCACTTTATTTGAGTGTAACTGTAACAAAGATAATGGAACAAACAAATAGTATGGATTTCTCCTTCATGGTTTAATACAGGGTTACATTAGTGGGTAATATTTGATGTATCTCAAACAGGAAACTAATTCGATTGGTAATTGTTGCTGTTAGAATGATGGCAATTACTTTCCTTTCTCTAAAATGCTGTGATTTTCGAGGCCTCCTCCTCCTACACTTCTTTTTCCTCTTCTCCTTTTTCTTCTTCTCCTTCTTCGTCTACTACTTCCACTACTACTTCTATTTCTTCATATTCTTCTTCTTCTTATTATTATTGTTCTTATTATTTTCATTATTCTTCTTATTCTTCTTCGTCCATTAACCCCCTCCTTATTTTCCCTATTTTATCATATTTTTTTCCTTCCAAATAAGTTCATATCATGGTCTGTCTACCTTGCAAAATTGGTCTTTATTTGTTTCATAAGTCATGTGTTTCAAAGTCATGAGAAAATATAGCAGATGGAATATGGGAGACACTAAAGCAGAGAATATTGAAAATGATATTAGTTTTCTCTGCCAACATATTTCAAATAACGTCTCTTTCCTAAAACGGTGCAGCATTTATTTATTTTTTCTTTAAGGAAATAAAATAAACGAAGCTTGGCAAAGGTAGAAAATTACTAACTTTGATCAAAAGTATAGAGGTGAGGTGCTCAATTATCAATATGAATTATAAAGCTTAAGCATTCGTAAATGAATACATTTAAAACTCCATTCTGAAAGCGCCGTTACAGTAATATTATGTTTCTACGTGATTTTATACAGCTTACAAACCGATTGGTGATCTAAACTTTGAAATACAGTATGTTAAAGACAAACTACAAATCATTTTTTAGTTTGTGTTATAAGCAGTCTCCGTGAGTCTCCCACTGCAGTGACGTCATCAAATCAATTTGAATAAATAGATTTCCTTTAGGAACTCAGTGTTATTTTGCTTTGGTTCATAACATTACGAACCAGAGCAAAATAACACTGAGTTTCTATAGGAAATTTATTTTATTCAGATGGTCATATCTCAGCCAATACTTAACATATTCGATTGGTCTTCGAAATAATTATGGACATTATTTTTAATGCTCTTTCGGAAAATGAAAAATAAAATTAAAGCATTTGTTATGATGTCACAGCGTCGGTACAGCCCCTATGACTTTAATCAACGACATTGTATTACGCCATGTTTTAGTAGGTCATTTTGTTCCTCCTTGACATGAATATTTCATTGAAGGTTCCTTCTTTCACACGTGCAGTTCAGTGTAGCCAACATCTGAAATACGACTTTCTTTTTTATAACTAGCACTAGCAGGATAACTGTTTCGTTTTAGGGCAATCAATTATTAGACAGTGAAACTGAAACATAAGTGAAGTAGATCACAAGGGCAGTCGACGGGGGAAACGTTCTCATCCGCCTTGTTTACCGTTCTGTCCTGTACAGAGGCGGCGGAGCGACTTCCAAAGTGGGGGGGGGGGGGGGGCACCAACAAAAAAGGGCACTTCCTGGGAAAAAAAGGGCACCTACAAAGGGAAATCTCAAAGCGAAAATAAACAATTTTTAGACATTGGTATATACCCCTAAAATTTGATTAAATTATCAGGGATGATTTCAATATTTGTTTCTCTTTATAAATCGTATAAAATATTGCTTTTTAAAGCATCATACCTTGCAGTTGGGTGTGATGGTCGAAAAAAATCATTTGCGAGCGAGGAAAAATATAAGATTTGTGAGGTCACAGTGCGAAAACTACATCTTATAAAGAGGAAAAAATCAATCCTCATCGGGTTATAAATAAGCACATTTTCATAACAGCAAACTGAAAAGACCTTTGGTAAGTAACATAATTATAACATCTATAAATGTGAGCGAGCGTAGCGAGCGAGCTTTGGGAGATATTGCTCTTAGTCGCTTGAAATTAGGGGCACGTTTAACGATGCGAGGAAAGGGGGACACTTATCGAAGGGATAAGACACTTATTAGAAAATAAAAGGAGCACGTGTCAAAGTACAAAGGGTTATTATCAGAGGTGAAAATGGGGCACTTACCAGGGATGAAAAGGCACATATGAGAATGGAAATTGGGCATTTGTTGACGGAAAAGAGGCAACCATCAGATTTTGATAGGGGCATTTATGAAAAAGGGATAGGTTCCTCATAAGAAATGAAAAGGGGCACGTATCACTGTTAAAAAAGGTTAATTATCAGAGGTGAAAAGGGGCACTTATCGCACCTGAAAAGGGGCAAACACCATATATGAAAGAGGCACTTATGAGAATGAAAAAGGGGCACTAATAATAAAGGGAAATGTGCATTTATTGAAAGAAAAGGAGCACCGATCAGATTGTGATAGGGGCATTTATTGGAGGTGAAAGGGGGCTTTTATGAAAAGCGGAAATTATGAAGGAAAAAAAGCATTTATTAGGAAGGAAAAGGGGCACGTGTAAAAATAAAAGGGGGTGTTATTAGAGATGAAAAGAGCACTTATCAGGAGGAAAAGGGGGCACTTGTCAAAATAAAACGATTGTCTCTCAGAATTGAATAGGGTCATTTACCAGACATGAAAAGGAGCAGTAGTAGGAGAATGAAAAAGGACTATTTTCATAGGTGAAAAGGGGCATTTATGAAAAGGCGAAGGGCTCTTTGTTAAATGGGGGCACTTATCATAAGGAAAAGGGGCACTTATTAGAAAGGAAAGGGGGCACATGTGAAAATATAAGGTGCGCTTATCCGAGTTAAAAAGAGGTAGTTATTAAAAGGGAAAGGGGCACTTCTTCCAAAGGAAAAGGGGCAATTGTCAAAGTAAAAGGGGCACCTCTAAGATTCGAATAGGGCAATTATCAGAGGTGAAGGAGGCGCTTAACAAAAGTGAAAAGGGGCGCTTCTCGTATCCGAAAAGAGGCACTTACTAGAGATTAAAAAGGGCACTTATGAGAATGGAAAATAGACACTTATTGCAAAGGAAACTGGGAACTTGTCTGGGAAAAGAGGTACGTGTCAAAATAAAAGGGGCACATATCAGAGGTGGAAAGGAGAGGGGGCACTTTTAAAAATTAACAGGGGCACATATCAAAGTAATAGGGGCACTTTTTATGAAAAAGGGGCGCTTCTTACAAAGTTAAATGGGCACTTTTCCCATGGAAAAAGGGGCACTTTTTGGGTACTTGAAAAAGTGGGGGGAACTGTGCCCCCCTGCCCCCCCCCCCCCGGGTCCGCCGCCTCTGGTCCTGTAGTACCACCGTCTATTGTTTTTGTTTGTTTTGTTTTGTTTTGCTGTGTTTCGTTTTGTTTTGTTGTGTTTTTGTTGTTTTGTTATGTTTTGTTTCTTTTGTTCACAACAATTCGAACAGTTCTTTTTGATATTCTTCCAGATGAAATTGTTGTCATTGATTCAAATAGTCTTTTTAGTGAGCATCAAAATAAATTTCATCATTCGTGAAATACACTCATTATAAATGACAAAAAAGGGGAAGATTTGAGATGATCTTTCTCAACGTTTATCAGCCCTTCTTTACACCTTTAAATTGATAGTTTGCTCCATTTTAAAAAGAAATAATTAATGCCATGAGTGATTATGACAATGAAGGTCACTGCATAGCATACTTTTCACGCATTCAAAATGATATTCACTAAATCTTTAAAAGAAAAGTGAGAAAAGTTCAGTGCCTTTTAATACCATACAACATGAAAGTAACGTGGCGTAAAGGGCGTATATGCACGATGTTAGTTTCTGTTTTACCATCCCGTATCAAGCTCATACATTGTTATTTTTAATGAATGTCCTTCTAAAGATTTTAAAGAAATTTCAGGCTTAATTATGTCGTGACTTCCCTTTTGTTTAGGACCACTTGTCATGGGTTTTATCTACGGAAAATAACGCCCCTATCAAAACATCTGATCTATTACCTGTAATTAATAGTATCCGCTGATGCAATTCATGCCAGCCAGTTTAGTAATTTATAAGTGTATATGGCATTCCTGGCATTACATCAAAAATGCCCTTTACACCGGATCTAGAAGTAACCTGTTCGACTGAGAATCTAAACAATTATATTGGATGCGGTCCATCTGTAACACCGCGTGTACTTTTAGTTGATTGCTATACTTATTTTGCTATCTCATCATCTTCAAAATCATCTTAAATTGCATTAGAATAAGAATTAAAATAACAAATAAAAAAAATCGATGGTTAGCAGCTAATTGGTAACTTGTATTGCGACATAGGAGTACATGTATTCCCCCTTTACATGTTTTCCCCTTTTTTAAGAGTAGTGGCGGATTCGGAGAGAGCCAAGGGCAGATGATCACTATACATTTAATAATGATCATAATATTCCGCTTTTACGATGTCTCTAAGCGCTTTACAGTTATACTATTACATTTATCTCTACTCCGCTGTTTATTTCATCATCCAAGCATGGTAGACCTAGTAATTGATACATAATTCATCGTTTGATTTAATTGTATTGAGTCATATGAATGACATCATTGTACTTTAAGGGGATTCCCCATGTTTGAATAGGTAATATGTACATCCACCCACGCACCCACCCCAGCGTGTAGATAGTTTTCTTTTCTGTAATACTTTTTCGACTTTTGATGTGAATCTTCTCTGCTTTAATATCTGTAAATCGCAATTTTTTTCTTTTTCTTTCAAAAAACCTCTGCTTGTAACCCAATATACATAACCTCTTCTCTCTCTGTTTCTCCCCACATCTCTCTCCTTTCGTCTCTTCCTCTTTCTCTCTCTCTCTCTTACCCTTTGCTATTTCTCTAAGTCTTAAATCTCTGCCTTTAGCACTAGACAGAGGCGGCCGAGCGAGTTCCAAAGTGGGGGGGGGGGGGGGGGCACCAAGAAAAAGGGCACTTTCTGGAAAAAGGGGCACCTACGAAGGGAAATCTGAAAACGAAAATCTACAATTTTGTAGACACTAGTATAAAACCCCTACATTTTGATTACATTGTCACGGGTGATTTCAATATTTGTTTCACTTTATACACCATACAAAATATTGCTTGAGCATCATGCTTTGCAGTTGGGTGTGATGGTCTGCACATTTATTTTCGAGCGAGCGAAGCGAGCGAGGAAACATTTTAAGATTTGTGAGGTCGCAGTGCGAAAAAATCACATCTTATAAAGAGGAAAAAACACAATCCTGATGGGGTTATAAGCACATTCTCATAACGGAAGACTGAACGCGTTTAATGATGAGATGAAAAGGGGACACGAATCAGAAAAGAAAAGGAGCATGTGCCATAGTACAAAGAGAAAATGGGGCACCTCTTACACATTCAAAAAGAGGCACTCACCAGGGATGAAAAAAAAGTCAGTCGTGAGAAAAGGAAATGGGCATTTGTCGATGGAAAAGGGGCCCCATCAGATTTTTATAAGGCATTTATAAAAGGTAAAAAGGGGCATTGATGAAAAGGGATAGGCCCTTATTAGAAAGGAAAAGAGGAACGTTTCATTGTTAAAGGGAAATTATCAGAGGTGAAAAGAAGCACTTATCGCACCTGAAAAGGAGCAATGTCCAGATATGAAAATTGGCACTTTTGTGGAAAAAAAGGGGCATTTATAATAAACGAAAATGTGCATCAGTTGAAAGAAAATGGGGCACATGTGAAAATATAAGGAGCGCTTATCCGAGTTAAAATGGGAGTAATTATTAAAAGGGGAAGGGGCACTTCTTACCCAGGAAAAAGGGCACTTGTCAAAGTAAAAGAGGCACCTCTCAGATTTGAGGTGAAAAGGGGCATTTATGAAAAGGCGAAGGGCTCTTTGTTAAATGGGGGCACTTATCATAAGGAAAAGGGGCACTTATTAGAAAGGAAAGGGGGCACATGTGAAAATATAAGGTGCGCTTATCCGAGTTAAAAAGAGGTAGTTATTAAAAGGGAAAATGGACACTTATTGCAAAGGAAAATTGGAACTTGTCGGAGTGAAAGGGTCACGTGTCCAAATAAAAAGGGGCACTTTTCAGGGTTGAAAAGGGGAAGGGGCACTTTTATAAATTAATAGGGGCACTTGTCAAAGTGAGAGGGGCACTATTCCTATGTAAAAAGGGCACCTCTTACAAAGTTAAAGGGGCACTTTTCCTATGTAAAGAGGGGAACTTTCGGGGTGCTTGACAAAACTGGGGGGGGGGGGCACTGTGCACCCCTGCCTTCCGGAAGGGCCGCCTCTGGCACGAGATACATAATATCTTCTCTGTCTGTTTCTCCCTACATATCTCCCTCCCCTCTCCCTCTTTCCCTTCGCGCGCGCACGCTTGCGCACTCTTTCTCTCCCTCTCTCTCTCTCTCTCTCTCTCTCTCTCTCTCTCTCTCTCTCTCTTACTCTAACTCTATTTCTTCCAATAAACATTTATCTGTACTCGTATCTGTATCTGCCCCTCCTTCCCTTTCTCGGTCTTTACTCTAACCCCTTCAAAACGTATTTTGTCATAACTAGCATTCCCCGTTGATATACTTGGAGACTAAAGAAATTATTAATTTGCAAACAGGGGGATTTTTCATGCCATCTACAAGCCGTTTATGAATATATCACTCTATTCTCACTTCGATTGTTCTTCTCTAGCTCATACGGGATGCATCCGATAAAAAAATGCAACGAGAGTTGGTTTGGCTTTATCTTTAAACGTCAAAACCATCCTCGATGAAATGTTGTAGGTAATGCTGTAGTATATACTATCTCACAACCTCCCTGTGAATTTCACAGGGATTTTAAGCTAAAACTACAAAATGATGACTGTTTCTGTAAATACGTGAAAGTGTTAGCGTGTTCAAAAGCATCAGCGTGTACCTGTCCCTTCTGCATTTCATGACAAACATTTTCGTCGAATTTAGTTTTACTCGTGATTTCTTGGTGAAATTACCACTGACACATTGTAGATTAATGTTTCAATTGAAAAAGAGCATTGGATGTCAATTATAATTGAAATATTGTCACTAGGTGTGGGATTATCAAGGATATCCAGCCAAATTTATTGTTTGATATTAAATGGGAACAGTAAATAGAATAAAACGATCGAACATGATGTGGGGAATTCCACCATACAACATCTGGCATCTCTGGTTCATCCTTCCTCTATAAATAAATTAAGTCCGTACCTGTTTGTCTGCAATATAATGCCTGAAAATTCCCACTTCTTTAATAAGACGGGGTTAAAAAAAAATAACATCTAACACGTCAAAGTAGAAAAACGTATTTTTGTCGACAGTTATCATAAATCACGGAGTTTGGTGTCAAGGGGTGACTTAAGATATCACTTGTCTTCCTTAGAATATGAGCAAGCTTCTCCTTTAGCTACCTTAAAAATTACCCTTTTAATCAGGGAGTTTGGTGGTCTCAAGGCCCCGGAAATTTCTTCAAGCCCCTCATTTAAAAAATAAAGATAATAGATTAATTTAAGCGAGGCATGAATATGAAAAATGAAAACAGATATTACGATTCGCAGCCAATCTGGTCTCCCCTCTCAATAAAAGGCTCACAACTTTCCACAATTCTATTCTTCCGTTTTTATGATGACCGTTAGGGACCTCAATGAGAAAATATAATTCTTAAGGTGATCCAACAGTTTCTTTGGCGACAAAGGGTTAGGGTTGCAATAGTTTAATTTTTTTTTAGATTAAAGCCTATCTGCACAGTTTTTAATTTCTCATCATATCAGCTCTCAATGAACATGAGGAAAAAGGGACCATGGGGACGAACGGGTACCGCTTAGGCATTGTTTGTTATAATTATAGAGGGTTGAAGTTGCTACAAGTAGTGTAATCCAGCTTTAATATTAGGGTTAGGCTTTCGGTTAGGTTGGGAAATTATCGTCGCGTATTAATTGTCGCAGGAGCGCGTGTCGCATAACCACTTTTAAATATTCGTATTACCATTGCAATTTCTACCAAAATGTAGGTGTTGTCAATCGGGTGTTACGGTTGTCTATCAGTTTGAGAGGAAGGCACGGTACGACAAAATATATGGGGCGTAATGTTCAACATAACACCAAATCAAAATTTTCCAATGATATACACCTGGACGACATGGTAATGATTTGCCACCGTGACTCCTTGACTCGTTGCACTGTCATCCTGTAAGACATCGTATAGTGTTTAAATTACTATTTTATGGGGCGTAATGTCCAAACATAACACGAAATCAAAATTTTCCAATGATACACACCTGGCAACAGTGGCGGATCCAGGGGGTGGGGCCCGGGGGCCCGGGCCCCTCCCTTATTGCTCCCCCACCCCCACCCACTTATTCACGGGCTGGCTGTTTCGACGCTCAATATTTTCTCACGAATTGGGTCCCTTCTTTGGCCTCCTCCCCTGCCGCCGTCTGGATCCGCGCCTGTCTGGCAATGATTTGCCACTCCTTGACACGATGTACTGGCTTCCTGTAAGACATCGTATTGTTTTAAATTACTATTTTTAGTCTATAAATCTATAAAACAGGCACCTCAATACTTTCGTGATTGTTTGACCTTATACAACCCTCGCAGGAATCTTACGAGCCTCCAGTGACCCACTCCGTTTTACATACAACATCACACGGAAACTAGCTGGAGATAGGACTTTTACTATAACTGCATCTAAATATTGGAATAATACTCAGGCAATCACCATCTGTCTCTTCATTCAAAACGGTCTTTAAAACATTTCTTTTTTGTAATCCAGATTTTTAGGATTCTATAATTTTTCATTTTCATTTTTTGTAGGATTCTTTTCTTAAGCGATTTGGGCCGCTCTGGGAAAAACACAGTATATAAACAATAATAATAATTATTATGGCTCAGTGGTAGAACAGTGGTCTCGTAACAGGAAGGCATCGGGTTCGAAACCAAGTCAATGCGCTCGTGCCATTTGGTAAGGCTTTAACCCCTCATTACAAAGTCCCTCGGAGAGGACTTAAAACCTTCTGTCCCCTGGTTACTTTAATACTTACAAGCATAATACATGCTTTCTTTGGAGTCAGGTAAAGCAATACCTAAACATCATTACATAACAAGTCAATGATGTAAGGCTATTCTGATTACAATTCAGAAGAACACTAGTATAACTTTAACGATTTTAAAAAAATGATGAAAGTGTCTCAGAGCGCATAAGATTTTTTTGTGAACAAGATCCCTCTCTAGCAACTATCTTTGTCGTCAGTGTCAGTTAAAGTAAACTTAAGACGGGATATATTCATGTATCAATCAATAATTTCCCGCATCATGTTAATGATATTAATTCGAGTTAATTTGGTCATGTAAAAAATGTATTTATCGAAAATAATACTAACTTAGAGGCCGTGATGTGATACATAGTTCATATTAAAAATATATAATTATTCAATTAACATTATTTTTGTAAAAGCGTTGCTGTCTTCAATTAACTTCCAAAGAGTGTACTTTAAATTCCGACCAACACATTAAATATTAAAATAAAAGAGCAAAAGAGGGAGAGAGAGAGAGAGAGAGAGAGAGAAAGATAAGGTGGAAATGATAGAAACAGAGTAAAAATGAAGATTGAATGATTTTCAACTGACGGGACAGACATGTACAGTACTACAGACAACTCAATATGATAATACATTATTTATATCTATTGAAATCACTTTATTTTCTTATGCATTTTTTAATACAAATTAAAAGATAGATATTGCATGTTTTGCTATATAATTTCTCTCTACATGTGATCAAACGTATAACGTAAAAATATAAGTGTACAGGTCCCAAATACCGATTCTAATATAATAAAAGAAATTCAAGTTGCGCTAATACAAAGCATTTCATTTCATCGAGTCTAGAAAGCATTACAAAATATACAAATACACTATTTTACAAGTAAAAATGTCAATTTGTGGCATCCATCCCTATATTACAAGATTTTATCAAACATAACAAATACAAATAAGACAATAAGTTGAGGTAGAATGAAGTCAATAATTAAAACAAATTATACATTTACAGATTAAATAATAATAAAAACCTTCAATTCATGACAATAAAACCTTTATGCAATTCAATTCGAATTTCATTCAGTCAGTTATAGAAAATAATTGAAGTGCGGATAGGTATTACACTATATTCGCATACGCACATATTCTTCGAGGTTTTACGGCTTTAGAAAAAGTTATAATCTTTATTATTCAACTAAAGAAAGATTTCCTTTCAATTCTGGCCTCTTTTCAATTTTATTTGGTTAGAAATCAACTTTTTTTTTGCATTTAATTTTGCGAGTTGTGTTAGAGTACAACTTTTTATGCAAAGAAGACCTTGAACTAACAAATTATTTTGTTGAGTATAAATTATTGAATATCAATTTTACCATCCTTCAACATATTATTTCAACAACAAAATATTTCTCTGGAATTGTACATAATATGGGAAATGGAAAGAAAGGAAAAACATCTTTACTGCTTACTCTTCAGGCAAAAATGACTCCAAACGTAAAAGAAACATGTCCCCGCCGGGATTCGAACCCGGGTTACGGATATCTCGAGTCTTAACCACTAGACCACAGAGACTAGATTAATTTGGAGAATTGTACCATTTATATAGTAGCAGCTCTTGCATAGTCTTTACTTTTTTAACATCTAGAAAATATATCAAGGACAATTTTGCAACTCTAAATCTTTACACTTCACAAAGTCATCCAAAAGTTATCAATAACAGCTATCGGGATTTCAAATATTAACGAAAAACATACTTTTAGTCACATGAAATAAAATACAATTCTCCTCTGAAATTCACATTGTTTCAATAATCACGATCTCTTATTATCAAATAAAATATACTTTGACATGCAATTATTGGATTCTCACCACTGTATATAACTATAATATCAATATACATATACATATATATACATATTTACAAAAAACAGTATTAACAAAACAATATTTCATCCATTGTCATACATTAAAATAAATTATTCACTTTGTATCCTCATATCGGTTAATTGGTGAAACCAGTATTAAAACACGAATCAAAATTTCTTTTGGTATTTAAACAAACGAAATTATCCATCAAGAAATCCCATATTATTTTGGTGATCAAAACCAGCCAATGACTTAAAAACATGATGACCAATATAAGTTAAATGGGAAGACATGACATCAAAATTATTTGACAAAGCGTAGAAAACAAGAGGGATTTTTTTTAACAGGTTGGGAAAATCTAAGAAAGAATAGAAAGTGATGTTGAATATTGTTCTAAATGAAACCTTTATGATTTTCTTTGTGGGTAACTCTTAATTTTAACTCTTTATCTATTCATTTATACAAAATAAAGTATCCCTCTTCTTTGGTTTCAGTCAAGAAGTATTTTACACAAAATGACTTATCAGAGCTTGCCTAAAATGAAATAATTAGGTTATGATATTATGATTAAGAAGACTTTTCCTTCCTAATTGAAATCTTTTGCACAAAACAGAGAGTAACTTGCATAGGAAACCACAACATTGTCAATTTGTCTATTATTAAAGAGTAAAAATGTAATAACTATTTTAATTCTTTATCGGATTATAAAGGTTCTCTGACCCGTTTCTCTAATTTCTGCAGTTATTGAAGTTCATTTTACATCAAGATGGATATACACTTTGATAGTAAATGTTGTGTTTAAAATAATCCCCGCGTATTTGTTTGTATTAAGTGATCTTATTGGTCAAAACATTATATTTCCAACAACGATTTGTTTTCTTTTTCATTAACGTATTAAGAACATATACAAATAGAAGAATCCCTGCATATTCTTCACACACAGTGTTGCCTCCGTTGGAAGGACACGTTTTTCAGCCATCGATACAATTTCTTGTCATTCAAAGCCCAAAATGCGAACATAAAGATATTAAATATATTATTGAAACACTTTTCATCTCGCTATTTATATACGCAGTATTGGGAATATTTAGATATTCACTTGTGACACCCCTTCTGAGATTAATAATTAATCATGTATTCACACTTTCGTTGGAAATATTGCCGAGTACAAGGATAAACGCCCTAGGGCAATCTACTACGGTTAAATTTCATGTGTAAATACAGATTCATGCACGGTTTGTCTTTCTTTTTAAATCATCTATAAGGCACAATGAATTTTTAAAAAAAATTACAAAAATAAGAAGAAAAGGTCATACATTCGAATTTTCTTGAGTGACCTCTACCCCACGCCTCCAACGTTCGTCAGCCAAACTGTAAGGACTCCGCTCAGCAAGCACAAGTTCCTGAGAACTGCAATTGGAGAAAGGAAAATATAAGTATTAAAAACATTTGTATTACTGTAAATGGTGATTTTGAACCACATCTGGACAATAAACAGATTGCTATGGTCAATGGTGTGTTCTCATGAGGATAAAAACGACCGAAGAATATGATGCAAATCCTGTCATCATAATTTATTTCTGCTTCTCATTTAAAAAAAAAATCATTGTTGGTGTGTATATCTATATTTATACCTCTTAGGTAATCCCTACTTGTCCTTGTATCCAAACGTAACATTTACTGGTATTTACGTAATTCAGTTCAAGGTACGTGCAGTAGCTTGTATTTTTGTATGAATCTTGTTTTATTCTGTTTTCATTTTATGTCTTATATGTAGACCCCTGTTGCATTCCTGTTGCATTTCGACTTTTCGGCCCCAAAAGGAAGTTATCAGGGCCCTGTTTCATAAAACTTGTTATCAATAACAAGTAACAATAACTGTTATAAGCTACTGAAATCGTGTCATCTGATTGGCTGAGAGCCAATTTGTCATAGCAATTTAGCATTCGTTATTGATAACAAGTTTCATGAAACAGGGCCTTGATCCTCTCCATATACAATCATTCCACTTGTCTCACAATCAGGGGGGCGTTTCACAAAACTTGTCATCATTGACAACTGAGAGTTTTTGTTATAAGCTACTGAAATCCTTGCTTCTGATTGGTTATCAGCAGATTTTTCACTGCTTTTTGTCATTTGTCATTGAAAAAAGGCTTTGTGAAACGCCCCCTGGGTAGGCTTATTATTTTCTCAAACTTGTCATCAATAATGCTTAAAACTTCTATGACAAATTTGCTCTTAGCCAATCAGATGCCACGAATTCAGTAGCTATTAACAGGTATTGTAACTTGCTGTTAATAACACGTTTTTATGAAACATGCCTTGGTCTTTTCTCGAAGTGGAGGGCTCTAAATTATTGTAATAACACGCATTATTATAGTAAACACGAATGAAAAGACCGGAAAATCAATTTGATGATAATTTCAAAAACATAGTGCATGGTCTTTTGTAAAATACAAAGATCATAACAGCACGTCTCACAATCCGAACATGATTCTGTATTGATAATAAGATAAGGTGTCAAAATTGGCCCTTCAGTTGAAAGACTTGATCATGCTCTTTGCATTCGAGAAGAAAGTACTGTGTCTGTAATTTTTGAAATGTCTGGAAATGAAAACCATTTTCGAAAAAAGCACTGTAGTTAGGTCTTAATTTCATACAGTGGTCTAAAAAGTGTGATAAATACCTTGACATTGGATAAATGTTTGTTCAGCCGATGATGTTGATTTCAACTGGATTGGTTCAACACTACTGTATACCGGCTTACTCGTCAAAGGTTTACTCGTCGTCTCTGGCTTGACTTGAAGGGTCTTCGAGCAACTGTAACCTGTTGTGTCCCTTGGTGTCACCTGTTAGAAAATAGCCAGGGAAATTATTCGATTTAATTAATTCGTCAAGACAGTGTGAATACACGTACTACATGGAAAGCATAGCCTAAGGATAACACATAAAGGTGGATAATTAGTCGACTACCAATCCAGGGTCCTATGATGTGTGCGAAAACCTATGTTATGTGAGGTGCGATTATCAAAATACTATAAAAAAAGGGTTGAGTAAAATTTTACATGTATTGGAACATGCTTGTGTGGTGAGTAAAATTTATGTGAAACCGGGTAAATATTCCCCAATTTAGTATACATTTTACTCACTTGAGTTAAATCTTCAATACTCAACTAATATGTGTTCTCTCTTTTTTACCCAATATGAGTAAAACTTTACCCAGCTGTTTTGAGACTATGAGGACATCTTAAAATGGAAGAGTCTCCACAGCCTAATCAGTTAACCTAGATGCACACAATAGCAATTGTCGTAATGCCTGCGTAGAGAACGTTGTGAATACTCAAGTTGACAAAATAAACACATCCCCCCCTTTAATGAGTTGAGTTGGTAATGTCGTTTACGTCATTGTAAGAGAAATAAATCATACATAAATACGGTGAAGATGTACTCCGGTCGACGCATTTAATTTTATTGTTCCCCTAATTATGCTTTAAACCCTGGTTGCTTCTGCCGTTTACTGTATGTCACTGTTAAGGTAGAATAGACAATAACAATGCTGTTGATAGTGCATGAGCTTCGTGCACATGAATTTACTACGCAAGCCAACTCCCAAAAATAACACATGTCCTAAATGAGCGATCAGTTGAATATCAAGCTGTTTTTTTATCAGTTTGGACCCTGACATCAATTTAGGAAAACATGGGCAATTTTCTGTTCCTCACTTTGATGATTCTAAAACAATTATCCTTAGGTACTGTAATCAACGATTTAATCATACAACTTGAATTAACCATTTAACCATTTAACTTTTAATAACTATTTAACCATTTAAATTTCATTGAATATCAATTCTACGGCAGGGATTCGAATCCCGTGGCAGGTAGTTCATAGTTCACAGACTTATCCACTAGACAACAAAAGTTATAAAACCACACTACTAAGGCCTACCTGACACCAGTATATCCCCGTGTCGTTCTGAGTAGATTGCTGGATGACAAGTCGGTACTCTTTGTCTACTGAAAAGTGTTCATTGGTATGTTCATCCTTGTCTTTGCGGTTTCTTTCGGCGATCACCGTTTCATCTTTTGGGATTGGCCCCTTCCCCCACGTGACAGACACGATTACAAAGGATTCGTTTATCGAACATGGCGGGAGACGAATGGAGGTCTGGTTGAGAGGCTGAGAAAACGCTGAAGAAATAGAGAGAGAGAGAGAGAGGGATGGAGAGAGAGAGAGAGTTAAGGATAAACCGAATTGATGATCTGCTGTAACAAAACGAAAATATCAACAACCCTGTAAAAGGCTTTTATCGCATTTTTACAAACACTAGTCACGGATCGACCAGACGATAGCACACTTTTATTAATTATTTTAACCGCCTCTCAGCGAGTAAAATGATCTGACATCTTCTCCTTCTTCGGTCTTTAACATCGTCTTACCCACCTCGTCTAATGATTCCTTGTCTCTTACCTTCTCTGCTCCCACCTCTTTTAGATTATTACTGTCTTCTTCCATGTCTGCCGTTTTTGTTTTAAACCCCATCTCCGAATTTTTTTCTTCTTTTATTTCCTACCAAATAATTTCAGCTCGTTGTTTTCTAATTCTTTACCTCATCTTTTCCTTACCGTTTTCCCAAATGTTTATGTTGATAACTAAACCTTTTTCCATATATACCGTACTCTAAACTAACTGCGATACCCTTGTCTTTCTGAACAAAAAATGTGAATCTAGAAAAAACGTAAATCGATTTTGCCAAAATATTAGGTTATCTATTTCAAGGGGGGGGGGGCACTATTTCAAACGTTCTCTAAAGCAATTTTGTGGGGATGATCTTATCTATGGATCACACACACACACACACACACACACACACACACACACGCAAACAAAATCGCTTTATTTATGATATGTACCTCCACCAAAGAGGGCTGGCACAAAGATCCAAACAAAGATCCAACTGAATACCAGGGCAGCATCTGTTCTCCTCCCGCGCTGACTCATACAAGATAGGGGTGTTAGGTTCTCCATCCAGGTTAGCCGTTGATGAGTAATGTTTTGTAACCCTCTCGACTTTGCGGTTAGGAATGATAATAATTATGCCAACGCATCTGCATCTCTTTATACAATCAGTGACTGCATGCACTCGTTGCGAAGGTGCGATCGATAAACTGTCTGTTGATCTAACAAACTCGTCCAATGAGTAGCTTCTCCTTTCGAGAGCGGATCAAAGATCAAAGTATAGCGGGGATTCCCCGAGCCGCTGTGACAGATTTCTATTTACAACACACACACAATCATAACACATAACACGCTCCCATTGATGGGGAATTTCGTCGCCGGTGTAATGGGGTGGGTGAGCCTAAATAAAACTGTTTCTGAGAACTGACAGTTGGGGATGCCCAACTAACTAGACCATCATACTTCCGAGCAGAGCATCTATGTATTTTCTTTCTTTTTTTCTTTCTTCTTTCCCTTTTTTCTTCTTATTGGAGTCATCCACACAAACACAAGCTCTGTTTTGAAGTAGATTTCTCTTTTCTTTTAAAATTCGACTTTTATACTTTTTGTCTTTAAATGCTTTGATCGACTTTTAAGTGTTTATTGGTCTACGTTATATCGCAAATGTCGTTTGATAATCATTTTTATGTCAGCATGTTTTCTTTTTTCATGTTTTGATTGAGTTGTGGAAATAAAATCATTTGAATTGCATTTAGGGGGAGGGGTGCATGTGTACAACTACTACAACGAAAACGATACCATTAAATGTCACAATCAAGAGGGGGTGCATGTGTACAACTACTAAAACGAAAACGATACCATTAAATGTCACAATCAAGAGGGGGTGCATGTGTACAACTACTAAAACGAAAACGATACCATTAAATGTCACAATCAAGAGGGGGTGCATGTGTACAACTACTAAAACGAAAACGAAACCATGTCACAATCAACCAAAACAAATATTTAAAAACACCAGTCAATGGAGGATAGCGGGTTGTGTAAAGTTTGTAAATTCGAAGATCTATTTGATATAAATAACTGCTTCTTGAGAGAAGTAAAGATGGTTTGGGAGTGAATTCCCCATTGGGAAAACCCATGCTGTTGTTGATTTTTTTCTTTTACTAGGCCTACTTGAATGAATATCAATGTGCAATGTGGAAATAAATTAGTGTTTATGTATAATAATTGTCTAATTCAACCAGGATAGCATTATTATGCTCTCCCTGGGGTTCGTGTAATTATAATTACCACATCATAGCCAGGTATCAATTTAATACACCTGGATTGAGAGGGGCAAATGTGACTAAACACCTTGTCGAATGATGTAATCACTTAGTAAGGATCGAACCCAGGACCTGTCATAATGGGAGTCGAGAGCCTTTACCTGTACGCCCATGCCATAGTCGTCTAATATTAATTTGAAAGCGGAAATCTTCCCTGATGCATTTCGTTGGTTCAATGGAAGCAGAAAAATGAGAGAAACGGGTCAGTGAAAGGTTGAGCAAAAATCAATTAAAAATAAGAAAGTTATGAATTTTGGAAGGTGTATACCACAGAGCTCTGATATTACTAGATGCGTGCTCCATCAATACACTCAATGAACGAATGGAAAGCCGCCTTTTTGTGGGAAGGCTTTAGAAGCTGTCATTCTTTTCCACTTCCAAGGGTTTACATGTTACATCAATAAACTAGTTTGGATGAGCCTCAAATTGTTATAGCGTCAAATGTTCGTACGTCAAATTAAGGGGAATCCCCATTTCGTAATGCAGCCTTCAATTACTATAGCATACGAGTCATAGACAGCTTTGTAATGAATGGCGGCAATATTATGATATACCATACACTAAAGTGAGGGCGCTAGTAAGAACTGTCCATATAAAATCAGGGAGCAGTCCGACATCCATTGCGATAGCAATTGCATGCTTTAGTTACTGTTTAGAAGGTAAAGTATACAGGGTTGTAAATACATGTAATTATGTCCAAACATATCAGTTTATAATCGTATTTTGTTATTTAATGGATGACGATGATTCTTCCCATTTGATAAGTTGCCCTTCATCTCATCGACTCTCATTGATGTAGCAAGGTGGCCGGTTATTAGAAATGCTAACATTGAACATGAAGAAAAATTGATACTCTACCAACATTGATTAAGATCAAGTTTCCAACTTTCACGCTTACATGGGTAATAATTTTAATTGTTAGAAGGTCTGATTAAGAAAATTGTAAAAATAAAGCAAGTAGCCATTTAAATGTTAATGCATAAGTGTGCATCTATAAGTCATTCTTGTTCAACAATTAAAACAAAAGAATGGGAAACAAGGAGGAGGGTTGAGCTCTGGATGTCAATAGGGACTTTTAGATTTGCACGAAGACAATGTGGATTGCTACGGTCGACGTCCTTTTAATGCACTGCCTTGAATGGACGTCACACGTATCAGTCCACGCAAATCTTAAAGTTGATACTCTAAGACAATCCCAAATACTGAGATAATTACATAAATAGAAAGCTTTTAACCCCCATAATAACACCAAATGGTGTCCACCCGACAAAACAAGTTTAGAATAATGAATTTATTCGAGTAAACTCTACCAAAATATCTAAGTCTGAAACCCGGAAGTGCACGTAGAGTCGGGCCTCTATCCGTGACGTCACGAACGGGAGTCATGGGCTCAGTGAGAGTGAATGGCAGTGATATCCCTACGTAAATGCTATCCTGTCAGAGCTTAGATTTGTTGTTGTTAAGGAGTATATTTGATGGATTTTCTGTTTTCATTTGAATGAAGAATAACGAAGCAACATTTTCCAGTCGCTGATTTCTTTTTATATCCTCATATTCACCTATTTGGTAGAGATTTAAGACGAGTTTACTGCTTAGGAATTAAAGTTAAATCGTGCACTTATGAATAGGCGGATGCATTATATTGTCATCAGATGTACATGAGCAGTTTTGTAAAACGAATAGGTCTAGAACTATGATAGTACTTATCATAGATGTGTGTGACTGCCTCAAAAAAGGATACAGTACCAGTTAAACATTTTATGTTGTAAAATATCAAACTTGAACGAGATCATGCAAGCGCGCTTCCTCTATAATATTTTGGCGAGTGATGCGGCTCTTGCATGAACGTTCGTGAAGCGAGCAGAATCGGGAGGTAAGACCAAGCCGCTGCTCTAGGCGCAGCTTGCTTGTGATGGAACGTACGTGCGCTAGTTATATGTTTATCGGCAATTGCAAGAGAATGAAAGCGACGTTGCCAGCTAAGAAAAACAACTAACAAAGACTTGCTCCTGACTACCGGTGTCAGAATTGGTAGATGAAGGATGTTCAGGGCCAAGGAAGGCGAAAGACATGGGAAAAAGGAAGAAGAAACCATCGGGAGATCGCTGTAGTGTATGGTAATGAACTGTGCATGGGTAGACAGCTACTGTTCACTCCGTGCCTGGGCCGATTTCAACACCAAAACAAAAATTACATGGTGAAAATATCGACTAATAGCACATCGTTGGCATGTATATGTCATAATTTTTAAAAGGGGAATTGATATTAATACTATGAAGTACTAGGGGAAGGTAAAGAATTGTACATAGAATTATCATTTATTAGACTTTTCAGCCTTTGAAACAAAAATATGCAGAAAATCGTATCATTCTGCACATGTTTGCTATGGAACATCCGGGTACGTGAATATACTCTCTCCCGGACGTGAGGTCATAAATAGTAGACCAGCGCCGTGACTGATTTTCTATGCAAAGAGAGGCGGATATTATAGACATTTCAATTGAGGATTTCGAGTAGACAGAATTTTGTTGTGATATACTAAGTAATTGAAAAACTTAAACATAACATATACTTGCCGTAGGTAACAAATTAAGGGACATTTATTTGCTTAGAGTATCAACTTTAAAGTCCCTATTTGCAGTCCAAGGACTGCATGAATACCTATATCATTTTCACCCGAGATCGTTGACGAGCCGTACAATGCCTCATGAACATTTTGAATCGGCAGGTAACTTATTTTTGCAAATTTCTTACAGAGACTTATTATTTATCAAATTGTTATGATCAGTCATGCATAAATTAATAAGTACATACTATATACATTAATTGAATAATCATAACTACTGTGTAGAGAATCTCAGTAACAAGGTAGCAGCGATCGTGTGATGGCGCTCTGTTGAAAAAGATTATGGACGATATTTACCGTCTGAGGGTCGTCCATCTTTGTTGCGTCTATCTAAAACTTGTTATTATACATATTTATTTAGTGCAAGCAGTGGATTTGATTTTCTTCCATTTGAAAAGGTACTTTTCAACAATTTTGTAAGGAAGTTTCGTTTTTCCTATTTATAGAGGCTTATGTCGCTTCTGTCCCTCTTTGATCATACGTATACAATATCTCTAGGTTCAATATCAATATCAATAATTATAATATCAATAGAACGATATGACGTCACTATATTTATGCCACCTTTGACACGAGCTGAGTTCCCGCCAACGATGAAATTGGTTGAATGCAAGCAGGGTCCGACAAAGGCACGATTGCTCAAGTTTAGCTGACGATTTGGAACTGAAGTTACAGTAGCTTCTTTTCTTATATTCCCAAGGTAAGGTTTTTTTTTCTTGAACCTGATTTGTTCTGAAGTTACGACTTCATATTCGAGACCTTATAGAACAAGGAAGTACAGTATTTTGAGATTGTAGTGTATTATATTGTGTGTATTATTACGCTTCTAGTTATGATTGCATGCTGACGAGTCATGGACGCGTAATGATTGTTTACCAGTAGAATGAAAAGGGGTTGATCTGTGGTCATAGACGGCCACCTCTCTATAATAGCCACATGTATAGTGGTCATCATATTGCCTCCTTCTAGGAGGAAATATCTGTTGTAGAACATGTCTAGAAAGTCCAGAAGTCTAGAATGTGATGATGGGTGCAATTATTATGCACTTGATGTGTTTTTTTTATTTTTTTTTAATGGTGACCAGCTATAACATCAACACTTGCATATACCACATATATATAAATTCATTTCCTTGTCAGACAGTAGAGTTGACTCTCGTTTTGAGTATTAAAAACAAAGCAAAAACATTCAAATGACCTTTGATCACGTTGATAAGTATTTTTTATTACCCTTTTCATCCACATTGAAGCGTGTTCCCTAAGATTTAAAGGTGACCAAAGTTCAGTTTTTTTGTAGTTGTATCCGAAATGTTAAGAAAATTAAGTAAATGTACGTCGTTAACCTCATTTATTTACTTATTTTGTTTAACTTGTTAACACTGACATTATACTGAAAGCTCGAACTTAGAGCTGTCAGTATTCAGTTCATTATAACAAATTGACCTCCACAACAGATATAAGTAGACTTTCTTTTATAAGCAGTGCAACCATATTAAAGCGAATCATCTGAAATACATAGATGCACTGCTCGGAAGTAAAATGGCCTAGTTAATTGGGCATCCCCAAATTTCAGTTCTCAATAATACTTTTATTTAGGCTTACCCACATTATTACACCGGCTACGAAATTCCCCATCAATGTGAGTGTGTAGTAGGTGTGTGTTGTAAATAATATTTCACCACAGAGGCTCGGGGAATCCCCGCTATCCGCCATCTTTGATCTGCCTTTAAAAAAAGGAAAGCTTCTCATTGGGCGAGTTTGTTAGATCAACAGACAGTTTATCGATCGCTCCGTCGCCACCAGTGCATGTATTTACTGAATGTATAGAGAGACGCAAACTGCATTGGCATAATTATTATTCTTAACCGCAAAGTCGGAAGGGCTACTCATCTCCATCAATAATTATAATATCCATAGGTCTGGACCATGCAGGTTATTATGTTACTGGCGTGTTTGAGGATCGGTCTTAGATGAGGAGTCTTTAAATGAAGGGACTGAATGCAAACTCTATTTACAGTTCAATATAGATGTATTTATTTGGCAGAGTTTAGCAACTCAAGTTTAGCAATTACATTGTATAGTATGGAGAGTACAAGTAGTATCTGTTCGCAGGTTGATGGTTGAAATTCAAGTCCTTTCGATTAGAAAACTTAACTATCATGAAAGTTTTTGGGGAGTGAAAACAATATTGGATGAGTAACTTAAACATGCTTTTGATTGGTCGATGGTCAACTATGAATCAGGGTTGCCATGGTATTTTGGGGGGTTGCAATGGAGAGTGTCAGTGACTTGGGTTGGGCCTATGAGTCATCGTTCTTGGAAATCCTGTGGTTCCTTGAAGTCAACTCTCTGGGGTGGTCATTAATGGTCAATGTTTATATTAACAAGGTAATGGGGTCAGTGTGTAGGAATAATGGGGTACTTTCTAGGGATAATGGAGTTCTGTTTTAGATCACAGAAATGGGGGAAGGTGAATGACTGGAAGGGAGATGGGAGTGATACACGTACTACATAACATTACTATGCCCAGGCGCGCCGGAAGCAGTTTGGGATTGGGGGGGGGGGGGGCAAACATTCCAGGGGGCTCACCTTCCAGGGGCAGTGACGTAACGAGCAAAAACGTTTGTAAGGGGGGGGGGGGGCAGAAGAAAAATCTGCATCACCATCACTCTTACACGTTACATGCAGGGCAGGCCCCGCGGAATGTTTTTCAAAGTTGATTATTAACAATCAGGTAGAGCGTAAATTGGCGTCGGGTCCAGGGCCTGAGCCCCGATAGGGGGTCAAGGGGCTGAGCCCCCAGAAGTTTAGGGGTTTTAGGCATTAAAATTATGGTCAGATAAGCATATTTAGATTTATTTGTGACACTGACAGGCCACTAATTGTTTCCGGGGGTTCCGGGGGTTTTATGTATTTAATAACGGTCAGATGAGCATACAGGGGACCGCCTTAGGGCCCTTGGTGGGGTCCAGGGGGCAGAACCCCCGGAAGCTCAGGGCCCTTGGTGGGGTCCAGGGGGCAGAGCCCCGGAAACTCAGGGGTTTTAGGTATTTAATAACGGTCAGATGAGCATACAGGGGACCGTCTTAGGGCCCTTGGTGGGGTCTGGGGGCGGAGCCCCCGTAAGCTCTGGGGTTTTAGACATTTAATTACGGTCAGATGAGCATCCAGGGCCCCGCCTTAGGGCCCTTGGTGGGGTCCAGGGGGCAGAGCCCCCGGAAGCTCAGGGGTTTTAGGTATTTAATAATGGTCAGATGAGCATACAGGGGACCGCCTTCGGGCCCTTGGGGGGGGGGGTCTGGGGGCGGAGCCCCCGTAAGCTCTGGGGTTTTAGACATTTAATTACGGTCAGATGAGCATCCAGGGCCCCGCCTTAGGGCCCTTAGTGGGGTCCAGGGGGCAGAGCCCCCGGAAGCTCAGGGGTTTTAGGTATTTAATAACGGTCAGATGAGCATACAGGGGACCGCCTTCGGGCCCTTGGTGGGGTCTGGGGGCGGAGCCCCCGTAAGCTCTGGGGTTTTAGACATTTAATTACGGTCAGAAGAGCATCCAGGGACCGCCTTAGGGCCCTTGGTGGGGTCTGGGGCGGAGCCTCCGTAAGCTCTGGGGTTTTAGGCATTTAATTACGGTCAGATGAGCATATATTGATACCTCATTTGTGACATTGGCAGGTCACTTATTTTTTCTCTCTCTCTTCCTTTCTTTTTCTCTGTAACAAACTTTTTCAACAATTGACGGTGGCACGAGTCCCCGAGCCCGGCCGTTCTGCAGACCCTAAAATAAATGCTTCTAAATAAGCATATTCTTCGCCCGACTGTAAATTTGGGAATTTCTAATTTTCCAACAAACGCATAAAAAGGTATGACTTACAAAAAAAATGAGAAAATATACCGGAAAATCATGTCATTTTAGCAACATTTGTAAATCACTGGTATTGAATAAAAAAAATACCCCCCCCCCCATCAGTACGCCAGCGTTCAGGGGCTCATAAGCTTCTCACCCTATAACAAAAAACAGACACACTTTCCCATTCTCTCACAATATGTCCATGATATGCGCGTATCGCTATTATAAAAACCTCCATTGATATAGGTAGCATGCGCAATGTTTAGGAAATTTAATTCCTGTTAACTTTCCTTTTCTTTGAATGGAATTTCATACGTCATTTAATCCAGGTTTTTATTATTGTTATGTTCTTTTGGGTTAAAAATACAAACCATCTTTACTCCTTTACTGCTTTTTTTTTTTTTGAGGGGGGGGGGCGTTTTTGGGGGGCAAAAATGCGTTTTGCCCCGCCACTTTTTTGATTGGGGGGGGGGGCAGCTGCCCCCCCTGCCCCCTCACTTCCGGCGCCTATGACTATGCCGCAGTATGAGCCGAGTTCCCGCCAACGATGAAATTGGTTTCATGCATGCAGGGTCCCAGAAAGGCCTAATTGCTCAAGTTTAGGTGACGATTTGGGCCTGAATATAGGATAGCTTCCTTTTTTTTAATATTCTCAAGGTAAATTGTTTTTCTTCTGAAGTTACGAATACATTTTCGAGACCCTATAGAACAAGAAAGTACAGGATTTTGAGAGATTGTAGTATATATATATATATATATATCGACTGCTATGAGAGGCCTGGCTGTTTGTATAGGCTCAAGGGGACGTTGCATCCTGACATGACCCCTCAGCGCGCCTGGGCGTCCCCGAGAGCCTGTATAGAAACAGCCAGGCCTCGATTATTAAAGCAGTCGATATATCTTTTATACACCGAATTAACAAAAAAATCTACCAAGAATTCTTACCTTATTCTTTTCTTGAGTAAAGATTGGTTAAAACATCACAGGAAATCTGACACACTGTCTGTTATTCATCGCTGGAAAGATGACTGAATGTTACAATCATTTGGAAATCGCAGACAAAAGGACTGTATGGTGTCCGCGTTCGCACAAAGTAACTTTTAACAAACCAATCGGGATCTCATCGGGAATCTCACTCATGAACTATTGACTAGTATCTCACTGAGCGGCAAATGCTTATTAACGTTGCCAATTTGGATTCGCCAACTTATCTGACGAATGTTGACGAAAATCAGCGAATTTTAGAGACGTTTAGCGACAATTAGCAACATTTGAGCGAATGATTCCGAAAGTGTTTGCGAAAGGTAGTTGACAACTATTAGCGACTGTAAGCAAATGTTAGCGACAGTTTTTGCGAAGATTAGCAACTATTTACCAATCCTTTGCCACTATTTGTGAACGTTTGAGACCTTTTGCTAACTCCTTGTACTCAAGTGGTCGATTTGATAAAGGAACCATTTGGTAACGTGGTCGCTAGCATCGGCAAAACAAAGAGAACTGGCGATAACAAATATTCAATCATCAACACACATACATATACATGTTTTGCAAACGCCTGCAACTGTTTGCGGAAAAATATATTCGCTTGCGACACGAAAAACTGTTTGCGAACTTTTTTGCAACTTTCTGAACCTTTTATGAACCCTGGCGAAACCCCTAATTCGCTCCATTCGCAAGCATTCACCGCTCAGTGAGATACCCCCTTTACCGGCATTGATCGTTGTTTTTACGGGAATGACTAAAATCACGACTCCCATTTCGACCAATCAGTTGGCTAGATTTCTAAAGAGAGGTATATTATACAAATAATGAATGGTTATGAGTTCTAGAATGTTAATCTTTCAACTCATGAAAATATTCGCACTATCGAACAAATGAAAAACATTCATTATTTGTTTTATACAACATCGAAGAAGATCTAATAGAACGTTAATCGACAAATTATGCTTTACTCCTTATATCAAAGATAAATTTAAGTGGGAGTCAAGCCTTCTCGATTACATTCAGATTGCCTGCGCGTCAGATACACGCAAGGATACGCGCACGGCAGAGAGGTACGCAGTCTGCAGATAACCAAAATTGCACGGCGAATATAACAAAAAATGCACGCCCGTGCAATAGAACATCTATTGAATATCATGTGACCAACAGTCCTCCAATCAAATGACAAGGATCCACGTAGGTGTTGTATAAAATATATTATTATGTGTATTATTAAGCTTCTAGTTTTATTGCATGCTGAAGAGTCATGGACGCGTAATGATTGTTTACCAGTAGATTGAAAAGGGCCCCCTAAAAAAAGTCTATACTCTCTTACCATTTTGTAACAAATTTGGTAGACCATACAAGGAAGAGACATCCCCGGTAGCAACTGCTGTAACAAGCAAAACGTGAGGGGTATGACCGACTTGTGAGAGTACGGGTAATCGTCCTGGTCAACCTTCTCGTGGTGGGGACTGTTAACCTGTTGACTCGTACAACAAGGACAAACAGACCAGGGTGGCTAGGAGAGGAGTGTCTCGTCCACCTAGCTCACAACATGAGCGAAACTGTTTCACAATGGAAGTACACACAAACAGCACCAGGGTTAAAGCCCTTGCCTCTAGCTACTAACCTGCCAACTCAGCCCGTGGTCCTGCAACAAGCAGTGAATTATGACGCAACAGCTCGAAAGCCTAACGGGGGAGTTAATTGCTACTGATGAACCAGCGACAAGGAAAGCACCACTACTAACAACAAAAAAACAGATTTGAATTGGCACATGGAATGTGCGTACACTGCTCCAAGCTGGAAGCTTAGACATACATCAACTAAAAGGATTTCGCTGGAAAATCATCGGCATTGCAGAAACCCACTGAACAGACATGGGAGACTTCACCCATGATGGACACAGAATCCTATGCTCGGGGAAAGATAAAATTCATAGAGAAGGAGTTGCATTGATTCTTAACAAAACCGCCCAAAATGCACTTCTTGGCTACAAACCCATCTCACCAAGAATTATATCAGTAAGATTTGAAGTACAAACAGGATCATTGACCATACAGGTCTACGCTCCAAACACAGCCAACAATGAAGAGGAAATTGAGGAATTTTACAACCTACTACAAGCAACGATAGAGAAAGCTCCAAGGAAAGACATTCTTGTAGTAATGGGCGACCTAAATGCGAAGGTAGGATCAGACTTCAAGCAATGGAACCAGGTTATAGGTCAATATGGACTTGGGGAGGCCAATCCCAGGGGAGGAAAGCTTCTTAATTTCTGTGCAGCAAACGACCTGATAATCACTAACACGCTATACAAACAAAGTAAAGGAAGCCGCCAGTGGACGTGGGAATCATCACCAGACCAAAACACCCATAATACAATTGATTTTATTATGATCAACAAAAATTGGAAAAACTCAATTAGTAATGCAAGAAGCTTTCCAAGTGCTGATGTAGGATCAGACCATCAGTTAATTATAACCAACCTACGTCTCAAGCTCAAAGCAAAACCTAGACCGCAGTACCTGAAGCGGTATGATGTCTTTAGACTCAAAGACCCCAAAACCAGGACAGATTATGAAAATGAAATAAGAGGAAAGTTTGGCCCTCTGCTGGGGGAAGATGACACAGATGTGGAAAACCTATGGAAAGAAGTAAAAACAGCCTTTAATGAAACCTCACAGAAAGTATTGGGACTTAACAAATCCAAACAACAAGAACCCTGGATAAGTGAGGAAGTCCTCCGACTGAGTGATGAGAGAAAGGAAGCGAAACAAGACAAACAAAGAGACCCAAACAAAAGACCGAGATACAACTTCCTTAACAGAGAAATACGAAGGAAAACAAAAGGCTGCAAAGACAAATGGATACAAGATCTATGCAAAAAAGTGGAAACCGCACGTCAGGCTACCCAATCCAAGGCAGTCTACACAACAATCAAACAAATCACTAAGAAATCTAGCATCAGAATGCAGGCAGTGAAACGCAAAGATGGAGAAAGCCTTACCGAGATGAAAGATGTTAAAGAGAGATGGAAAGAAAGCTTTGAGGAACGGTTCAATCACCAGAACCAAACAAATGGAGAAAGCTACTAACATACCTCAGATGGCCAGCCTCGAACCGGTTCCAGACATTCTGCGAGATGAAGTAGAATTTGCTGTACGAAAACTCGCAGAAGAGAAAGCACCTGGATTAGACAGCATCACAGGAGAGGAACTCAAAGCTGCTGGGTCAACAGGAATCACCATACTCCACAAATTGTGCAACAAAATATGGCGGGAAGAAACATTTCCGGCTGACTGGGGAAAAGCCATAATAACAACAATCTACAAGAAAAAAGACAAACTCAACTGTGGAAACTACTGGGGTATTAGCCTGCTAAGCCATGCAGGGAAAGTGTTCAGTATCATCCTCCAGCAAAGGATCATGAAGAAAACAGAAGAAGTACTGTCCGAAGCACAAGCTGGATTCCGACCAGGACGTTCCACTATGGATCAATTGTTCACCCTCAGACAAATTATGGAAAAGCGCCTTGAAAGAAATCAAAGTCTCCCATGCTGCTTCATCGATTACGAAAAGGCATTTGACTCAGTCTGGCAGGAAGGGCTGTGGAAAGCAATGAACTTCTTTGGATATTCATCAAAATACATACACCTACTTCAAGCACTCTACCAACAATCAAACAGTGCAGTCAGAGTGAATGGTGAACTGACCGACTGGTTTAAAACTACAGTTGGGGTACGCCAAGGATGTGCCCTGTCCCCACAACTTTTTAACATCTTACTCGAAGCTGTGATGCTTTACGCAATACATGACACCAAGATCGGCGTAAGATTACAGGGACAGCTGATCAACAACCTAAGATTTGCTGATGACATAGTCCTTATAGCTGACAATGACAGAGACCTCCAAACAATAGTTGACCTAGTACATCAGAGCAGCTCAAACTTTGGACTGAAAATAAACATTACCAAAACAGAAGTACAAGCCATAAGCAAACACCCTCAACTATTGAATATAAACGTTGGAGGAGAACAGCTAAAACAAGTAGATAAGTTCACGTACCTGGGAGGAACAATAAGCCAGACAGAATCCTGCTCGGAAGAGGTAAAGCACCGCATTGGGAAGGCAATAGGAGCATTCCAAGCACTCAAGAAAATCTGGGCATCAAAAGATATACGCTGCTCAACAAAGGTAAAACTGTACAAAGTCCTGGTGTTGTCTATTCTGTTATATGGTGCAGAAACATGGACATTAAAGAAGGTCGATGGAAATAGACTTCACACTTTTGAGATGGCATGCCTCAGGAGAATCATGGGTGTGACCAGATTTGACAGGCTAAGGAACACACACACACGAACACAACTGAATATGGAAGAAACCATCATCGACAGGGTTGCCGCAAAAAGACTGAGATACTTTGGACATATCAACCAAATGAATTCAAAAAGATACCCCCACATCCTTCTCAACGGAAATGTACATGGCAAACGCCCAAGGGGAAGACCAGCTAAGAGATGGACAGACTGCATCAAGGCGGACTGCAAAAACAGACAAGTTGACTCTCTGACTAAAGCCACTAGGCTAACAGAAGACAGGAATGTGTGGCAAGCCATAGTGAAACAGAAGCCATCATACATCACAGTGATGGTGTGGACGGCTTAAGTCAAGTAAGTCAAGATTGAAAAGTGTTTGATCTGTGGTCGTAGTCAAGTCTGTCTTAGCGTAGTGGCCACCTCTCTGAAAAGGCCACATGTACTATATAGTGGTCACCTATTTTGCTTCCTTCTAGGAGGAAATGCGTTTTGTAGAACATGTCTAGAAAGATTTTTTTTTTTAATGAGAACCAGCTATAAAGTCCACTCTTGCTCATACTATGAGCCTAACACAAATGCGGTCACAAGTCCCTTTACCCAGTGTTACCGCTGAACCGAATTTCAGATTAAACCGATTCATATATCGACCGATTCTTGGTTATCAAATATATATTTGCTTGTTCGGTCTGTTGTCAATTTGATGTCGGCCTCGTTGGTGTAACCGAGGTATTACTGAACATCACATCATATCGACCTTGGGATGATGTTTTGGTAAAGGAATGTCAGGGGCGGATGGATGGGGGGGGGGGGGGAGGTTGAGGTCAAGGAGCCGCCTCTGAAAGTAGACCTATTAACTATGACTTGTATTTAATATACATCTTTCTCCTAGTCAGACAGTAGAGTTTACTCCCTTTTTAAGTGTTCAAAACAAAACAAAACACCACAATGACCTTTTATCACAATGATATGTATTTGTACACCCTTTTCTTTCACATTAAAACGTCCCCCTGAGATTTAAAGGGACTTAGTAACATTGTTCAGATGAGAGATAGTGGTGCTCAGGTAGTGACTTCAATGCTAGATGTACAATTAAAGTTAATCTGAAAATTTTAGTGAAAACGGACCATTAATCATGGTACAAATTGGAAAAAACTGATCTGATCGATTCCTTAATTCTCCCAACTGTATTATTACAATTTAATTACATTCTAGGTAAATGTAAATTGTCACAAAGCAATAAAATGGCTCTACATTCCATTCCAGACATTTAAGTGTTGACAGATTTTTTATAGCCTGTTTTATGTCTTTTTTTCATGGAAAAACGGTTGGGAAAATTCAAAAATGGTTGGGAGAATTTACTGTTGATCACTGTTAGAGGGTGTCATACATTGACGCCTTCAAAGAAAACCATAGATATCTTCGTGGTTTGAGAATTTTTCAGGATTTTTTACATTTTTAGAGATTTAGAGGGGACAAGATTTTTGATTGTGTAGATGTGTCCAAAATATGATAAATCAGTGATGTAAACCGTAACCTTATTCTGTCAACCTTGTTAAACTTTATTACCTAAAATGTAATGAACATTTACATGGTTCTCCATTTGTAATACGATTTTTAGCTTATTTTCCGTCTTTTCTTTCAAATGTTTTCATCTTCACAGTTCCATTTAAGAAAAAGACTCGTAGCCATGGTTGGAATCACAGATACAAATGGTGAGACATGATAATAAGCAATACCAGAAATATTCCTTTTATAAAACACAAGTGAACATTCTTCAATTGTGTTTCATGACGATAGAGAATTTAATTACTGAGCAAAGGCTGCTACTGTGCTGCTTAGATAATAATGATAATAATATTCTATTTTTAAATTGCGCTTAATTCATCAATGGTGTCTAAGTGTTCATCGGGCTCGGGCTTGTCAGCACACAATCTATGCACATTCTCTACTCCCTAAGGAACATTCCAACCAGGCTACATTTTATAGACGCTGAAAGTGCTGAGCAAACTGCAAACGTTATTAAGGAGGGGCTCGAAGATTTGTGTTTTTCGGGGGGGGGGGGGGGAGGAGGAGGGGCCCCTGTGCCCCCAGTTCCCATCAAGTATAGAATAGTATAGTAGTATAATATAATAACTCTTTCGGGGTTTGAGAGTACAAAAAAAAAAATTTTTACAAGTATAACACATACATTTTAAGTGCGTACGAAGAAATTACATATTGTTTTTTTTTTTTAATCAGACTAATGATTGTATCATTTTGGGAATTAATATGCGAATAGAGTAAACTAAAAGTGACAGTAAATAAGGTTCATAGCACAGTGTAAAATCATGTATATCGACTATTAACACCGTTTGTTTTTTTATCTTTTTCCCTTCAGGTGGAAAAATTCTGGAAAATACTGGCGCTCTATACAATGAGATCGCTAAAAATTATCCATCAAATAATTATACGCACTTTTGTAATCTAATTGGCGTAAGTTATACTCAATCGGACAACATTTTACACAAACATATCAGAGACTTCAAAGCAGCCGTGTGTGAGGTGTTAAATAAATGGGAAGCGAAAGGAAATGCGACCAGAGCTAAACTGGAGTCTGCTCTGGAGGAGGCCGACACTGGTGGACTATGTACCATAGTAGTGAAGCACTTTGCAAATGGTAAATCGTGATATCAAAATGATTGAAATTAAAGATGTAAGGACAACATACTCTTACCAATGAAAAAAAAAAGAGAGGAATATACAGCAACTATTCATAGTCATTATTTAACACTCTTATTTTTATATCATCCGAGGTCAGTGCTCATTGTGGGCTGATTTTCAGCACCAACTGTAGTATGAAAGTGATAAGGTTCATAGTTGTTTTGAATTCATTAATTAAGTTGAATCAATAATACAAAGTTAATGCGAATGATAAAAGAAGTGATATTTTTAGAAAAACGATATCATTTTCTGCTAATGAATGGTAAACAAATTATTTTCGATTTATTTCGCATTATTTGATTATGAGATTCCAGAGAATAAGTTCATGATTTACAAAGTATTGATAGTGAAAAAAAGGGGTAGGGATGGACTTTGACTGTCATGCATTACTTAAGTTCTCTCTTTCACTCTCCCTCCCTCCCTCTCCCTATAATATTTGCTATGGAATATATGTGTAAAAGACACTTTGGAATCCATACTTGACATGACAGCTATTTCTTTATTATTCTTAAATGTCGTAAATTCACAGATGCATCGTTGTGTAGTCGTCTAAGAAGACGGCGCGGTAAGTATTATTTTTCTTGGAATGGATGATAATAATTTTTACACTAAAGACCTTCAACATATTATAATCCATCGTGCAAAGCTAATCTACAAACATGTAGACCTCATTCACTTATCATTAAATGTGGCGATTCTAACAAGGGGATTTTATATATACACATTGACAAACTTGCATGCTTACCTACCCTCAGATCTCCACGATGTAAGTGTTCATGGCGCACTTTAAATTGATTTATCGTAATTTTCACAGAAAACTAGATATTCATTTTATTTATATATTTATTAGTCTTATCTTAGTTTGGTGGCTCCATCAGTAGTTAGATTTTTTTTTTGCGGAGGCCCTACATATGCATATATAGGACATTTAATTTCGTGATTAGAGCTTCATCGGATATCTTTACAATTCAATTGCTTTAATTCACCCAAAATGCATGTGATTAAGAACAGGAGGATCTGATGACGGTGATTAGGGAAATATTTGTTTTGAATTAAGTTAATCTCTTGCAAAAATATGTAAGTAAAGACTAGTTTCAGGCATCAACTTTAATATCAACCACCCAAGGAACTATTCCAAATCACAAGTGTAAATGCAACGTTCGTAAATATATTCATACCTTTATGATTATAAAATTGTAATTTGTATAAGGCAGTTAGAACGTGTCAAGTCAAGGATTTATCATTAAATGTCTTAATCAAAATTTGTATTCATTTTTGTTTTGCGCCTATTTTACAATATATATGCACTTTGACACATCTGCAGCGCTCACCTACAATTAGTTCTTCATGATATTACTGTTAAAGACGAACTTTAAATTGATTGATCGTTATTTTCATAAATTATTAGTTATGCATAGGACATTTGATATCTTGATTTAAGCTTTATATATTTATTGGTTTCTCTTCAATTCAATTCATTTATTCACCCTAAATGCAAATAAAGCTAGGGCTATATGGCAATATATTTTCACTAAATGTATATTTCCAAGTCCCTAAATTGGGAGGGGAATTTCGTATGTACACTTTAATTAGGGGATGGGGTAGGGGCGGTCTTTGCATTATGCCTAACTTAAGTTATCTATATCTTTTTATCTTCTTCTCTCCCGTTCTGTACAACATTTACAATTGAAAATTTGTGTAAAAAGAAACTTTGTTAATCCATACTCAGCATGACAATTATTTGTTTATTATGCTTTAATTTCGTAAAATCACATGTGCACCGACGGGTAGTCGACTAAAAAGTGGGCACAGTAATTTATATTTCATTTGGAGTGTATGGTAATAAGTTTTTAGAATAAAAGACCATCAACATGATATCCATAATGTAAAGCTAGACTACTTAGATCTCATTCATTTTGTAATCTTTTGTTAGACATTTATCAATCGATCTGCGATTTTAACTAGAGGAATTTAACAGAAAGCATGAACAATATTTTGTTCTACCTCTGAAAGCAAAATAATCTAAAACTTACCCCAAAATGCCAATACATGAAGAAAACAAAAATTCTTCATTTTTTAACGTATTCTTTCCTGGGCCTGCAGACAAGGAAATACGTCGAAAAAATATATAACATTTAAAAACTCGCAGCACTTTCCCTCAACTCAGTTCAAGTCGCACTTTGAATTCGTTTATCGTCATTTTCAAAGATAATTAAATATGCATACGACATTTCTTTTCAATTCAATTCAATTCATTCAATTCACCCTAGATGCATCTTATAAAGAAGAGGAGGAATCTGATGAAGGTGATTAAGCAAATATTTGTTTTGAAATCAATAATTCAGTAAAATAAATAATTCATCAAATAATCTCTTGCAATAATATCTAAGTTTAGACTAATTTTTATCACCAACGATTTTATCAACCTTCCAAGGTATTACAATTGTTCGTAAATATATTCTTATCTTTATGATTTTAGAATTGTCATCTTTATGAGTCAGTTATAGCTTTTGAAGCCGGGCATTTATCATTCAGTATCTTAATCAAGGTTTTTATTCATTTTTGAATTGCGCCCATTTTACAAAATATTTGCAATTTTGACAAACCTGCAGCGTTTACCTACAATCTATTCTCCACGATTTTACTGTTCAAGTCGCACTTTGAATGGATTTGTCGTCATTTTAACAGAAACTTAGATATACATACGGCATTCGATCTAAGCTTTATACATATATAATTTTCTTTTCTATTAAATTCATTAAATTCACCATGTAGATGCAGTTCAAATGAAGCTTGGGCCATGTGGCAATATTCTGCTACTAAATATGATTTTCTGAGTCCTTTAATGGGTGGGGGCGGGGGGGGGGGGTGGAAGTTACTTTTTAGTCAGAGGCACGGGGGGGGGGGGAAGTGGCGGTCTTTGACATCTATGCCTAATGCAAGTTCTCTCTCTCTTTTTAACTCTCACTCTTTCCCTCTCACCCTTTCCCTCTCACTCTTTCCCTCTCTATACTATATCGTATGTGGGTAATTTGTGTAAAAGGACACTTCGTGATCCATACTTGACATTACAGCTATTTCTTTATTTTTCTTTGATATCGTAAATTCACAGATGCACCGTTAAGAAATCGGCTAAGAAGTAGACGCAGTAAGTATTATTTTTCTTAAAATGGGTGCGAATAATGACAAACTTGCAGCACTTTAACGATGTTGCTGTTCATGGGGCACTTTAAATTGATTGATCATCATTTTCATAGAATATATATGCATATCACATTTGATCTCACAATTTAAGCTTTATATAAAGATCGTTTTCTTTTCAATTTAATTTATTCAATACACCCTAGAGACATCTGAACAAGAAGAGGAGGAATCTGATACAGGTGATTTAGCAACAAATTGTTTTAAATTGAATAATTAAGTTAAATCAATTAATCTCTTGCAACGATATGAAAGGAAATTATAACTGTTCGTAGATTTATTCTTATCTTTATTATTTTAGAATTGTCATCTTGATGAGTTTGTTAGAATGTTTCAAGCCAAGCATTTATCATTTAGTATCTTAATGAAGGCTGTTATCCATTTCTGTTTTGCGTCCATTGTACAAAATATATGCACATTGACAAACCTGCAGCGTTTACCTACAATCAGTTATCCACGATGTAACTGTTCATGGCGAACTCTGCAGGGATTATCGTCATTTCCACAGGAAATCAGACATGCCTAGGACATTTGATATCGTGATTTAAACTAAATACATATACCAATTTCTTTTCAAATCAATTCACCCTAGATGCATATGACGAAGAAGAGGAAGAATCTGATGAAGGTGACTAAGCAAATATTTGATTTTGGATTCAATAATTCAGTGAAATCAAATATTCTCTTGCAATAATAGCTGATTTTCAGCACAAACTATAGTATCAAGCACGAAAGGTATTACCATCAAAATCATTAGTGTAAATAAACGGAAATATATTCTTAACTCTATGATTTTTTAATTGTTATTTTTATGAGTCAGTTAGAACATTTCACGCCAAGCATTTATCATTAAGTATCTTAAATAATTTCTTGAATTTTTGTTTGTTTTGCGCCTATTTTACAAAATACACGCACATTGAAAAACCTGCAGCGATTACCTACAATCAGTTTTCCACGATGTTACTACACTGTCGCTCCTATAGTTCGAATATTTTGTTTTACCCCAAATTATGGAATTATTTTGACAATGATTTATTCATAATAGATCTAGATAATAGTATACATTCTTAGATTTTATTGAATAATAATTTGCCAGTGTTTGTTTTGCGTGACTGCTAAAGCATGTGTATGCTACTATACTTATCAACTAGGGGACCTACGCCCTTAAGTCATACATGATAGTAATTAGGATTAATGCCCCACAGTGTATTTAGGTCGCACTTTGAATTCAGTTAGCGTCATTTTCATAATTAGATATGCATACGATATTTGATATCGTGATTGAAACTTTTTACAAATATCGATCGCTTTTCAATTCAATTCATTCAATTCACCTTAGATACATATGATGAAGAAGAGGAAGAATCTGATGAAGGTGACTAAGCAAATATTTGATTTTGGATTCAATAATTCAGTAAAATCAAATATTCTCTTGCAATAATAGCTAAGTGTGGCCTGATTTTTAGCACAAACTATAGTATAATGCACGAAAGGTATTACCTTTAAACTCATAAGTGTAAATGAACGTAAATATCTTCTTAACCTTATGATTTTTGAATTGTTATTTTTATGAATCAGAACGTTTCACGCCAAGCATTTATCATTTAGTTTCTTAAATAATGTTTTTATTTTTGTTTGTTTTGCGCCTAATCTGCAAAATACACGCACATTCACAAAACCTACAGCGTTTACCTACAATACGTTTTCCACAATGTTACTTTTTAAGTCGCACTTTGAATTCATTTATCGTCATTTTCACCGAAAATGTAATATGCATAGGACATTTGATACGTGATTTAAGCTTAATACATATATCAATTACTTTTTAATTCAATTCATTGAATTCACCCTAGATGCATCTATTAAAGAAGAGGAGGAATCTGATGAAGGTGACTCAGCAAATATTTGTTTTGAATTCAATAATTCAGTAAAATCAAATAATCTCTTGCAGTAATATCTAACTGTAGACTGATTTAAATCAGCACTGATCAACCATCAAAGGTTTTATATTTAAAATCACAAGTGTAAATGAAATGATAACTATTCTTATCTTTATGATTTTAGAATTGTCATTTTGATGAGTCAATTGGAACGTTTTAAGCCAATCAGTAATCGTTGAGTATCTCAACCAAGATTTGTATTCAATAAGATTTTGCGCTCTTTTTACGATATTTTTTATACGCTCACCTACAATCATTTCTTCATAATTGCAGTGTTCATGAAGAACTTTACATCCATTTATCGTCATTTTCAAAGAAAATTAGATATGCATAAGGCATTTGATATTTTGATCTAAGCTTTATACATATATCGTTTTCTTTTCTATTCAATTCATTCAATTTACCCTAGATGCATATGATGAAGAAGAGGAGCAATCTGATGAAGGTGACTATTAAAGCAACTATTTGTTTTGAATTGAGTATTTCAATTTAAATAAATTCATCTCTTGAAACAATATTTAAGTGTATCCTGATTTTCAGCACCTACTATAGTATCGGCCACCAAATGTATTACATTTACAATCTCAAGTGTAAATGAAATGATTACTGTTCATAAATATATGCTTATCTTCATAATTTGAGGATACTCATTTTGATGAGTCAAGTAGAACGTTTTAAGCCAATCATTTATCATTCAGTATCTTATGAATATGAATTAATTTCTGAGTCCTTAAATGGGGGGGGGGGGGGTGATATGGAAGTTACATTTTAGTCGGGGGAGGGGAGATTAATGGCTGTCTTTGACATCTATGCATATCGTAAGTTCTCTCTCTCTCTCTCTTTAACTCTCACCCTTTCCCTCTGACTCTTTCCCTCTTTCTATACTGTCGTATGTCGGTAATTTGTGTAAAAAGACACTTCGTGATCCATACTTGACATCACAGCTATTTCTTTATTATTCTTTGATATCGTAAATTCACAGATGCACCGTTAAAAAATCGTCTAAGAAGTAGACGCAGTAAGTATTTTTTTTGTTGGAATTGCCTTGGTGATAATCAATTTGCAGAATAAAAGATAATCAACATGAAATCCATCATTTAAAAAAAGTCTACATGAACCTTATTCATTTTGTAATCATGTGTTAGATATTTATCATGCGATCTTGCGATTTTAAAGAGGATTTTAAAGGTAATACAAAGTTTTGGTATGGGGTCATGAATTCGGTTCAAATGAAGATAATGGAAGCATATGCGATCCTACAATATTCAGTAATCGTTGTCGCGGTTGAAATCGAGTCTAAAGTAATGGAATTGTAAAAAAAATTACTCTTTATGTTGTATAGCTCCCTCTCAAGGTCAATATAACTCTATATATTGTTGTGGCGTGCGCCTGTAATCCAGCTAAAATGTGGAAGTTACAAACTGATTCAGCCGAGGACGCATATTAATTTAATATATTGAATGCAGGTTCGAAACTGAGTCACGTCTTTCGGATGGTGACGTTAAAGGTCGGTCCCCAGACGTAAATAATCATATCTGATTGATACACGTCTGTAAAAACCCAATTACACACACACACACACACTCTAAAGCAATATTTCTTGACTATATCGACCGATTGGCTATTCCCGTTTGGAAATTAAATATCACAGCTACATATTCTGAGATTTTCATGGTCGTAGCTACCATTGTATGGCCGTAAGCGCTATTTGAAATTTATCAAAATTTACCTGGAGCACCGGTAAATTTTGATATTCAATTTTCTCGAAAGCAGAAGTGTTTTAGAGGCTAATTTTTCTAGTGCTTATACTACATCCACATGGGCATCAAAATATAACAAAATATTGAGAAGAATCACTATCCAGCAAATTTATAACCTTTCCCAAAACTTTGTATTACCAACAGAAAGCATGAAAAGCAAAATCATTTTTTTTCTTCAAGCGATGTAAGTCGAACAATCTATAACTCACCACAAAATGCCCATACTTAGGAAGAATGTATCCTTAATTTTTAAACGTATTCTTCCTCGGGCTTGCAGACAATTAAATACATCGACAAAATATATGAACATTGACAAACTTGCAGCACTTACCTACACTCTGTTCTCTACGACGTTACTGTTCATCATCATCATCATCATCATCATCAACTTCAGGTGGCGCTGTAAGGCGCTGCTGTGATCTTCACGAGAGCACACCATGCAACTCTTTCACCTGCCATTTGTGTTGCACATTTCACTCCTTGTCCAGACACTTTCTTGATATCATTATCATCAGTCTAAGATATTGGTGGACTACCTCTACCCCTTTTTCCTTCGACTGCTCCTTGCAGTATTTGCTTCTCAACACCTTCAGATCTCCTAACAATGTGCCCAAAATAGTTTAGTTTTCTTTCCATGATTCCCCTTCTGATGGTCAAGTCTGTTCCAATCTTTTCCAGGACCCACACATTTGTCTTTTTATCTTTCCATGACACTTGCAAAAGCCTCCTGTAGCACCACATTCAAAGGCATCAACTCTCTTTCTGTCATTCTTTGTCATGGCCCAGGACTCACTGTTCATAGCGCTCTATACATTTATCGATTGTCATTTTCATAACAAATTAGATATGCATATCACATTTGATCTCATGATCTAAGCTTTATATGAAGATCGTTTTCTTTTCAATCATTCAATTCGCCCTAGATGCATCTGATAAAGAAGAGGAGGAATCTGATGAAAGTGATTTAGTAACTAATTGTTTTGAATTCAATACTTCAATTAAATCAATTAATCTCTTGCATAATATCTTAGTGTAGTGTAGAACTGTAGACAGATTTTTAGCACCAACTATAGTATCAACCACCTAGGGTATTATATTTAAAATCACAAGTAAAATATGAAACTATAAGTGTTCGTTAATATATTCTTATCTTTATGATCTTAGAATTGCCATCTTGATGAGTTTGTTAGAATGCTTAAAGCCAAGAATTGATCATTTAGTATCTTAATCAAGGATTTTAATTTGTGTTTTGCGCCCATTTTACAAAATATATGCACATTGACAAACCTGCAACGTTTACCTACAATCAGTTATCCACGATGTTATTGTTCATGGCGAACTCTGAAGGTATTTGGCGTCATTTCCACAGGAAATCAGACATGCATAGGACATTTGATATCGTGATTTAAGCTTAATACATATATCAATTTCTTTTCAATTCAAATCACCCTAGATGCATCTAATAAAGAAGAGGAGGAATCTGATGAAGGTGATTAGGCAAATATTTGTTTGGAATTAAGTAATTTAGTTAAATCAATTAAACGAGTGCCATTATATCTAAGTGTAGCCTGGTTTTCAGCACCAACTATAGCATATTTAAAATCATAAGTGTAAATGAACGTAAATATGCTCTTAACTTAATGATTTTAGAATTGTCCTTTTTATGAGTCAGTTAGAACATTTCAAACCAAGATTTTAGTATATACAGTAGGTTTTCGGTTGCACCATGTGAGAGAGAGGGAGGATTGGGGTCCAATCCTCCCTCTCTCTCACATGGTGCAACCGCAAGCCTACTGTATTTAGGACTCCCCAATCCTCCCTCTTTTCTCACATGGTGCAACCGCAAGCCTACTTTATATCTACATCACCATGCAAGCCGATACTATAATTATAAGCAGCATCTAAGCTTTTAGTATTTAGTATCTTAAATAATGTTTTTTGATTTTTGTTTGTTTTGCGCCCATTTTATAAAATATACGCACTTTGACAAACTTGCAACGTTTACCTACAATCAGTTTTCTACGATGTTACTATTCAAGTCGCACTCTTTTATTCATGTATCGTCATTTTCATAAATAATTAGATATGTATAGAACATTTCCTATCATGAATTAAGCTTTATACAGATATAATTTATTTTTAATTCAATTCATTCATTTCACCCTAGATGCATCTGATGAAGAAGAGGACGAATCTGATAAAGGTGATAAGCAAATCCTTTTTTTTTAAATTTCATTAATTTAGTTAATCAATTACTCTTGTGCGATAATATTTAATGCGAAGGATATAAGAAGCGATATATTAACAAAAACAACATCTGTTAATGAATATTTAAAACAATGTTGTTTCGATTTGTTGTACCTTCTTTGATCATAAGATTCCAGAATAATTTCATAGAGATACAAAGTATTGAATAACGATTGTTTAGAATAACAACAAAAAAGGAAAAAAAAGAAGGAAAAAAAATCTCGGTTGAGTGAATTCTGCCGTCGTCTTTGCGAAAGCGGTCTACTGTTCATTGCGCTCTTTCAATTGTTTGATTGTCATTTACATAGAAAAATTAGACATTTGATATCGTGATTCAAGCTTCATACATACATCAATTTCTTTTCAATTCAATTCATTCAATTTACCCTAGATGCATATGATGAAGAAGAGGAGGAATCTGATGAAGGCGAATAAGCAACTATTTGTTTTGAATTTAGTAATTTAGTTAAATCAATTAATCTTTTTAAATAATATCTAAGTGTAGACAGATTTTTAGCACCAACTATAATATCAACCACCTTGGGTATTATATTTAAAATCACAAGTGTATATGAAATGATAACTGTTAGCAGAAAATTGGATTCTTATCTTTATGAATTGAGAATTTTCATTTTGATGAGTCAAGTAGAACGTTATACCAATCATTTATCATTGAGTATCCTAATCAGGGATAATATTAAATTCTGTATTGCGCCCATTTTACAAAATATATAGACATTGACAACCCTGCAGCGTTCACCTCTATTCAGTTTAACACGATGATACTGTTCAAGTCGCACTCATCGTCTTCTTCATAGATAATTAGATATGGTCAGGATATTTTTATATCATTCGTGAAAAATTACATCATTTTCTTTTCAATTCTTTTAAACTCAATTCATGCAGTTCAATCGAATGACTCTTTAAATGGATTTGTTGTAGGAGAGGAGGAATCTGATGAAGGTGATTAGCACATACTTTTTTTTAGTTCATTAATTTAGTTCAATCAATGACTTTCGTGCAATGATATCTAATGTCAAAGATAAAACAATCAGTATATGTATAAAAAGGGAATCTTCACAGAAAGCATGAGCAGAACAAAAATAAAGAAAAAAGAATTCAATCTGTGAAAGACAAATAATCTTTAACTTACCACAAATGTCACTTAGAAAGAAGTTATTTCTTTATTTTTAAACGTATTCTTAGCTTGTCCTGCAGACAAGAAAATATGACGACAAAATATATACACATTAAAAAATTGTCAGCACCTACCTACACTCTAAAAAATCGAATCCCATATCATAAATTCTCCGTTCTCTCCATTGGGTGCCAGTTGACAAAAGGATTATCTTTAAAATTCTGTTTATTATTATTATTATTATTATTATTACTAGTACATTATTCAGTTTCCTCTCTTATTCCCCCCCCCCCCCACATACCTGAGCAACTCTGTTTCCAAATACAATCCCACACGAAGTCTTCGCTCGTCATCAGACACGCTATTGCTTCATAAATCTAGAATAAAACATACTTGGCGCAATATGGTTTTCTCAGCCATGCGTCCGAAACTCTGGAATGAACTCCCTCTTCAATAATGTAAACTGTCGTCAAAAGAAACATTCAAATCACAATAGAAAACTTTTTTTGTTGTTGCAATTATTGCAATATATTGACTTTGTCTAAGAGAATTTTATTTTTTGTTTTTTCTTTCTCATGTTTGTTACATGTATTTTTGTCTAAGCGCCATGGGCACGGAAGGTGGCCCTGTGCGCTATACAAGTAGCCACTATTATCATTACTATTAATATCCACGATGTTACTGTTCAAGGACATGGCGCATTCTAAACTGATTGATCGTCATCTCATAGACAATTAGATATGCATATGATTTTTGATCGCGTGATTTAAGCTGTATACATTTATCACTTTCTTTTCAATTCAATTCACCCGAGATGGAGATTATGAAGAACAGGATGAATCTGATATAGGTGATGAAGCAAATATTCGTTTTGAATTCAGTAATCTAATTAAGTCACTATCTCATGCAATAATATCTAAGTTTAGACTGATTTTTAGCTCCAGCTATAGTAAGAACCATTCAAGGGATTATATTTAAAATCACATTGTAAATGAAATGGTAACTGTTCAAAAATATATTCTTATGTTTATGATTATAGGAATGTCAATTTTATTATTCAGTCAGAGCGTTTCAAGCCAAGCGTGTATCATTTCGTATCTTAATCAAGGTTTTTAATATTCATTTTTGCTTGCGCCCATTTTACAAAATATATGCACATTAACAAACCTGTATCACTTACCTCCAGTCAGTTTTACACGATGTTACTGGTCATGTCGCACTTTAAATTAATTTATCTTCACTTTAAATTCATAGATATTTGTTACGCATAGGATAGAGTTCTCCACGATTGACTATTCATGACGCATTTTGAAAAGATAATTGATCGTTATTTTCACAGAAAATTAGATATATGCATAGGATATTTGATATTGTGATTAACTCTATATACAAATATCAATTTCTTTTCAATTTAATTGATTTAATCCACCCTAGATGCATCTGGTGAAGAAGAAGAGGTGTCAAATAAAGGTAAATAAGCGACTATTTGTTTTGAATTCCGTATTTCAATCTAATAAATTAATCTCTTGTAATAATATCTAAAAGAAGCCTGATTTTTAGCACCTACTAAAGTATCAACCACCAAATGTATTACATTACAAAGTGTGAATGAAATGATAACTGTTCGTAAATTAATGTATGCTTTTATTCATGATTTGAGAATTGTCATTTTGATGAGTCAATTAGAACGTTATAAGCCAATCATTTATCGTTGAGTATATTTATCAAGGATAATATTTATTTTTGTATTGCGCCCATTTTACAAAATATATGGACATTGACAAACCTGCAGCGTTCACCTCCAGTCAGTTTTACACGATGTTACTGGTCATGTCGCACTTTAAATTAATTTATCTTCACTTTAGATTCATAGATATTTGTTACGCATAGGATATTTGATATCGTGATTTAATATGTATACATATACGAATTTCTTTCCAATTCAATTCATTTAATTCACCCTGTGGATGGCTGATGCTAGAGCTATGTGGCGATATATTGCTACTAAATATAAATTTTTGAGTCCATAAATGGGTGGGGGTGAGGAAGTTACCTTTTAATCAGGGGAGGGGGAGGGTAGTGGCGGTCTTAAACTTCTATGACTAACGTAAGTTTTCTCTCTCTTTAAGTATTACTCCTTTCCTCTTTCTAATCTGTCGTTCGTGGGTAATTTGTGTAAAAAGACACTTCATGATCCATTCTCGACATGACAGCTTTTTCTTTAGTATTTTTTTATATCGTATATTCACAGATGCACCGTTGAGTCATCGTTTAAGAGGTAGGCGCAGTAAGTATTATATTTCTTGGAATGGATGAGAATCAATTGAATAAAAGACCATTAACTATCACGTAAAGCTGGTCCACATAGACCTCGTTCATGTCGTTATCATGTGTTAGACATTTATTATTCAATCTTGCGTTTCTAACAAGGGAATTTTACACAAAGTATGAAGGAAAGAAAATGATAACTGTTATTAAATTTATCCTTATCTTTAGGATTTTAAAATTGTCATTTTGATTAGTAAATTAGAACGTTATAAACCAATCATTTATCATTTAGTATCTTAATCAAGTATTTTATTAATTTTTGTTTTGCGCCCATTTTACAAAATATATGCACATTGACAAACCTGCATCGTTTTCCTACAATCAGTTATCCACGATGATACTGTTTATGGCGAACGTTGAATGGATTTATCGTAATACTCACAGTTATCGTCGTACTCGCAGATATGCATGAGACATTTGATATCGTGACCTAAGCTTTATACATATATAAATTTCTTTTCAATTGATTTCATTCAATTTACCCTAGATGCATATGATGAAGAAGAGGAGCAATCTGATGAAGGTGACTAAGCAACTATTTGTTTTGAATTGAGTATTTCAATTTAAAAAAATTAATCTCTTGAAACAATGTTTAAGTGTATCCTGATTTTCAGCACCTACTATAGTATCGACCACCAAAATGTATTACATATACAATCTCAAGTGTAAATGAAAAGATTACTGTTCATAAATATATGCTTATCTTCATAATTTGAGGATTCTCATTTTGATGAGTCAAGTATAACGTTATTAGCCGATCATTTATCATTCAGTATCTTAATCAAGGATAATATTCATTTTTATGCCTCCGCTACAAAGTAGCCGGAGGCATTATGTTTTCGGGTTGTCCGTCGACCGTCCGTCCGTCTGTACGTCCCGTTCTCGTGATCGCGTTATCTCAAGAACCCATCGATGGATTCCCGTCAAACTTGCGTCATGTATGTATCTTGCAGAGCCAATGAACTGTATAGATTTTGGGGTCACGAGATCCAAGGGCAAAGGTTACAGGGCTCATGTATGCTAAAATAGCTCGAGATCGCGTTATCTCAAGAACCCATTGATGGATTCCCGCCAAACTTGGGTCATGTATGTATCTTGCAGAGCCAATGAACTGAATAGATTCTAGGGTCATGAGGTCACAGATCGAAGGGTCAAACATGTATATGACACACGGCTTGTAGTTCACCTACAATCAGTTTTCCACGACGTTACTGTTCTATCGCACTTTGAATTCATTTATCGTTTTCTTCATAGATAATTAGATATGCACAGGATATTTTATATCATTCATGAGTCATTTTACCATTTTCTTTTCAATTCTTTCAACTCAATTCATGCAGTTCAATCGAATGACTCTTTAAATGGATTTGTTGTAGGAGAGGAGGAATCTGATGAAGGTGATTAGAAAATACCTTTCTTTAGGTCACTAATTTAGTTTAATCAATAACTTTCGTGCAATGATATATAATGTGATAGATAAAATAATTGTTATATGTAGAATAACGTTTTCATTTTCTGTTAAGGAATAGTAAAAATGATATATTTTATCTATCTGTTTCTCCCAAATGATCATGAGACTCCAGATTAATTTAATTGATTTACACAGTTTCTAATAACAAGTGATTATAATAAAACAATTGAAGCTTATGAAAAACAATTCTATCATAAAAGGCTATGGCTATATGGCAATCTGCTCTTACTAAATGTGGATTTCTGAGTCTTTAATTGGGAGGAGGATGTGGAATGTACATTTTAATTGAGGATAGGGGCCGTCTTTGACTTCCATACCTACCTTCAGTTCTCTCTCTCTTTCACTCTCCCTTTCTCAATATTATTTTCTCTGGAAAATTGTGTAAAATACACTGAATAATCCATACTCGGCATCACAGCTATTGGTTTATGATTTAGTTTTGTAAATTCACAGATGCACCGTCGGGTAGTCGTTAAAAAAAAGGGCGCAGTAATTATCATTTTTCTTAGAATGGGTGATAATCATTTTTAGAATAAAAGACTATCAATATGAAATTCATCGTGTATAGCTAGTCTGCAAAGACCTCGTTCATTTCGTAATCTTGTGTAAGACTTTTATCATTCCATCTTGCGAATATGTGAAAGACAAATAATCTTTAACATACCACAAAATGCCCATACTTAGAACGAATTTATTTCTTTTTTTATTAACGTATTCTTTCCTGGGCCTGCAGACAAAGAATACATCCACAAAGTATACACTCATTTACAAACTTTCAGCACATACCTACACTCTGTTCTCCACGATGTTAAGCCTGAATCCAATGACCGGGGTAATAATATATATCTGTAAAGCGCTTTGATAGGGCCTTCGGTCCGGAAAAGCGCTATAATATAGCGCTTTTCCGGTTCTTATATTATAAGAACTAGCTATTATTATTATTATTACTGTTAATGTCGCACTTTTATTTGATTGATCGTCTTTTTAATAGAAAATTAGAAATGCATATGACATTCGATCTCGTGATTTAAGCTTTAAACATTCATCAGTTTCTTTTCATTTCAATTAATTCAATTCATGTCAGATGGAGATTATGAAGAACAGGATGAATCTGATATAGGTGATTAAGCAAATATTCGTTTTGAATTCAGTAATCTAATTAAGTCACTATCTCATGCAATAATATCTAAGTTTAGACTGATTTTTAGCTCCAGCTATAGTAAGAACCATTCAAGGGATTATATTTAAAATCACATTGTAAATGAAATGGTAACTGTTCTTAATTATATTCTTATGTTTATGATTTTAGAAATGTCAATTTTATTATTCAGTCAGAGCGTTTCAAGCCAAGGATTTATCATTTCGTATCTTAATCAAGTTTTCTTTTTTGATATTCATTTTCTTTTTGCGCCTTTTTTACAAAATATATGCACAACCTGCAGCGCTTACAATTTTACTGTTCATGACGCATTTTGAATGGATTGATCGTCATTTTCACAGAATATTAGATATGCATAGGACATTTTAAATCGTAATTTAAGCTATATACATGTATCAATTTCTTTTCAATTCTATTCACCCTAGATGACTCTGATGAAGAAGAGGAGGAATCGAATGAAGGTGATTAAAAAAATATTAGTTTTGAATTCAGTAATTCAGTTAGTCAATAAATCAAATAATTGTTCGTAAATATATTCTTCTCCATATGATTTTAGAATTGTCATTTTTATGTGTCAATGAGAACGTTCAAGCCAAGCATTTATCATTTACTATTCTAATCGAGGATTTTTTAAATTCATTTTCGTTTTGCACCCATTTTACAAAATAATTGCATATTGACAAGCCTACAGCGTTTACCCACAATTGATAATATGCATAGGACAATCAATAACATGATTTTAGTTTTTATAGTCATCTTACAATTTTCTTTTCAATTTACTTCATTAAAATTCATTCAATTTTCCCTTTAGATGGATCTGTTACAGAAGAGGAGGAATCTGCTAGAGGTGATTTGCAAATACTTGTTTGTACTTTATTCATTTAGTTAAAATCAATTACTCTCTTGCAATAATTTCTAATGCAAAAGATAAAAGAAGCGATATAGGTAGAAAAACGATATAGTTTACATTAATATAAATACGATATTTTTCGATTTGTTTATCCTAATATGCTAATAAGATGCCGAAATAATGTCATTGATTTATAACAAAATTTTGAATAACGAGTGATTTGATAAAGCAATTGAAGCATGGAAAGAAAACAATTCTATGAAATAAAGCTATGGCTATATTTGCAAAAAACTGTTACTAAATGTAAATGTCCGAGTCCTTAATTAGGAGGGAGATGTGGAATGTACATCTTACATGGGGGCAGGGGCGGTCTTTGACTTCCATGCCTAACTTCAGTTCTCTCTCCCTCTTTCACGTTACTTCCCCCTTTCTGTACAATATTTACCATGGAAAATTTGTGTAAAAAGTTTTTGTTAATCCATATCCAGCATGACAATTATTTGTTTATTATGCTTTAATTTCGTAAATTCACAGCTGCAACGTCTGGGAGTCTTCCAAAAAGAGGGCGCAGTAAGTATTATTTTTCTTGGAATGGGTGATAGTCATTTTTAGAAGAAAAAAAAGGCCATCAAGCTAGTCTACATTGACCTCATTCATTTCGTAATCCAATGTTAAACATTTATCATTAAATTTTTCAACCTTTGAAAGACAAATAATGTATAACTTACCACAAAATGCCCACACTTAAATACTTCATAATTAAACGTAATATTTCCCGGGCTTGCAGACAAGGAAATACGTCGACAAATTGATATGCATTAACAATCTTGCAGCACTTACCTACACTCAGTTCTCCACAAGGGTACTGTTCATGGCGCACTATAAATTGATTTATCGTCATTTCCATAGAATAGATACGCATAGCACATTTGATCACGTGATTTAAGCTTGATACATAGATCGTTTTCTTTTTAATTCAATTTATTCTATTCACCCCCAGATGCAAATTATAAAGAAAAGGATACATCTGATGAAGGTAATAAAGCAAATATTTGTTTTTAATTCATTAATTCAGTGAAATTAATTAATCTCTTGCAATAACATCGAAGTTTAGAATGATTTTCAGCTCCAACTATAGTATCAACCATGCAAAGTGTTATATTTAAAATAAAAGTGTAAATGAAATAATAACTGTTCTTAAATATATTCATATCTTTATGATTTAAGAGACACTTCTTGATCCATACTCGACATGACGGCCTTTTGTTTATTATGCTTTGATTTTTTTTCGTGGAATGGAAGATAATCATTTTTAGAATAAAAACCATCAACTTGATATCCATCATGTAAAGCTAGTCTACATAAACCTTTTGGTCATAAGAATCCGGAATAAATTCATTAGTTTTCAAAGTGTTGAATAACGAGTGATTAGAATAAAAGAATTGAATCATTTGACAAAAACTTTTTATCAAATAAAGCGGGGCTATATGGCAAAATGTTTACTTAACTAACTTTTTTTTAATAATTCTGAGTCCTTAAATTGGAAGAAGGATATGAAATATACATTTAATAGCGGGGTTGGGAGTGGGGGTACAGGCGGTCTTTGACTTCTATGCCTAACTTTAGTTCTCTCTCTCTCTTTCTATTTTTTATTTTCACTGAAAAGTTTCTGTAAAAATACACTGTGTAATCCATATTCGGCATGACAAATATTTCTTTATTATGTTTTAATTTCGTAAACATACATATGAACTGACGGGTAGTCGTCCAACAAGAGGGCACATTCATTTTTATATTACTGGAATGGATTATTGGCGTATCGAGGGGGTGTTGTGGGTGTTCAAACACCACCTTTGGAAAAAGGAGGGCATTTTAGAATTTTAAAGACACCTTCAATTGTGTTTCAGGTGTTTACGAATGGGGAAAAAAAAGTAAGGGGTGGATGTTGAGAAGAAAAAAAAGGAGTGTTCACCCCCCCCCCCCCGTTGACCCAAACAAAAGTGCTTACCCCCCCCCCCCGCTTATTCGTCGGATGGCTGATTCGCCGCTAAATATTTTCTCACGAACTAGGGGAAGAAAAAAAGTCCTCTTATATCCCCTCACTCCACTTATTAACCGGCTGGCTGCAAAATATTCCCTGACAAATTGGACCAACCCCCCCCCCCAAAAAAAAAGGGCGCTCTTACACCCCCTCCCTTCCCCTCCCCCGCTTATTCACCGGCTGGCTGAGTTGCCGCTAAATATTTTTCTTGCCGCCGGCTGGATCCTCCCCTGCTCCCACTTGCAGCACTTACCTACACTCAGTTCTCCACGATGTGACTCTTCATGGCGCGTTTTAAATTGATTTATTGTTATTTTCACAGAAAATTAGATATGTATTGGACATTTGATATCATGATTTAAGCTTTGTACATAGTTTGTTTTCTTTTCATTCAATTTATTCAATTCACCCTAGATGGAGATAATGAAGAACAGGATGAATCTGATAAAGGTGATTATAAGCTTTATTATGTTTAAATTCCGTCAACTCACATATGCACTGACGGGTAGTCGTCGAAAAAGAGGGCAAAGTCATTTTTATATTACTAGGAATGGATGAGAAATATTTTAAGAATACAATACCATCAACATAAAACCCATCATGTAATACTAAGCTACATAGACCTCATTAATTCCGTTATCTTGTTTTGGATATTTATCATTCAATGTGGCGATCCAACAAAGGGATTTTAACAAAAAGCATGAAGGAATACCACAAATTTAAATTTTGTAAACGTATTCTTCCCTAGGCCTGCAGACAAGTAAATACGTCGACAAATTGTGTACACATTAACAATCTTGCATCACTTACATACACTCTGTTCTCCACGGGTATACTCGTCTTCATGGCGCACTTTAAATTAATTTATCGATATTTTCACAGAAAATTAGATATGTATTGGACATTTGATATCATGATTTAAGCTTTATACATAGTTTGTTTTCTTTTCAATTCAATTTATTCAATTCACCCTAGATGGAGATTATGAAGAACAGGAAGAATCTGATATAGGTGATGAAGAAAATATTTGCTTTGAATTCAGTAATTTAGTTAAAACAATTAATCTCGTGCAATAAAATCAAAGTGTAGACTGATTTTTAGCACCTACTATAGAATCAACCGTCCAAGGTATTTTCTTTAAAATTAAAATTGTAAATGAAATGATAATTGTTCTTACATATATTCTTATCTTTATGATTTCAGAATTTTACTTTTTATGAGTCAGTTACAACGTTTCACGCCAAGCATTTATCATTTAATGTCTTAATCAATATTTTTATTAATTTTTGTTTTGCGCCCATTTTACAAAATATATTTACATTGGCAAGCCTGCAGCATTTACCTTTGAATCAGTTATCTACGATGTTCAACTGTTCATGACGCACCTTAAATGGATTTATCGTCATTTTCACAGAAAATTAAATATGCGTAGGACATTTGGTATCGTGATTTATGCTTTATCATATATCATCTTTTTGTAATGCATTTCTTTCAATTCACCCTGTAGATGAATCTGATGAAGATGAGGAGGAATCTAATAAAGGTGATTAGGCAAATATTTGTTTTGAATTCAGTAATTCATTTAAATCCATTAATTTAGACTATCGTTTAGCATCAAATAAAACATCAACCAGCCAAGGTATTAATAAAAACCACAGGAGTAAATGAAATGATAACTGTCCATAAATATATTCATATAATGATGATTTTAGGATTGTCATTTTTATGAGTCAGTTGGAACGTTTCAAGCCAAGCATTCATAATTTAGTATCTTAATCAAGATTGTTATACCTTTTTGTTTTGCGCCCATTTAAAAAAATGTAGGCGAATTGACAAACCGGCAGCGCTAACCTGCAATCCGTTCTCCACTATGTTACTGTTCATGACGCACTTTAAATGGATTTATCGTCATTTTTACCGAAAATTAGATATGCATAGGACATTTGATATTATAGTATTAATGACTGCTTTGAGAGAAATAGTTGTTTTTATACGCTCAAGGGAAGGTTAGAATTGTGCTATTGCCCGAGGCGTGCCGAGGGCGATAGCCCAATTGTAACCTTCCCTTATATGCCGAAAAAATAGACTAAAAAATAACAAATACAAAATAAAAAAACTTTTGTCGAAGATGGGATTCGATCTCTTGCGTACAAAAGGTGATGTAACTAAAATCAACGCCTTAAACCGCTCGGCCATCGCGCTCTGTTACCATACTCAGCAGTTTTCTCTAATATATACATTAAAATGGATTGAAAACGGCTTCGCGTGTTGGATGCTTCGCGGCTGCTCCATTAAATGGACCCTTCTTTTACTTTTGCAATGCATATTGGCACGAACTTCGATCAAGATCTATCGGCAGATGTTGTTTTTTTGTTTTTGGAAGTTTATTTTCGTCTTCATGTCAACAATGCAAGATAAAATTGTCGGTAAGATCGATCGAGATTCAATTGTATTGAAATTACCGATCAATTCTTCGCACACGTACGGTATCCTCGATCGCTCAGACCATTTTTTAACATGTAAACCTATGGGTATTTCACCAAGACTGAACTATTTTCCCGGTAACCATGGTTACTGGGATTTTAGAACTATTTTTTAGAACTATTACATGGGTTTGGAATTTTACCGGGAATTTTACAGGAATAGTTAAAGTTTATGGATGCAATTTAGACCAATCAGATGGCTGGATTCCTTAAGTGAGGTATATGACATGATTTAAGCTAGTACTGTCTCTGGTCTGTGGGTAATATGTGTTAATAGACATGTCGTGATCCGTACTCGACATTGCAGCTATTTAAAAAAATTATTCTTTTATACCGTACATTCACAGATGCACCGTTAAGTAATCGCCTAAGAAGTGGGCGCAGTAAGTATTATTTTTCTCTGAATGGATGATAATCATTTTTGTAATAAAAGACTTTCAACATGAGATCCATAACTCATGACCTAATTCATTTCGTTATCTTGTGTTAGACATTTATCATTCAAAAAGGCGATTCTAAAAAGGTCTTTTTAACAGAAAGCATGAAGAAGAAAGAACATCATTTTTTCAACCTGTTAAAGACAAATAATTTATAAATTACTACAAAATACCCATACTTAGAAGGATATATTATTTCATTAAATGTATTCTTTCCTGGGCATGCAGACAAGGAACTACATCGACAAAATATATACACATCGACAAACTTGCAGCACTTACCTACACTCAGTTCTCTACGATGTTACTGTTTAATGGTCCACTCATTTTGAATTGATTCATCGTCATTTTCAAATAAGTTAGATATGCACAGGACATTTGCTATCATGATTTAAGCTTTATACATATATCAGTTTCTTTACAAAACAATTGATTCCATTCACCCTGTACATGCAGTTTAAATAAAGGTAGGGCTATGTGACAATATGCTGCTACTAAAGATATATTCTTTCGTCCTTAAATTAGAAGGGGGATGTGGAAGTTAATTCTTTGGCGGGGGAGGGGCGGGGAGGGTAGGGATGGTCTCTGACTTCTTTGACTAACCTTAGTTCTTACTCTCTTTCACTCTCTCTCTTTCCCTCTCACTCTTTCCTTCTCTCTCTATATTATTTTATGTGGGTAATTTGTGTTAAAAGACACTTTGGCCCGAATTCACAAAGGAGGTTTAGATTTAACCCAGGCTAAATCGCGTCATAATACGTCATAACACCGAGTTTTAAACCATGGGTCATTATTTTGGTATTCACAAAGGAAGTTTAGATTTAACCCAGGCTAAATCGCGTCATATTACGTCATATTTTTAACCTGCTCAGAGGCGTGGTTTTAAACAGCGGACTAAATCTAACCCACGGTTTAACGCGTCATATGACGTCATACCAGCGAGCTTTGGCTTTTTAGCGCAGACGATCGTACAAATTTTGTTGCGGACAAATTTGTGGTGAACCAAAGTGAAGAGACCTTCACAAAGTTGCTGTTTTTTTCAACTGTGATAGCCTACATTGTAAGTATTTTTAGTTATTCACAACATATTTGTACCATATTTTCAGCTCAGCTAAAATGAAAGCACAATTGAACATGTTTTATGTGCGAAAAAAGTGCACGAATAATAATCTAATCGTAAGTTGCACAGCCTTTGCGAACATTGTCGCAAGACCTAACGCAGCTCGGACCCATGCGTGTGTATTTGTGTTGTGTTGTTTATGTAATCCTGCGAGGCGAGGCAATTTCGCAATAACTGCGAACGTGCCAGCTAAACAAGTTATAACATCAAACAATTGTGTGATTCGGGAAGAAAAATATGTTGATCATGACATTTGAGACATTCCTGGCCTCGGTGGGGGGGGGGGGGGGGGGTAGCGACAGTTCCATTTGCATTTTCTGCTCTGGCTGATGCTGCTTCTCATCTACGGAGGAGAACGAAAAATGCCGAAATGAAAATGAAAATTCTTCCACGCTGATGGATTTTACTAGTCTAGTCTAGAATCTAGGCCTACTATATACAGAGGCCTGGTCTAGACCTAGATCTAGACTAGTCTCTAGGCCTACACTGACACTCAGTAGATCTAGATCTACTGACTGAATAAGACTTGAGCTTGAGCTCGAAGTCAGTGGTGGTGATACACACAAACACGTAGGCCTAGCTAAGCTAGGCGTAGACCTAGATCTAACGTTAGATCTAGTCCTCAGTCTCAAGAAATTAGTCAAAGGACGAAGCACGCCAAACCATGGCATGAATTTATGAAAAGAATTTTGTTAATTATTGTAAAAGGTGTAGATCTATAGACCTCTAGTCTAGACCTAGATCTAACTTAGATCTAGATCTAGATCTAGACCCTATTCTAGACCCTAGATTTAGAAATTGAAATGGAATAAAATATTTTTCAAAATAGTAGTCTAGACTCTAGATCTAGGTCTAGGTCTAGACCTAGGCCGTAGGGTCTAACGGAAGTCACTAGACAAAACATGACAGGAATTGGCACCTACGTAATCTTATAGGGATTGATATCGTTGAACCGATACCGAGACGGAGATGATCGGGATCGTGATCGAGGGACGAGAAAATGGACTGTTGTCTGTAATATTCTGATTGTTGTTTCTAGGCCGTTGTCGCCTTATTAAAGGTGTTTTAACCCAATTCCTGTCTGAGATCTAATCCTTCCTGTCTGTACCTAGTGAATCCCCTTATACTGGCGTAATCGGCAGGATTTCTTTGTGCTATGGCCTTTTGGAAATCTAAGGATTGGGTGAGAAATTGACACGGTCGGTTCATGCAGTGTGTGACTGTTGTTGCCCCACTTGTTGTCTAATATGTCTATGTCTATGCTGGTACTTGTCAAAAGCCTTTAATTTCAGCAACTAAACGAGGATATTGTGGTGTGGTGTCTCTCATAGTGGTCATGATTGATTAGTGCATAGTGCGTTGTGTAGGCCTAGTACTTGTTGTAGTAGTAGTAGATCTAGGGTCTAGATCTAGACTCTACAGATAGACTAGGCCTAATCAAGGTTAAGGTAGCTATTAAACAAGTAGATTCTAGACTCTAGTCTAGAGTCTAGTGAAGTAACATTAAAAATAAAATAAAAAATAAATAAATACATAGGGTCTAGACTAAATAAATAAAAGTTGATTAAAATAGTAGATCTAGTAGTCTAGACCATCTCACTAACCATACACCATACACTAAAACACACATGTTCAATAGGTCACTAAATTAAATTTAAACTAGATCTAGATCTAGATCTAGTCTAGTTCAGTGCTCAATGAAAGATAAAATTAACCATGACAGACCGATCAGCATATCTCGGCAGATTTACAGCTGAGCACATAGCACACTTGTGTGAATTGAATCATATTGATACCAATGCTGTAAAGACAAAGCAAGAGCGGATCTCATGTTTATGTGATTTGCCTAAGCTGGTAGAGGATGAACCAAAAAATACAGGTGTGGGTGTGGATGACCTTTTGCGGGTCATGAAGCACCTTGAAGATTCTCATCATCATGAGACTGAGAAATTATGCAAATCCTTACTGTCTGCTGCAATCGGTAGCTCTGCACAAACTGGGCCTCCGTTAAAGGGATTACATCAGCTAAGTAGCGATGATGATGTGGTGTGCTACCTTAGCACTTTTGAGCGACTAGCCCTGGCAGCAAACAAGCCAAAGAGTGAATGGCCTCGGCTGTTAGAACCATATCTGACCGGAAGAGCTCAGCAGGCATTCCACGCCCTGAGTGCCAGAGAACAGAATGACTACGACGATGTTGTCCTGGCCATCAAAAGAAGGTACCACCTCACTCCGGAGGCATACCGAATAAAGTTCAAAAAAGAACATAAGAAGACCAATGAAAGTTATGAAGAATTCGCTAGTTATTTACAAGACTATTTTTTGAAGTGGGTGGAAATACCCCAGGAGGCAATAGAGATGCCTGAAGTCTCTAAGGGGCTCAATCTGATCATGATAGACCAGTTCTTAGAGAGAGTACCCGATGAAGTGTTGAGGTTGAAACTGAGGGAGCTACAAGCCACATCCCTCATGGTAGTTGCGCGCAAGGCGGACGAGTTAATGATCCAGAGAGGGGCGAATTATGCTGGTAACGCGACCTCAGGGAGTGATCCCTCCACTCCACGACGGACAGGTGCAAGCAGTAACCCCCCTGGACGTAGATCCTTTAATGCTGCTTGCTACCGGTGTGGCCAGCTCGGGCACAGAATTGCCAACTGTCCGGTAGGCCTACCTCCGGGGGCCACTGGGTCGGGTTTCCAGGGTGGACCTCCACAAGGCTTTGCTCGAGAACCGTCGCCAAGGTGCAATTTCATTGCAAAGGATAGGGGTGATGCTACAATTGCAGATGTTGTTGTTCAGGGTCTAGATGGCAGAGTGGTGAAGACCCGAGCCCTGCTGGACTCGGGGTCAGAGGTTTCCCTGGTCACCTTTGAATTGTGTAAGGAGTTAGGGGTAGAGGTTACTCGTGAAACTGAAGGGGTGTTAGGCATGATCAATGAAACTGCCTTAGTGCCTGATGGTTTAGCATCCCTGCAAGTGGGTCTAGGAGGCAGCACTGCGACTGAGGTCTTTCATGTGGTTGGTAGGCTCCCAGTACCTGTCCTCCTTGGTGCTGACTTTGCCGAAAAGGTGAAACTTATCATAGATTTTGGCAGTCGTAGTTATAGCACAAGTAGTAATGGGGCCAATGAGCGGCCAGTTAAGTTCTCGTTGAATGGAGGGCAGGAGATGTCACATGTTGGGGAAGAAGTCGATACTTATCTCCACGCTGAGGATGAGATGAAGAAACTTGATCTAACTGAAACAGATAGACTGAAATTAGATCAGGTGTTTCAAGACTTCCCAACTGTGTTTAGTGAGGTACCTGGTCATACGAACATGGCTATTCATAGAATTGATGTAGGAGGGGCTTCCCCCATCCGCTCTCACCCGTACAAGGTGAGTCCTGAGAAAAGACAAGCTCTTGATGAAGAGTTGGATAAGCTTCTGGACATGGGGAAGATTGAGCCTTCAGATTCACCTTGGGCCGCTCCTGTAGTGATGGTTCCTAAGAAGAACGGGAAGTACAGGATGTGTGTCGATTACCGGAAATTGAATACAGTGACAAAGATTGATGCCTTCCCCATGCCTACAGTGGATGACATTTTGAGCTCTCTGCATGGTGCCTCGGTTTTCTCATCATTAGATCTGCGCAGTGGATACTGGCAGATGGGCGTTGCAGGTGAGGATGAGGAGAAGACTGCTTTTGTTTGTCATAGGGGTCTATTCCACTTCAAGGTCCTTCCTTTCGGTGTGGTGAATGGTCCTGCCAGTTTCCAACGGTTGATGTCCAAGGTGCTTGATGGCCTGATAGGGCGAAATTGCTATGTCTACTTGGACGACATTGTGTGTTTCTCTCCGGATGTTGAACAGCACATCTCTGATCTTCAGGAGATCTTTTGTTGCTTAAGACAAGCGGGTCTGACCGTAAATACTGAGAAATGTCAGTTTGCCTGCCAAGAAATGAAATATCTTGGGCATGTTGTCAGCTCAAATGGACTCAAGATGGACCCCGAGAAGGTGTCTACCATTGTTAACTATCCCCAACCTAGGTCGATCAAGGAATTAGAGAGGTTCCTTGGGATGGCCGGATGGTATCAGAAATTCATTCCTAGCTTCTCAGATGTTGCTGCACCCCTTCATGGATTGAAGAAGAAAGGTGTTCCCTGGAATTGGACTGCTGACTGCACTCGTGCTTTTCAGGCCTTGAAGGAGAGCCTCCTCACTGAGCCAATATTAGGCTACCCTGATGAAGAATCCAGGTTTGCTGTACACACAGATGCCAGTAATGTTGGGGTCGGTGCAGTCCTGATCCAGCAGCAACCGTCTGGGACGAGAACTATCGCCTATGCAAGTCGGTCTTTGTCTGCTGCAGAAAGGAATTATAGTACTACTGAGAAGGAGTGTTTGGCTGTAGTATGGGCCCTAGAGAAATGGCGGCCATATCTAGAAGGTAGAGAGTGTCGTGTTATAACGGACCACCAGGCACTTTGCTGGTTATTTCGGAAGAAGAAGCAAAATGGGCGACTTGCACGTTGGATTCTGAGGCTTCAGGATTTTCGGTTTCAGGTGATATATAGGCCTGGAAAGCAGCATCATGTCCCGGACGCACTATCTAGGATTCCTGAGAAAGGTGTTGCCCCTTTGGTGGGAGTTGTAAGCAGGGTTTTGTCGAATCAAGTCTGTGGCGGACATGAAAAGGACTTATGTGCGGCCAGTGATTGCATTTCCCCAGATGATGAGTCGGTTGGTTGGGTACAATGTGATGATTGTGATAAGTGGTATCACCAGGTTTGTGTCCATATTGGTTCTCAAGAGGCGGAGGATGTAGACAAATACTCTTGCCCATCTTGTGTTGGCAAGTCAGAGGCCACGGATGAAGTCGTTCTTCCTTTGGATTTGACAAAGGATTCTGTCCTGAGGGCCCAACGGAGTGACCCAGATCTTTTGCCAGTCATTCAGATCCTTGAAAAGCAAAAGAATGGTGGTGGGGAGGATCAAGGTCCTGTTCAGAAGATTTCAGATTTCAGTTTGAAGGAAATGGTGTTGTATAAAAATGAATGTGTAGTTATCCCGAAGGTGCTTCAGAATGCAGTGTTAGTTGAGTGTCATTGCAAGCCAATAGCTGGGCATCTTGGGAGAAAGAAGACACTTCAAAGGTTGAAGTCAATGGGTCTCTGGTGGAGTGGTATGTCGCAGTCTGTAAGAAGCTTTATTCGCAGTTGTAAGGTTTGTCTTCAAACAAAGCCTTCTTACCAGAGACGTCAAGGAAAGATGCTGTCTAGTACCTCCTCGAGGCCTTGGGAAAAGGTTGGTGTAGATCTCATGGGGCCTTTACCAAAGTCATATGCTGGGCATGAGTATATTCTGGTGGCTGTCGACCATTTCTCAAAGTTTGTGGAGATTCTGCCTTTGAAGTCAGCTACCAGCCAGTCGGTTGCAACCATTCTAGTGAGGGAGCTGTTCTGCAGATATGGACCTCCAGGAGCCCTGCTCTCGGACAATGGCCCCCAATTCAGAGGGAAGGTTCTGCGAGCTGTCTGCACAGACTGGGGGATAGAGCAGATCTTTATCACGCCATATCACCCCCAAACGAACTGGGTCGAAAGGGTGAATCGTAACATCAAGGCCATGCTTCAAGCTTACACCGGATCTGATCATCGACAGTGGGATGTTCATCTCGCTGAACTCGCGTTTGCCCTGAACAGCAGTAGTCATGACACACTTGGTGTAGAACCATCAGTAGTTATGTTTGGACGGCGCTTGGCTTCTCCCTTGACTAACCGCCTGCAGACTGAGGGAAACAAAGACATTCCTACGCAAGAAGAAATCGCACACAATCGTCAACGCGCTGTTAGTAGCTCCAAACAATATTACGACCAGAGCCGTGATGAGTGCCGGATCACTGAAGGAAGCCAAGTCATGGTGAAGACTAAACCTCTGTCAAATGCGAAAAAGAACTTCTCAGCTAAGCTAGCACCACGATGGACTGGGCCGTTTGTTGTGCAGAAAAAACTAACCCCAGTGAATTTCCTTGTGGTGAACGCTGCCAACAAGAAGGTGACTCGCATCGTTCATGTGGACCAATTGAAAGGGTGCTAATTACTTCAAACATAGACTTCGCATGTTACCAACACTGTTAAAAAATTGTCGCTTTTTGTGACATATTGGATCAGGACTGGTTGAAAGTTCGCGACCCGATATTACATTGACTTACCTCTATAGCCGAGTAAGATTGCAGTTTGGTCGAGAGCGGGACTGTCACATTCGGGCTATGGATCGCGATGGAAACGAAATGGACGCTAAGTTTTAATTGATCTGGACTCTTAATATAGATTCTAACAGACTCTTATTTCAACTGATGTTGTATGTTAATGTCAACCATTTATTGGTGCATACCCATGTGCTTTATTTCTGGCTCATGCAGAATTATGCACTCTTCAGAAGTGTTTGATGACTAATATTAACATGTCGGATCCTTATCTTTACAGTTAAAGGATAAATACAACCGGTTGGGAATTGTTGAAAATTGGAACTGTATATAAACTTGTGATTCCCTGTGAATTTTCTGTCATTGCATCTAGTGTTTTACTAAGAGTTATACATGTACACTGAATTTTTGTGCACATGAAATTGTTATACAGTATATACACAGAATTTGTGTTCCAAAAGATAAACGAAACAGAAGAACTACCAATTGAGTGTAGTTTATAATTTACACATATACAGCTGTTAGTTTCGCTAACATCCTACATGTATACTTTGGTAAACACTATATCTGACCCGAAATCGGGTATAACAATATGTATATATATTGTTATATATATTTAAATGTTTTTTGCCGGACCTGCTGACCGGATTTACATTAATAGAGGATATGAAGTATGTTTAATTGACATACATCCTACACTGTAGCCATGTAGGTAGGGCTAAATTACAAATTTGTCTACGAGTTATTTCTTTTAGAAAGAAATCAAACAAAAGAGCACTCAGCTGTGCTGGTGCGGTGTTACTTATTTTGATTTTTTTAAAAGGTATTCATGGATATGCTTGAACAGGTTAAGACGATAATCTGTATTGGAAGTTTTTTCTTGTTGGTGTTTGACATTATGCACTTTGCATCTCTGTTTTGCGGGGAAAAGCTATCCTTTTGGGGTGCGGTGTTCGTTATTCTTACAGTGTACATTTTTGGGTACTGATGGTATCTTGCGCAGACAAGCGAACTGAATATATAGATTTATCCTGAACTCAACATAAAAACAGTCGATAGCGATCACAGCATATTAAGAGAACTGGTGGTCGTATGTTTTGTCTGTACGCGCGCTTGGTTGCGATATTGTTGCTTCACGTGTATATGTCTCGGGCGAGATTTGGCTTGTTTTATGAGCAGTTTGGAAATGTTAAAAATAATATTTAAAAAAAACCCCGTAGGGTATTTTTGGTGGGGGAGAGTATAGGGATTGATATCGTTGAACCGATACCGAGACGGAGATGATCGGGATCGTGATCGAGGGACGAGAAAATGGACTGTTGTCTGTAATATTCTGATTGTTGTTTCTAGGCCGTTGTCGCCTTATTAAAGGTGTTTTAACCCAATTCCTGTCTGAGATCTAATCCTTCCTGTCTGTACCTAGTGAATCCCCTTATAATCTTATGGAGGTTCAGTGACATCATCTTTCCTAATTACCCAAGCAATTACTAGAATCTAGTATGAATCAATAGCACTCCTTTTAATGCAATCAAAGTAGATCTAGGCGAGTAGGCCTATCGTTACTATTTTTTTTAGAGTTTGCAAAAGCTATTCAAAATCAGATTGTCTACAATACAAAGAATGCAAAACATGTAATATCATATGGTCTAGAGTCTAGAGATCTAGACTAGTAGGATAAACAATGAATAATATTTTTTCATTTCATGTTCTAATTTTAATTCACTTTTTTCTATTTTGTTGTGACAGAGACAGCATGGCTGCATATATTCACCATCTCCGCCGGCTTGACCGGAACAGAGAGTTGATAGGCAGACCTCAGAGAGGCCTTCGTGACCCATGAACCCTTTTGAAGTGTATGATGATGAGTCATTCCGGACCAGGTCCTGGTTTTCCAAAGAGACAGCGCTCTACCTCATCAACTTGGTGGATGAAGAGCTGAGGAGGACGACAGACAGAAACAACCCAATAGTACCTCTATACAGGTAGTGACAGCACTTCGATTCTATGCTGTTGGTGAGTAATTTACCTTATTTAGTATGGGAATGTTATGTTAAAATTCTATTTAATCTGGGCTGAGCGAAAAAGTAAAAGGGTAAAATTGTGGTTACCATATTTTGCGGGAGGTTTTTTCATGAACTGGAGATTCTACATCAAAGCGGGAGGAAGGGCATGGTGGCGTGAGACTCCCTCTAAATCATGAAATGCAAGAGGGTTGACAGCCCTGATTTAATAAAAAATCTATTCTACAATTTTAAGGACATTAAACATTTCTCAGTTTGAGAATTTGATCTGGCCATGAAACTTGTAAGAAATTGTACTAGTTGATATTTCACTAAAAGGATTTTTTTTTGTTGTACAGGGTCATTCCAAAAGATGCATGGTGATGAGGCACAGCTTTCACAGTCTTCTGTATGCAGAGTCGTCAAAGACGTGTCAGAAGTGTTTGCGAGAAGTAGGGAACAATTCATGAAGTTCCCAACATCAAGAGAAGAAGTAGAAGCAACACAGCAGTAGTTCTACCAGTACTGCAGGTTGCCAGGTTTTCTAGGTGCAATTGATGGGACTCATGTCTACATCAGGAATCCTGGTGGAGATCAAGCCCTGTATTTTATTAATAGGAACAACAGATACTCTATTAATGAAATGAAAATTTTACCTTTTTTTGGAGATGCCCCCCCCCCCATTTACTTTTATTCCAATTAATTTAATAACTGATATGGAATTGGTTCACCCTTTAGTTACTCTGAACGAAACGTACACCCATGCAGTACTGTGGTCTGAAACAATTAGACCGTATGATTTGAAATCTAATGGTTGATATAGTTCCTCCCAAAAACATTTTTGCGAAAGGTACCAACCACTTTGAAATGGAAATGGTCATCATCTTCATCATCATCGACCTCATCACTGAAATCGTTATTTGACTGCTTTATCACCATCGCCACTGACAACATCGCTGTCATCATTATCATCACTAACATCATCATCGACTTCAACATTGTCTTTGTCAATAACCTTGAATACTTGTTTTGATTATCTATATTAAATCATCAATATTTAAATATACATTTCTCTTGTTTGATGGTGTGGTTTTTCTTGTGAAATCATTAAATTAGGAGTTAAACGTTTTACAAGTGAATGACCTACTTTGTTTATCTTGTTTAATTATTAATATACCATTTGCTGTTATCTATTATTTATAATTACCCAGTACACACCATGAATTAAAATGGATTCAGTATGTTTCGCTAAATCCAAACACCCAGAGAGAGAGAGAGAGCAAAAGACAAAGAGAGAGATGAAGACAGAAGGAGAAAGGGTATGTGTGAGAGAGAGAGGTGGAGGAAAAAAGAGAAAGAAAAGGGGTATGAGAGGGATTTAAAAAAATGGAGTTCTAACGAAATAAAAAGATTATTTGAGAGAGCTGGTGAAAAAAGAGAAACAACAAACAAAAACAAGGAAGGTGAAAGAGTGAGAAATAGAGACGAAATTTACAAAAAAGTTTGACTTTTCTTATTGTTTAAATCACTATTCCCTTGAGAAATTAAATACAGCAGAAAAATTAAGAAAAAAATGAACGCCCCCCTAAGAAAAGAATTAATACAGCAAATAAACAAATTCAGAAAAAAATTAATGCCCCCCCCCTTAAGAAAATAATTAATGCCCCCTCTCCCCTAAGAAAAATTAAGAACAAAATTAACCCCCCCCCTAAAAAAAACAATTAATGTCCCTTCCCCCCCCCCCCCCCCCGAATTAGGCCTAATAATTCTTTATCACCTGTCAAGACTTCCTTGTTTTTGCTGTCCTCTTATTTTATATGACCAGTAAGCCCAGCTTTTGTCTCGATACATCCATGCATTTTATGCATTAATGCCAGTATTTTCCATCAGATAGTATTAATCGTAACCTTTCAGCCCTTTCTTTCTACATCATCAACACATTCTGGACTACTGACTACTATAAACGTCATCGATCTCTTTCGCTGCCTCTACGGAGTCTACGCTATATATAACACGAGTCTTACTTCGGATTGATTAATTGCTAAACTAAAGTGTGCATGACCTACGCTCTAAAATCATCATAACAATCAACGAAAATGTGATCATATAGCTCTAAAATGAACACTACATCATAGATTTTACTCTGGTAAAAGGGTCGTTTACAGAAGGTTTTTTTGAACTCTTCCACGAAAAGTCTCCTGTCGATGTTTAGTGTGTTGTGAGCAACAATGCGCTCTGGCGCGGCTGCCCAGCTGATCATAATTATGTCGGACAATTATAGGCCATACATTACAACGATAGTGAGGAATTATTGAGGTAATTTATGCGAAATGCGGAAATATTTTGAGGACATCTGTCAGAGAACTGTTTTAGTATGTGAATAGTGGTTTAAAGTCTTATCTCAACTTGGAATCGGTCGGTTTTCAGTCTCTACTTGTAGGCGAAGAGTAATTAGCCCAAATACAACTGAATTTGGACTTAGCAGACGACGGTGAACTAGGTGGAGTAACTAAGTGTACTGAGCGCGCATGCTCAGTTTAATGCTTCAATTTTGCGCATGCTCAGTTCATTTTTTGCTCTCTTAGGCATGCTTAAACCGTGGGATAAACCGTGGGTTAGATTTAGACCATGGGTTATTTAACCCTCGCTTTGTGAATACCGAGCGAGGTTTAAACCGTGGGTTAGATTTAGCCTGGGCTAAATAACCCAGGGTTAGATTTAGCCTGGGTTAAATCTAAACCTCCTTTGTGAATTCGGGCCTTTGTGATCCATAATCGACATGACAGCTCTTTGTTTATTTTGCTTTAATTTGGTAAATTCACAGATGCACTGTGGCGTAATCGTTTACGACGTGGGCGCAGTGAGTATTATTTTTCTTTGAATGGATGATTAATATTTTTGTCTCGCCTGCATAGCAGAAGCAGGACATAGGCGCAACTTTTCCGGCGACGGCGGCCGTGGCGGCGGTGGCGGCGTCTTAGGTTAAGTTTTTAAATTTGTTATATAATTTTAAAAGTATAAGTTCTTATTTAATGAAACTTAGATTTAAAATTTATCAAGTATCCCCAATCATGTGAGTAGAATATCAGGTCACAAAGTCAAGGTCAAAGGTAATTTCAGGTAAAAAAAAAACTTAGACTGTGTTGTGGCATCATCATCAAAATCTTAACCAAAGGTTAAGATTTTGAATTATTAGCACAATTTTGAGAGGATACATTCCTCTTCCGTGAAACTTAATAATAGGGGTTATAAAGTATCCCCAAGTATGTGAGTAGAATATCAGGTCGCAAACTCAAAGTCAAATGTCATTTCAGGTATACAAACTTGAACTTTGTTGGGGAATCAACATCGAGATTTTGAATTTTTAGCATAATTTCAAATTCCATGAAACATGTACTTAAGGGTTATCAAGTATCACAAATATGACACAAAGTCAAGGTCGAAGATCATTTTAGGGCAGCAGACTTGGATTTTGTTTTCACAATTTAATATGATAAGTAATAAATCATTTTTTTTTATTTGTTCATATTTCATTAAAGTTTTTAATTTTGGTACAAATTATAGGAAATAATTCTTTTGATAATTCTTAGATAACATTCACTTCAGAATGCTGATTATATTCACAGGATTTTATTTTTTGAGGCCTGCTAATGGGACAACCTGCCTATAAATAATGTCCCAACCTCAATTGTTCATCTTATCGAATCGCGTAATGCAGGCGAAAGCGCCTGTTCATCATGTAAGGCTAGTCTACATACACCTCATTCAATTAGATATCTTGTATTATAAATTTATAATTCGATAGGACGATTCTAACAAGGAGATTTTTTTACTAGAAAGCATGAAGATAAAAAAAAGTTTTCAACCTGTTAAATACAAGTAATATGTAACTTACTACAACATACCAATACTTAAAAATATTATTTTTCAATTTTGTTTTGTTGTTTTCTTTCCTGGGCCTGCAGACAAGGAAATACGTCGATAAAATATGTACCATTGAAAAACTTAGAGCACTTAGCTATACCATGGAAATATTACGAATGGACATTTATCGTTTTCTTAAAGAATTCATTGTGATTGTCTCCGTCAATGTCGTCTCAATAACATTCCGTACATGTTTCTTCCCTTTGATCTCATGATGGTTACCGCCAATAAGCCGGGACAGAATCAAGATAGTGATTTTAAACATGTTAATATACATGCGCAGAAGATAATAAACCGCTTAAATCATGGGAAATCGATGTGCAGTTCTGGTTAATAATTGGAAATTGTTGATCCGTGTACTGTGTTCTATTTTTGAAAAACATGTTGATATTACCAGATAGGTTTAGTTTGTGATTTAAAATCCCGTTTTCCCCAATAATCGCATAATATTCCAGAGTTACAACGCACAGGGCTTATAAAGATCATGACCTTCTTATTGTTTTATAAGGTCATGGGGGTGTGCGAAAGTGTGCGAATCAGTAATAATACATTTCATATCACCAAAATCGTCTGCTTTTCAACTTTGCTGCTCCCCATTGGGGATGCTTTCATTTAAGACACACTCTTACAGAGCACACCATCCAAACAAAACCCAAGAGAGGGAAACTGCTCCTTTTTCAATGACCGAAAATGCTTACGCAGTCGTTATTGTTAAAACAGCTGAATGTTTCATTAAGATGCACATAATCAGAAGGCGGCGACTATCATTGGATCAAAGAAAGAATCACGTTGAGTGTCCATTCGTAATAGGTCCATGGCTATACCCAGTTCTCCACGATGTGAATGGCGCACTTTGAATTGCTTTTCATAGAAAATCAGATATGGAAACATTCATTATCATGATTTAAGATTCATACATGTATCGTTTTCTTTTCAATTCGATTCATTGAATTAACCCTAGATGCAGTTTATGAAGAAAAGGATGAATCGGATGAAGGTGATTAGGCAAATGTTTGTTTTGAATTCAGTAGTTCAGTTAAATTAATTCATCTCTTGGAATAATATCTAATTGTAGACTGTAGAATTGTAAATTATCAATAATTCATTGCATTTGCCCCCAGTCCCTAACAGGACAAATTCCTCTGTAGGGTCATGCATTATGGTTCAAGGCATGCCCACATAGAGGACTTTTTTATGTTGGGGGTCGGGGGAAAATGCAATGAATTATTGATAATATATTGAATTTTCTTTGTTTTTTGTATTTGTGGGGGCGGCGACGTACCCTAACCCCCGCTGCGTACAGTCATGATACATTGGCTAAGCAATGGTCTCGTTACTGTGAGCCCCCAGGATCAAAACCGTGTCGATGTGCTATATAAGTGCCCTTGTATGAGGCACTAATCCTCATTACTGTCAGTTATGACTTAAGGACGTAGGTCCCCTAGTTGATTATCATAGTAGCACATACAGGCAAAACAAACACTAACACATTGTTATCCAATAGAATCTGAGAATGTATACTATTAACTAGATCTATTAGGAATAAATCATTGTCAAAATCATTCCATAAATTGGGGTAAAAATAATTATTCCACCATTATGACCAACAGTGTATATTCTTATCTGTATGATTTCGTAATTGTCATTTAGTATCTTCAAGTTTTTATTCATTTTTGTTTTTTACCCATTTCATAAAATATATGTACATTGACAAACCTGCAGCGCTTACCTACAATCAGTTCTCCACGATGATAATGGTCATGTCGCATTTTGAATTGATTTATCGTTATTTTCATTGATAATTAGATGCGCAAGGAACATTTTACCATTTTCCTTCACAATTCAATTTATTAAATAAATGAAATTCACCCTGGACAAGATTTTAATAAAGGAGAGGAGGAATCTGATGAAGGTGATTAGCAAATATTTGTGTGTGTAATTGAGTATAAGAATACAATTTTTTTTCACTGACTTACAAAGTATTGATTAACGATAAATTAGAATAAAACAATTGAAGCATTTGTTAAGTACTTTCTATAAAATAAATGGCAATAATACTGTTACTAAATGTATATTTTTGAGTCCTGAAAATGGGAGGGGGATGTTGAATGTACATTTTAATTGGGGGGGGGGGGGTAGGGGAGATATTTTGATATAAACCACCTAATGTGTTATTTCAAACGAAAAATGTAAATGAAATAACTGTTCGTAAATATATTCATATCTTTATGATTTTAGAATTGCCAAAAACTAGAAATTTTTCTAAAGCACCCAAGAAGAAGACGCCAAACAAAGCAAAAAAGGCAAAATTAACACAAAAGAAAACTCAACCAGCAGCTACAAAACGACAGCTAGCTAACCCAATTCCTGGCCCAGCTCCGAAGAGACAAAAGGTGACTACATCAATACCATCTACATCGAAGGGGAACACCTCCAAATCGGAGAAAAATGCTACTATACTCGGCGTAAGTCAAAAGCCAAATGAAACGCCACCAAGAAGCCCGCAGCACCCAAGGTGTCCGGGAAAATTGCGCAGAAAACTATACTTTAAATGCACCCAAGACAGGGAAAATGCCCAAAGTAACACCAACAAAACCTGATGCTAAACAACCACAAAGATCTAAAACTTTGGACGTGTGCGGCCTAGGAAAAAGTCAAAGAAATGAATAGTGAAATAGGTTCTAGGAGTTTGGATACCTGTCAATATTTTCCAATGCTACTTATTAATTTTCCAATGTACATTATTACAGAATCTTGTTAGGATTTTAAAAAAATGTAATCGTAACTCAAGGCGTTGCATTTACAGAAAAGTTTTTTTTTCCTTCTCTTTTTGGGTACGATAAATCATTCATGATTTAATTAGGTTGATTTGAAAATGATGGTGTTGGGATCAAGTTTTGAATACATTGCAGATTAATAAAGAAACAGAACAAATCAGACAGAAATTACCATTCCATAAATACCGTTATTGTTATGTTAAATTGTTTCATGATGTAAACGATGTTAAATTCTCTTTGTTTATGTGATCTTTGACTTGTACAGGGCCTCTTAGTGGAACAGTTTCACTGAGAGAGCTATAACCTGTTTAGATGAACTAATATATATAAATATAAATAAATGAATAAACTATCAATAATTTTTAAAAAATGAAGAAACTATTAAAATTTGATTTTATCAAAATTAATGCTGCTTCAACATCGACATTAGAATTCCCCATTAAACTTAATTTTGATATGGCCTTGAGGTTTTAAGTGAGATGGTTCCATGTACAAGCTTGGCACTTGATTTATTATCATTTTCGGTTTCTATAACAGGTATAAGGTATAGTGCACATGTTCACTACAATTTATTTGATTGTGAAACACCCTTATTATTCTACATCTGGTGGTCTTTTTCAATCTTTTTTGTAGAAATAAAAAAAGAAAAGAAGATGTAATGATATATTTTAGGTACTTCTTGGACGGAATAGAGAATGTAATTTTGTATATATTTGATTTGATTTGATTTGATTTTAATTATTGGTTTCTGCATCTATTTTCCTTTTTTCGTCATGCATTTTCATGAACATAATATGGTTTGATACAATATTTTAATTGTATATAATTTTAAGTGTATATATTTTGATACAGATAATGAACGAAATTAAACAAATATATTGAATGCATAATTAACAATTAACATTAGACGCAGGAGGGCTACAGAAATAAGCAAAGTAGCTTGACGTGCCCGCAGCCCTCAACTTTGATACAACAATAAAAAGAAAAAAGAAAAAAGAGTGACTTGCAGAATAATACAATAAGTCTAATACATCTGCTGATTGAATGCAGGTTCATTCATGGATGGATAAACGTTGCTAGGTCATGTATCGTTTTTGGTTTGAGGATAATTTTTCTGTGGAGCTCTATTTATATCTTATTTATAAATCTGACTTGGTATTGGGACACAATATATACTAACGGGATTTTATGTCACAAGGCGGTAAATGAAACCCTCAATTATATATCTCCCACTGCCTTATCAATTGCACATTCAACCTTATGCTTTCGCTGTACTCGCCCCCCTCTCTCTCTCTCTCTCTCTCTCTCTCTCTTTGTACCCCCTACCCTCTCTCTTTTCCCTCATCCTCTTTCTCTCTCACTGTCTTGTGATGATATTAATAATCAATATGGTAACCATCTGAGTGAGAAATCTCCATAATTTTTCTCACTTAACAGCTGCCAAATTAGAATAAGGGTTTTGATAAGATGTTCAGGTTATAATGTCTCATGGTTCAACTGACATGATTGCAAAGACTCTCTAGAAATCGTCTCAAGGACAATTTCAATACGCAGTTGTACAATCCATAATAATTATGCTCTGATTAAATAATATTTCATTAGAATAATCTAAAGTTAACGGACAAGCGTACTGAAACTGCATAAGATCGACTTTTCTTCTTTGTTTGTTAATTTTTTGTAATCGTGTTAACTTTTTTTCAAACTTTTGATCAGATCTGTCTATTTACGCAGTTTCCAGTTTGCATCAAATTTGTTTTTGTCCAGTATACATGGATGTCATGCACAATATGTCAAACTGTTTACTTCGGTAGACCAGTAAAAATACAAAATGAATAAATATTCATGAACTTTAATATAATGGTGTATACACAAAACGTTGCATTTGTAAACAAGATATTGGCAACATTGGATTTCCTTTTTTCTGTAACTTCTATTTATGTGTATTTGTATAGAAATTCCCTTGAATGCAGAAATAATTAGGTCAAATGTATTATGTATATTACTTTATAGCATTTGTAATCAATATGTTGTGGTACACCCTGTATATTCTATATAAAGAGATCGTATGACAAACTCAAAATTGAAATTTTTCAATAAAAGCATTTTTTTTCACCCCAATATGGACTTTGTCTTGAGTGAATTCTCTTGTGAAAGGTTGCCCTGCAAAACGGTAATTGTATAATAGAGGCGTAATTACAGTTTTAAATTATTGACCAAATATGTTAGATTGCTTTATTTATACTAATTAGTGACATAGATACCGGGAGGCATGGGGAGCATGCCCCCCCCCCCCCCCACTTCCAAAAAGTCCAAAAGCAATGACAATCACAAAGAGAGAGAGAGAGGGGGGGGGGGGGGGGGGGGGAGAGAGAAAGAAAGAGAGAGGGGGAGGAAGGAAATTACAAAAAGCTGCGAGTTAAATAAGAAAATTGGGGAAATAGGCCCTTTTTTGCGAGAAAAATCCCCCCAAAAGGTACCCTTTTCTGCCAAAATGACCATTTAAAATGGGTAGGGGTTTCGAGGCTTGAGGGACACACCCCCGTCCGCACAAAATCTGAATACCCCCAAAGTATAAAGCGGGACTACTCCATGTTTAAAAGATCAGTGGTCTATATACTGTATATCATCAAATAAGGGCTTATTAATCAACTGTTTATGAGATGGAGAGCCCATAATTTAACACGCACACAGAGATTTGTCTAATCAAGAGACTAAAAATCAAGAGTGGTAGATATTTTATACAGATCATGGCACAATTTTTCCCAAAAAATTATTGGTCTTCCAGTTTGTGAGCAGCAAGATAGTACGGTGACAAATGATTAGACTTTCTTTGAAAATTGTACTCTAGTTCTGATAATACCTATCATTTAAACATTTTAGAGTCATTGCTTTATGGTACATATAATTTTTTCTTCATTTTCCGAAAGAGCATAAAAAATAATGTCCAAAGTCGAAAACCAATTGAATATGTTGAGGATTGGCTGAGATATGACCATCTGAATAAATAAATTTCCTATAGGAACTCAGTGTTATTTTGCTCTGGTTCATAACATTACGAGCCAGAGCAAAATAACAGTTCTTAAAGAAAATTTAGGGACCGTTTCTTAACATTCTAAGATCAATAAACAGACAATTTATTTGACTATTTTCACGACCTTGTCAAATATGAAATAGTCCCATAGATTGATTATCCTACATTTTGAGAGGAAAACATCAACATTGGTGATTTCACGAAACAGCTTGTAGAATGTATGTTATGGCAAAGAATACTAACTGATTGCGTGCAGGCATTGTGTATCATTGAGATAATATCAAGTGTTTGATTTTGAAGAATACGCAGTTTTGTAGAACACATAAGTGTCATCTCTCGATAAAAACATATCTTTTGGTGTCAGCGCGGTTATCTATGGTTAAAAATACACTCGGCGATAATTGACACATCACTTTATTTGAGTGTAGCTGTAACACAGATAATGAAACTAACAAATAGTATCGATTTGTCCTTTACGGTTTAATACAGGGTTATATTAGTATAGTATTAATGACTGCTTTGAGAGAAATAGTTGTTTTATTACGCTCAAGGGAAGGTTAGAATTGTGCTATTCCCCGAGGCTTGCCGAGGGGAATAGCCCAATTGTAACCTTCCCGAGAGCGTATGAAAACAACTCATTTCTCGAATATTAAAGCAGTCATTAATACTTTTATATGCCGAAAAAAAATAGACTAAAAAATGAAAAATTAAAAATATTTATCATTTTTGTCGAAGACGGGATTCGAACTCTTGCGTACAACATGAGGTGTATCGAAGACCAACGCTTAGACCACTCGGCTATCGCCCGCCGTTAATATGCTTGGCAGTTTTCTCCAATATATACATTAAAATGGATTGAAACCGGCTTCGCGTGTGATGAATGCTTCGCAAAAGCTCCATATACGGACTCTTCTTTTACTTTTGCAATGCATATTGGCACGAACTTAGATCAAGATCTATCGGCAGATGTTGTTTTTTTGTTTTTGGAAGTTTATTTTCGTCTTCATGTCAACAATGCAAGATAAAATTGTCGGTAAGATCGATCGAGATTCAATTGTATAGACCTTATGCATTGACGTCACGGCTCGCCAAACGACCGATTACGCCGCCATCTTAGAGGACAAACAAAAGCTTGACGACGCACTCGGGCGTGCGCGAGAGTGCTGCTCGTGTTGTATACGATGCTTTACTGCTCTCGCCGCCGCCTCTAGCGGTCTAGCGTAAGCCATATACGTAAACAAATCAGTGGGGACCGGGCGTCCACTATTTAAAAAGTTTTTTGGAGTGCCAAAAAGTTGATGGGGAAAATTCAAGTATTTGTATAAATGATTTGAAAGAGGAATTATATGATACTCACTTCTGCAATGATTACCAAAAGAAGTGTATTTGAAGATAAATACTGTATTTATTATAATCTTTACAAGGTCTAACATCGATCTACTCAACATATATCCCTGGTCTAATTATTCTGTTTCTTTTTTTAATCTACCAAATTTGTGATTGATCTGATATTTGTTTATCAATTCAGGTAATTATATTCGTATTGCTAGCTCCCCCCCTGTATTGTACATGTATTCACCTTCCCCTTTTCCATTTCTACTTCTATTTCTTGTCTTTTCTATTTTATTTTCAATGTACTTCTTTTTAAATATTTTTTGTTGCTCCTGTAAAGCCTTTAAAACGTGATTTGTGTTAACAACCTGTGCTTTTTTACAGACCACCTTTTTTCAAATTTTTAATGTCTTTATAACTTTCTTGTTATTGTTCATGAATTTATTTTTGTTGACGATAAACTTGATGTAACTGTTCATGAATGTATTGTTTACATGTCAGTGGAAAGAAATAAATAAATCTTGAATCTGAAGTTTATTACGTTGTATCGTATTTTGTCAAAGATTGAGAAACTTATACATTCTTTATATTTGCCTTGCCCATTTAAATATTCATAATTTAATAAATGTACTATTTTAAAAGTTGTTTTAATGTTGTGTGGGAGTTGTCAAAGATTGAGAAACTTGTACATCCTTATTTCATTGATGTTTTATAACTGATCAGGGACTTTGGAATATTGGCCTTCCTTATGCAAGTTTTTAATTTTTAATAAATATACTATTTGTACTTCAAAACCAAATAAACATTCGTATTCTGGATTTTATTCAAGGTCTATTAACCTACTATATAGGCTACCATACTATCAAGCCAACGTTAGATTTGCAAGTATTCACCAATTGAAAAGGGAATTTCTATTTCGCATCACAAGCTTGGTCTGACATGGGTAATTACAATGTAGATGAATACTTGAATTACGTATCTTATATTTATTTACACACCACCCCCACTTATTATCCATGCTTATACCAGTAGTCACTTTGTGTCCCACTACATTTTTTCCCCTTCTAATATTCTTTGTTCTCACCTCTCCCTTTCCCTTGATACTCACTATAATCACTTCATGTTCTACCTGTCCCTCTCTCTTTCCCTTGATCTGTCTTTCCACAACTCTTTAAAAAAAACACTTCAATCACATCACTCAAACAAAACAAACAGTCAAAAAAAGAAACAAACATGCCTTATGTATTTTTTTTTTAATATCAAGCTTGAAGCTCATTATAATTTTTTCTTAATTTTGACAAAACAATTACAGTCCTTTGGTATCATGCAGAGTCAAGTGAATATCAAGGTTCAAACTAAGTCCAAGCTTTACACAAAACCTTTACCGGTAGTCAAGAGGAATTTTACCAGGACACAGATGCACAAGCAACCCTAACAATTTTTTTACAGTGGCTTCTGGTGACAATCCGTCTCTCAGTAGATTGATTGGTATCTTATTCTGAAGGATTGTGTACTTCTGTTTTACCATACATATCATTCTCAACATGTATTCGTACGCGTGTAAACTCTAATCAACCTAAACCTTTTGGCTCACTCCAAATCTGTACCCAAGTCTTAATCAAAAATGTTTAGGCGCAATTTCATGAGAAACATTATCGGTTGGTCAAACTTTGTAAGCTTCTTACATGAAGGCATCGCGGATGAAAGGAGAAACAGTGACAAAAATGTTGCCCATGATGGGAGTCTATTTTAAATATGAACTTGACATTATCCTCTCGAAAGTTCTCTTCTTGTAGTCTCGATAAATTTTTAAAGATTCTGTGCCATTTGGAGTTCTGCGCGTAGATTCACGTCGTCCTGCTATTGCTGACTGTATTTCATTCCCTTGAGTAACGTCTTCTGCTGATGACTCATCACTGTCACTTTGATGGGTCGATACTTGAAGGCCCAGGAGTGCTGTTGTCGCTGCCATATCATCTGCTTTCCCCTCGTGCTGTTTTGATCTTGCAAATCGCTGCGATCCTGATTCCTGCATGAACACAATCAGAATAAAACATGCAACAAAATATAAAAAACCTGTTCTATAGGGGTCTACTTTGATATTTATTTTAAGATTGAACACAATTGTGAATCACAGACATGCATTTACAATATAGACCGAAATGTATGTATTGTACTCGAAGAATGCTATTCAATCCTCCACACGAAACCACAAGCACAAGGCACAAAAAACTGAAGTATTGATGTAAAAGGAACTCAATCAATCGATGAAAAGGCCCTGTCCTACCAACATCAATGGATTCAAGTAAAGTAAGTCCATTTATATTATCCTTTTATTAATTGAACAAATTATTTACAAATTGTAACCACACAATTTCTCTATTTTCACGAAGTGACGGTAGAGAGGAAAATCGTCACGCAAATTGTATGCGAAAGTTCCTCACTACCGTCACTTCATGAAAATAGGGACAAATTATCTAAATCAATAAATGAAATTTAAAAAAACCTTACTTTAAATTCAAGGCTCAACTTAGCTTGCTTTAAATAATAGTTTGATTGAGTAACAAAAGCACCAATACATCATTCATTTAACTTATAGCTTTACAGTGGCTTCTGGTGACAATCCATCTCTCATAATGTGGTATTGGTTGGATAAGTCTAGTTTACTTTTGTTTGGTCATAGTCTGGAGTAGAGTAGATTCTAGAGCAACTCAACTCTAAAATAACAGTAACACAGAATCCAGCTCAGCTGCTCTGTGACTTGCGAGTGAGCTGAGGTCGACACAAAAACAAATGTTGGCCATTATTATGTGTAATGACTTAATACTAGTAAACACAATAAAACACCAATTACTAATTCGCCAAAACATATAGGGTCTATACCTGCAATTTGTATGAAATGCGCTGAACATAGACGAGATGACTTAGACGGTTCCCATCCCTTGCGTTTGATGTCACGTTTCACGTCGTTCCGTGGATAACTTACTGTGTTTTCTCCTTTATTTACCAAAATAGCCGGTATGCAATAGGATGAAACATCTTGGCTCCTGTTGCTCTTATTCGAGCAACCAACGACGCAACCTAAATTTATCCTTTTCTGACTGTAAACAAGCAAAAATCCGACGATAAAAGGGTTGAGCTAAGAGAAATTGTTTTCTTATACGTGTAGTTCAATAGCCTCTGCCGATCGCTAGTAACGTACCGCTTGTCCTCTGAGGGAGGGCGCCCTTTTGTATCTACGAGTGCGTGACGTCATACGCATAAGGTCTATTGAAATTACCGACCAATCCTTCGCACACATACGGTATCCTCCATCGCTCAAACCATTTTTTAACATGTAAACCTATGGGGTAACCATGGAGGCTGACCAACTATTTTTAATAACCATGGTTATTAAAAATATTGAAATGTTTTAAGCATGGTTACCGAGAATTTTACAGGAACAGTTGAAGTTTATGAATGCAATTCGACCAATCAGATGGCTGGATTTCTTAAGTGAGGTATATAATGGGTAATATTGGATGTATCTCAAAAAGGAAACCAATTCGATTGGTAATTGTTGCTGTTAGAATGATGACAGTTACTTTCCTTTCTGTAAAATGCTGTAATATTCTCTTCTTCTTCTTCTTCTTCTTCTTCTTATTATTATTATTATCATTATTCAGTTTATTTTTATTTTTCTTCTTCTTCCATTAACCCCTCCTTATTTTCCCTATTTTCTCATATTTTTTTCCTTCCAAATAAGTTCATATTATGGTCTGTCTACCTCGCAAAATTGTGTTTATTTGTTTCAAAAGTCATGGGAAAATATAAAAGATGGAATATGGGAGTTTTCTCGGCCAACAAATTTCAAACAACGTGTCTTGCCTAAAACGGTGCAGCATTTATGAATGATCTTCAAAGGAAATAAAATAAACGAAGCTGGGCAAAGGTAGGAATAAGTAGTTTGTTTAGGGAGGGGGGGGGGGGCTGAAAAGAAATGGCTAACTTTTAACAAAAGTATGGGAAGGTGACGTGCTCAATTATCAATATAAATTACAAAGCTTAAGCATTCATAGATTAATACATTTAAAGCCCGTCTGCACTACTTGAAGCTACTTGCGCCCTCTCATAGCTCAACAATGTCTATATAAGCGGTGCTCGTTGGTCCCCCATAATCCCCTTTTCTTAAGTTATTTGAGAGCTGATTTGATGAGAACCACCTGTCAGTGACTTTGCAGGGAGGTTTAATCCCCCCTGGCCAAACTAGTGCAAGCGGGCTTTGAAACTCAGTTTCGAAAGCGCCGTTACACTAATATAATAGTAATATCATAATAAATGTTTCTACATGATTTTATACCGCTTACAAACGGATTGCTGATCTGAACTTTGAAAAATGTTAAAGACATACTACAAATAATTTTAAGTTGTTTTTATTAGCAGTCTCCGCGAGTATCCTACTGCAGCATTGTCTATATATACAGCCCCTATGACTTTAATCAAGTACTTAATAGTCGTATAACGCCGAGTTTTAATAGGTCATTTTGTTCCTCCTTGACATGAATATTTCATTGAAGGTTTCTTTTTTCACACCTGCAGTTCAGTGTAGCCAACATCTGAAATACGACTTTCTTTTTTATAACTAGCATTAGCAGGATAACCATTGTTGCGTTTTAGGGCAATCAATAATTCACTATGTTTCAGTTTCACTAATAATTATTATTAAAGGAAAATGTGCATTAGTTGAAAGAAAATGGGGTATAATATGTGAAAATATAAGGTGCGCTTATCCGAGTTAAAATGGGGGTAGTTATTAAAAGGGGAAGGGTAACTTCTTACACAGGAAAAGGGGCACTTGTCAAAGTAAAAGAGGCAACTCTCAGATTTGAATAGGGCAATTATCAGAGGTGAAGGGGGCACTTATCAAAAGCGAAAAGAGGCACTTCTCGTACCTGAAAATGGGCACTTACTAGTGATTAAAAAGGGCACTTATGAGAATGGAAATTGGACACTTATTGCAAAGGAAAATTGGAACTTGTTGAAGTAAAAGGGGCACTTTTCAGGGTTGAAAAGGGGAAAAGGCACTTGTCAAAGTAAGAGGGGCACTATTCCAATGTAAAAAGGGGCACTTCTTACAAAGCCCCTGCCTCCAGGGAGGGCAGCCTTTGACACTAGATACATAATATCTTCTCTGTCTGTTTCTCCCTACATATCTTCCTCCCCATTTAAACGTCTTTGTTCCTCCCCCTCTCCCTCTTTCCCTTCGCGCACGCACGCGTGCAGACTCTTTCTCTTTCAGTCTCTCTCTCTTTCTCTCTTACTCTAACTCTATTTCTCCCAATATACATTTATCTATACACTTTCTTGATCTTTACCCTAACCCCTTCAAAAGGTATGTTGTCATAATTAGCATTCCCCGTTGATATATTTAGAGACTAAAGAAATTATTATTATGCCAACGGGGGATTTTTCATTCCATCTACAAGCCATTTTTCAATATATCACTCTATTCTTACATCGATTTTTCTTCCATAGCTCACACGGGATGCATCCAATGAAAGAAATGCAACGAGAGTTGGATTGGCAATATCTTTAAAAGTCAAAACCATCCTCAATGAAATGTTGTAGGTAATGGTGTAGTTTGTAGTATCTTCTAACCTCCCTGTGAAATTCCCAAGGATTTTAAGCTGAAACTACAAAGTTATGACTGTTTCTGTAAATACATGCAATTTTTAGCGTGTACAAAAGCGTTACCTGTCACTTCTGCAATGCATGACAAACATTTTCATTGAATTTATTTTAACTCGTGATTTATTGGTGAAAGTGCCACTGACACATCGTCGATTAATGTTTTAATGGAAAAAGAGCATTGGATGTCATTCAGAGTTGAAATATTGTCATTCGGTGTGAGATTATCAAGGATATCCAGCCAAATTTATTGTTTGATATTAAATGGGAACAGTAAATAGAATAAAACGTTCGAAAGTGGGGAATTCCACCAAACAACATCTGGCATCTCTGGTTCATCCTTCCTCTATAAATAAATTCAGTCCGCACCTCTTTGTCTGCAATATAATGCCTGAAAATTCCCACTTCTGTAATAAGCTGGGTTAAAAAACAAAATCGCCTCTAACACGTCAAAGTAAAAAACGTATTTTTTCAACAGTTGTTATAAATCACGGAGTTTGGTGTCAAGGGGTGATTTGTAAGATATCACTTTTCTTCCTTAGAGTATGAGCAAAGTTCACCTAATAGCTACCTTGAAAATTACTCTTTTAATCGGGGAGCTTGGTGGTCTCAAGGCCCCACAAATTTATTCAAGCCCCTTACTTAAAAAAAAGATAATAGATTAATTTAAAGATATAGACCAGTTTTGTAAACGCCCCCCCCCCCCTCTCAAAAAAATGAAATGAAGCTCTTATTACCAATCGTTTGAACGAATATGTTTTGACTAATACGTGATGATACAAATTTTGCCGGGAAACCACACTAATTTATATATCGTAGATTATTAAATCTATCCGGACCGGATAGATACCGCGCACGTGTCGCGTAGTCCCATATACATCTTTCTGTTTACAGTGCTTGTAACTTTACCAAGACTGAGCCAAATTTCTTATCATTTTGATGATTCCAAAGCCTTGCAGTATACACACCAATACTTACATGCTAGATGATCAACCTTTTCTGATCGATTCCACAACATTTCTTTCACAATGCAATCGCATGACCAGAACTGGCGTTTACCTTTAAGCGAGGCATGAATATGAAAAATGAAAACAGATATACGATTCGCAGCCAATCTGGTCTCTCCTCTGAATAAAAGGCTCACAACTTTCCACGATTTCATTCTTCCGTTTTTATGATGACCGTTAGGGACCTCAATGAGAAAATATAACTCCAACAGTTTCTCTCGCGACAAAGGGTTAGGGTTGCAATAGTTTTAAAAAATAGATTAAAGCCTATCTGCACGTTTTATAATTTTTCATCAAATCAGCTCTCAATGAACATAAGGAAAAGGGGACCATGGGGGACCAACGTGTACCGCTTAGGCATTGTTTGTTATAATTAGAGAGAGCTGAAGTAGCTACAAGTACGGTAGTCCAGCTTTAATATTTAGGGTTAGGCTTTGGGTTAAATATAACGTGTTGGGAAAATTACCGCAGCGTATTAATTGTCGCAGGAGCGTGTGTCGCCCAACCACTTTTAAAAATTCGTATTACCATTGCAATTTCTACCCAAATAATGTAGGTGTTGTCAATCGAGTGTTACGGTGGCCTTTATCAGTTTGTGGGGAAGGCACAGTACGGCAAAATACATGGGGTGTAATGTTCAAACATAACACCAAATCAAAGTTTTCCAATGATACACACCTGTCAATGTTTTGCCACTCCTTGACTCGTTGCACTGGCTTCCTGTAAGACATCGTATAGTTGTCAAATTACTATTTTATGGGGCGTAATGTCCAAACATAACACGAAATCAAAATTTTCCAATGATACACACCTGGCAACAGTGGCGGATCCAGGGGGTGGGGCCCGGGGGCCCGGGCCCCTCCCTTATTGCTCCCCCACCCCACCCACTTATTCACCGGCTGGCTGTTTCGCCGCTCAATATTTTCTCACGAATTGGGTCCCCTCTTTGGCCCCCTCTTTGGCCCCCTCCCTCCCCTGCCGCCGTCTGGATCCGCGCCTGCCTGGCAATGATTTGCCACTCCTTGACTCGATGTACTGGCTTCCTGTAAGACAGCGTATTGTTTTAAATTACTATTTTTAGTCTATAAATCTGTTAATAAACAGGCACCTCAATACTTACGTGATTGTTTGACCCTATACACCCCTCGCAGGAATCTTACGAGCCTCCAGTGACCCACTCCGTCTTACATACAACATCACACGGAAACTAGCTGGAGATAGGACTTTCACTATAACTGCATCTAAATATTGGAATAATACTCAGGCAATCACCATCTGTCTCTTCATTCAAAACGGTCTTCAAAACATTTCTTTTTTGTAATCCAGATTTTTAGGATTCTGTAAGTTTTCATTTTCATTTTTTGTAGGATTCTTTTCTTAAGCGATTTGGGCCGCTCTGGGAAAAACACAGTATATAAATAACTATAATAATAATTATGGCTCAGTGGTAGAACAGTGGTCTCGTAACAGGAAGTCCTCGGGTTCGAAACTAAGTCAATGCGTTCGTGCCATTTGGTAAGGCTTTAACCCTCATTACAAAGTCCCTCGGAGAGGACTTAAAGCCGTCTGTCCCCTGCATGTTTACTTACTTACAAGCATAATACATGCTTTCTTTGCAGTCAGGTAAAGCAATACTCAAACATCATCACATAACAAATCAATAATGTAAAACTATAATTATTTTGATTATCAATTCAGAAGGACACTTTTATAACTTTAAAGATTTTTTAAAAGATGAAAGTGTCTCAGAGCGCATCAGATTTTTTGATTCGATACTGTCGAATAAGATCACTGACTAGTAACTATCTTTGTCGTCAGTATCAGTATAAGTAAACTTAAGACGGGATATATTCATGTATCAATCAATATTCTCTCGCATTATGTTTATGATATTATTTCGAGTTAATTTCATCATGGATAAATGTATTCACAGTATATAATACTACTGTACTATTCAACTTAGAGGCCGTGATTTGATACATATTTCGTATACAAAAAATTATCATTATTCAATTAATATTATATTTTCTAAAAGCGTTGCTGTCTTCAATTAACTTCCAAAAAGTGTACTTTATATGCCGACCAACACATTACATATTAAAATAAAAGATTAAAAGAGGGAGAGAGAGAGAGAGAGAGAGAGGTGAGAGAGAGAGAGAGAGAGAGAGGGGGGGAGAGGGAGAGAGAGAGAGAGAGAGAGAAGGTGGAAATGGTAGAAAAAGAGAGAAAATGAAGATTAAATGATTTTCAACTGACGGGACAGACATGTACAGTAATAAAGAAAACTCAATAGGATAATTTGATTTGATTTGATTTGATTTATTTATTTCTGTTAATACATTATGTATATGTATTGAAATCAATTTATTTTCTTATGCATTTTTTTATACAGATTAAAAGATAGATATTGCATGTTTTGCTATAAAAATTCTCTCTACATGTGATCAAACGTATAAAGTAAAAAAACATAAGTGTACAGGTTCCAAATACCGATTCTGATATATAATAGAAGAAATTCAAGTTGCACTATATATACAAAGCATTTCCTTTCATCGAGTCTAGAAGTCATTACAAAATATATAAATACACTATTTTACAAGTAAAATGTCAATTTGTGGCATCCATCTCTATATTACAAGATTTTATCAGACATAACAAATAAAAATAAGACAATAAGTTGAGGTAGAGTGAAGTCAATAATATAAAAAAACATATATATTTACAGATGAAATTATAATAAAAACCTGACAATAAAACCTTTATGTAATTCAATTCAAATTTCCTTCAGTCAGTAATAGAAAATAATTGAAGTACGGATGATAATACATGTAGGTATTTTGTATACGCATACGCACATATTCTTCGAGTTTGTACGGCTTTACAAAAAATATAATCTTTACTATTCAACTGAAGAAAGATTTCCTTCCAATTCTGGCCTCTTTTCAATTTTGTTTGGTTAGAAATCAACTTTTTTTGTTGCAATTAATTTTGTGAGTTGTGTTTGAGTACAACTTTTTATGCGAAGAAGGCCTTGAACTAATTATTTTGTTGAGTATAAATTAATTGAATATCAATTTTACCATCCTTCACCATATAATTTCAATAACAAAACATTTCTCTGGAATTATACATAATATGGGAAATGGAAAGAAGGGAAAGACGTCTTTACTGCTTATTCTTCAAGCAAAAATGACTCCAAACGTAAAAAAAAAAATATGTCCTCGCCGGGATTCGAACCCGGGTTACGGATTTCTCGAGTCTTAACCACTAGACCACAGAGACTAGATTAATTTGGAGAATTGTACCGTTTATATAGTAGCAGCTCTTGCACAGTCTTTACTTATTAACATCTAGAAAATTTTGAAACTCTAAATCTTTACACTTCACAAAGTCATCCAAAAGTTATCAATAACAGCTTGCGTGATTTCTAATATTAACGAAAAACATACTTTTAGTCACATGAAATAAAACTCATAAAATTCTCCTCTGAAATTCACATTGTGTCAATGATCACGATCTCTTATTATCAAATAAAATATACTTTGACATGCAATTATTGGAGCCTAACCACTGTATATAACTATAATATCAATATATACATATTTTAAAAATAGTATTAACAATAAAAAAAAAAAAATCCTTTGTCATAAATTAAAAAAAGGTATTCACTTTCTATTCTTATATCGGTGAATTGGTGAAAACAGTATTAAAACGCGAATCAAATTGTATTTTGGTATTTAAACAAACAAAATTATCCATCAGGAATTCCAATATTATTTTAATGATCGAAACCAGCCAATGACTTAAAAAAATGATCATATGACCAATATAAAATGGGAAGTCATGACATCAAAATTATTTGACAAAACGTAGAAAACAAGAGAGAATATCTTTTTCAACAGGTTGGGAAAACCTAAACAAGAATAGAAAGTGAAGTTCTATTACGTTGCATATTGCTCTAACTGACATCTTTATGATTTTCTCTGTGGGCAACTCTTAATTTTAACTCTTTATCTATTCATTTATACAAAATAAAGTATCCCTCTTCTTTGGTTTCAGTCAAGAAGTATTTTATACAAAATGACTTATCAGAGCATGCCTAGAATAAAATAATTAGGTTATGATATTATGATTGCGAAGACACTTTCTTCCCATTTGAAATCTTTTGCGCAAAACAGAGAGTAACTTTCATAAGAAACCACAACGTTGTCAATTTGTCTATTATTAATCAGTCAAAATGTAATAACTCTTTAAATTCTTTATCAGTTTATCAAGGCTCTCTTGACCCGTTTCTCTTTAATTTTGCATCTGTTAGAAGGAAACGTTTTTCAGCCGGCGTCCACAAAATTTCTCGTCAAACACAGCCCAAAATACGAACATATATAAATGTAAAAAATGATATATATATTATTGAAACACATTTTCATCTCGCTATTTTCTTATATATGCAGTATTGGGAATCTTTAGATATTCACTTTCAGATTAATAATTAATCATGTATTCACACATTTCTCGTCAAACAAAGCCCAAATAACGCACATAAATATATCAAATATTTATAAGTATATTATTGAAACACATTTTCATCTCGCTATTTTCTTATATATGCAGTATTGGGAATCTTTAGATATTAACTTTGAGATTAATAATTAATCATGTATTCACACATTCGTTGGAAATATTGCCGAGTACAAGGATAAACGCCCTAAGGCAATCTACTATGGTTAAATTTCATGCAGAAAAACAGATTCATGCACGGTTTTTCTTTCTTTTTAAATCATCTTTAAGGCACAATGAATTAAAAGAAATAATAATAATAAAAATGACAAAAATAAGAAGAAAAGGTCATACAATCGAATTTTCTTGAGAAACCTCTACCCCACACCCCCAACGTTCGTCAGCCAAATTGTAAGGACTCCGCTCAGCAAGCACAAGTTCCTGAGAACTGCAATTGGAGAAAGGATAATATAAGTATTAACAACATTTTTTATTACTGTAAATGGTGATTTTGAACCACATCTGGACAATAAACAGATTGCTATGGTCAATGGTGTGTTCTCATGAGAATAAAAAACGACGAACAAATATGATGCAAATCCTGTAACGATTCATAGGAATCATAATTTATTTCTGCTTCTCATTTTTTCAAAATAATTGTTGGTGTGTATGTCTTATACCTCTTGGGTCAATTGTTAAAAGTACATATGTAATTACCTCATTCCTTGTATCTAAACGTAACATTTTACTGGTATTTACATAGCTGACTTTTTTATGAATCTTTTTTTTATTCTACTTTCATTTTATGACTTATTATGTAGACCCCTGTTGCATTTTCTGTTGCATTTCGACTTTCCAGCCGAAAAAGGGCATTATTAGGGCCCTGTTTCATAAAAATTGTTATCAATAACAAGTTACAATAACTGTTATAAGCTACTGAAACCGTCTCATTTGATTGGCTGAGAGCAAATTTGTCATAGAAATTTAGAATTCGTTATTGATAACAAGTTTCATGAAACAAACAGGGCCCTGATCCTCTCCATTTACAATCATTCCACTAGTCTCACATATCCTTGATTCGCGACCAATCAAGGGGGGGGGGGGGGTTCACAAAACTTGTCATCAGTGACAACTGACAGTTTTTGTTATAAGCTACTGAAATCCTTGCTTCTGATTGGCTATCAGCAGATTTTTCACTGCTTGTTGTCATTTGTCATTGAAAAAGGCTTTGTAAAACGCCCCCTGGGTAGGCTTATTATTTTCTCAAACTTGTCATCAATACTGCTTAAAATTCTATGACAAATTTGCTCTTAGCCAATCAGATGCCATGAATTCAGTAGCTATTAATAGATATTGTAACTTGATATTAGTAACGCGTTTTTATGAAACCTGCCCTAGTCTTTTCTCGAGGTGGAGGGCTCTAAATCATTGCAATAACAGGCATTTTAAGAGTAAACACGGTTGAAAACAGTACTGGAAAAATCAATTTTAAGGTAATTTTGAACACATAGTGCATGGCCTTTTAAAAAATACAAAAATCATAACAGCACGTTTCACAATCCGAACATGATCCTGTATAGGTAATATGATAAGGTGTTCAAATTGGCCTTTGAGTGGATTACTTGAAAAATAAGTCTTTTATGATCATATTCTTTGCATTCGAGAAGAAAGTACCGTGTCAGTACAGTTTAAAATGTCTAGAAATGAAAGCCATTTTTGAAGAAAAAAGCAGTATATAGTGCGTCCCAGAAAAAACGAAACCGAGAATCATAATTATAATTGATATATGACACATAATGTTTAAAGCTTAGATCCTCCTCTTTCATTTGATGCAACTCTTATAATTTTCGGTTTCCTCTCTTCAAATTAATTTCAGCACTCATGCGTTAAATATGCATCATTATGCGTTGCATCAAGTTGCATCTAAGCTTTCCAAATATGTGTCATTTATTAATTATAAATGTGACTAAGTTATGAAGAAACATCGACAATTCTCGGTTTCGTTTTTTCTGGGATGCACTGTAGTTAGGTCTAAATTTACCTTGACATTGGATGAATGTTTGTTCAGCCGATGATGTAGATATTAACGGGTCCATTGGACCTGGCTTACTCGTCACTGGCTTCCTCGTCAATGGCTTACTCGTCACTGGCTTATTCGTCTCGGGCTTACTCGTCTCTGGCTCGACTTCAAGGGTCTTCGAGCAACTGTAACCTGTTGTGTCCCTTGGTGTCACCTGTTAGCAAATAGCCAGGGAAATTATTCGATGTAATTAATTCGTCAAGACAGTGAGAATACATCTACTACATTGAATGAAATGAATAAGGATAACACATACAAGTTGATAAATAGTTGACTACCAATCCAGAGTCCTATGAAAAACCCATGGCATATTATGTGAGGTGTGATCAACAAAATTTATCTTAGACTCTAAAAAGAGTTGAATAAATTTTATTCGAATTTGGGTAGAAATGAAACATGCATGTTTGGTGGGTAAAATTTAGGCGAAACTGTGTAAATATTCCCCAATTTAGTAATGCATTTCACTCACTAATTTGTAATATTCAACAAATATGGGTTATCTCATTTTATAGCCCAATATGATTGAACAAATTACTCAGATCTTTTGAGACTATGGGACTATGAGGACATAGTGAAATGGAAGAGTATCCACAGCCAAATCAGTTGACCTTTCAACAAAAAGTATTAACAGCCACGGCCTACGTGTAATATTGCTATCTGTACCACATATTATCTGAACATAAGCATTATCTTGCATGCACACGATAGTAATTTTCGTAATGCCTTCGTAGAGAACGGTGTGAATACCCAAGTTGACAAAATAAACCCTCCCCCCTTTTACTGAGTTGAGTTGGTAGTGATGTTGGTAGTGATGTTTACGTCATACATTATATACGGTGTAGATGTACTTCGGTCGACGCATACAATTTATTGTTCCCCTAATAATGCTTTAAACCCTGGTTGCTTCTGCCGTTTACTGTATATCACTGTTAAGGTGGAATAGACAAAAACAATGCTGTTGACAGTGCATGAGCTTCGTGCACATGAATTTACTACGCAAGCCAACTCCCAAAAATAACACAAGTCCTAAATGAGCGATTCTGATCAGTTGAATATCAAGCTGTTTTTGATATCATTTTGGACCCTGACATCAATTTAGGAAAACATGGGCAATTTTCTGTTCCTCATTTGGATGATTCTAAAACAATTATCCTTAGGTACTGTAATCAACGATTTAATCATACAACTTTAATTAACCATTTAACTTTAATAACTATTTAACCATTTAATGTAGGTCTGGTTGAGGGGCTGAGAAAACGCTGAAAAGAGAGAAAGAGAGAGAGAGAGGGAGAGAGAGAGAGTTAAGGACAAACCGAATTGATGATGTGCTGTAACAAAACGAAAATTTCAACAACCCTGTGAAACGCTTTTATCGCATTTTTACAAACTCTAGTATCGGATCGACCAGACGATAGCACACTTTTATTCATAATTGTAACCGCCTCTCAGCGAGTAAAATGATCTGACATCTTCTCCTTCTTTAGTCTCTAACACCGCGTCTTATACCCACTTCGTCAAATGATTCATTCTCTCTTACCTTCTCTGCTCCCACCTCTTTTAACTCGTTGCTGTCTTCTTCCATGCCTGCTGTTTCGTTTTTTAACCCCTGTCATCCGAGATTTTATTATTTGTTTATTGTTTGTCCTGCCAAATAATTTTCTTATTCTTGACCTCATCTTTTGCTAACCGTTTCCCCCAAACTGTTATATTCTTTCCTTTATGTTCTTAACTAGACCTTTTCCCCTATATCCTACACTCTAAACTATCTTCAACTATCTTGAAATAAAAATTTGAATCTAATTGTTAAAGAAAAAACGTAAATCGATTTTGACAAAATATTAGGTTATCTATTTCAAGCAAGGGGGGGGGGGCATTATTTCAAACTTTCTCCAAAGCAATTTTGTGGGGTGATCTTATCTATGGATCACACACACACACATACACACACACACACACACGCACACACGCACACATACACACACACACGCACACGCACGCACACACCCACGCAAACACTACACACACTCCGTTGTTATCACGTGATCTTTGAAACGATTCACAAGTTGATGGTCGGGATGAAGGGAATACGCATGATATGAATTACTTGTGTTGTAATCGTATATATTGAACGTGGTACTCTAAGTACATCGACAACCTGCTCAGTTTCCTACTTCACCTACTTAAAGTATATTCTAAAGGTAAGTGGAATAAGATCAATTTATCGCAATTGTTACAATCTAATTTGTGCAAAATTGGCGAAAGCGCACCGCTCTGTCGCTGTTGGTGGTGGTAGTGGCGAATTCAGTACAGATTGAAAGGCAAATATCTATGCCTTGTTAGGAATTGGCATGATTCCAGTGACGTGTATGTGTGATACCAGGAAGGTGAGAATGTCCCTCCTTGTATGACGTGCATACCGAGCATAATCAGTTTTGAAGTTCACAATTTACAACAAAAACAAAAAAGCAGGAGAGAGGGGAGAGAGAGAGAAAAAAAAGTGTGGGGGGGCGGGGTCGAGGCGAGTTGCTGTAGCCAATTTTAAAATTTCATTTACCCATAACGCCTGAAAGACATAGAGAACAGATAATGTTGTAATCTCAGATACAAATGGCCAGACCTGATAATTAGCAATACCAGAAATATTCCTCTTTATAAAACCCAAGTAAACTCTCTTGAATTATGTTTCATGACGATAGAGAATTTAATTACTGAGTTAAGACTGCCACTGTGCTGCTTAAATAAAGATAATGTAAATATTTTGGTTTTATATTGCGCTTAATTCATTGATGGTGTCTCTAAGCGCTCATCAGGTTCGGGCTTGCCAGCACACAATGTATGTATGCACATTCTCTACTCCCTGGGGAACATTCCAACCAGGCTCCATTCTACAGACGCTCACAGTGCTCAGCAAACTACACTATAGTTTCTTATCCTACCGGGTACCCATAGATAGGAGTCATTAATTCTAAACACAAGTCTGACAAATTGCTCTATTTATATTGCATAATATAATTGAAATACATCGAATTCTAGGGTTAGACAGTAGCTATATTCCCCTGTAAGACTATATACATGTGTATGCATATCAATTAAAAGGTATGCGATGCATGAAGTGTCTTCATTCATGACGTTAATGGATATACACCTGAGCTAGGAGCGGAACCAGATGAATGTATAAATACATATAGGTCTATTTGGTGTGGGTGTTTGGGTGTTTCATTAAATTTCTAAATGTGCCTCACAAAATACTTTACGGAGGGGCTTAAATATTTGTGGGATCTTTTCTCTTGGGGGGGGGGGGGGGTCGGGCTTGTGCCCCCAGTTTCTAGTATAGATTAGTATAGTAGTATCATATTTATTAAATATATCGACCACCTCTTGGGGTATGAGAGTACAACATGAATAAATCATATTTAAAGTATTACTCATACATTCTAGTGGGTACAAAGCAATTTAATACATATCGTATTTCAAAAATGAGACTAATGATTGTATACCTGTATTTTTGACGGAACTAATAGGCGAATATAGGGAACTATATTGACAGTAAATACCTGGTTTATATAACAATGTAAGAATATGTATATCGAATATTAACACTGTTCCCTTTTTTCCCTTTAGATGGAAAACATCAAGAAAAAAGTAATGGAGTATGTTTCGGGGATGCTAACAAGAGCTATGAAGACCGAAGCGAAACACTTTGCAACGGGTAAATCGTGATATTTAAATGTGTGAAGAATACAAATGTAAGGACAACACACCCTTATAAACAAAAAGAACTATTCTACTGAATCGTTGAAATTGTAAATCTAACAGCACGTGTGTTTTTTTCTTTTCTTCAATTTACCCTATATATGAACTTCTTGAAGAAGTGGGGGAATCTGACGAAGGTGATTGGAGATTGGGAATCGGAGATAAACCTATCAGAAAAAAAGGAGAGGCTAGAAACCAAAGGTTTTGATATAGTTTAGGTCTAAATATACACATCATTGTAATTAACATTCTGTGATATTACATTGAGAGTTATTATGATTATATCTTTGGGCTACACTCAATCACACATTTCATTCGTATATACTACAGGTGGAGCGGCTACGGACACGGGGCAAGCTGGCACAAGTGAAACTACAACACTCTCAGGTAAAACAAAAAAATGAAGAAAAAAGATGCATTGATTATCTTCCCTCTGAAATAAAATAGTTTGGAAGGGAAGCTAATTAGTAAGGCTCATCATTCTGTGTCAAAAAAATACAATGAAAATGACGAAAATGATATTATGATTACTTATGATGATGATTTTGCATAAATATTCCAAAAATATATATTAATCGTCATAATGGTAAATCGGTAATATCGTTTTACCCTATGGAGACGTTAAACGTATGAATCGAACAGCACAGATTTGTTTTAATCATTATTTTCAAATACTCAGTAACCATTAACATTCTTTAATAATAAAAGGAAGTATCTCGTTTATTTTCTAAACTTTTATTTTTATAACAATTTCAAATCACAAGTGTAAAAAAAATGATAAATGTTCGTACATGTATATATATATATATATTCACATCTTTATGATATTTTAAGATGTCATTTTTGTTATGGTTCAGTTAAAACGTTTCTAGCCAAGCAGTTGTCATTCGGTGTGATAATCAAGTTTATGTTGCTATTCAATTCATTTAGTTCCCCCTATAAATGAAGTTCGTGAAGAAGTGCAGGAGTGTGTTTAAGTTGATTGGAGATTGGACATCGGAGATGAACCTTTAAGGACAAAAAAGGAGAGAGGAGAAGAAACCCAAGTTTCTGATATGATTTAGGTTTACAATATACACATAATTGTCATTCACATTCTGGGATATTGCATTGAGAACTATCATCATTATATCTTTGGACTACACTTAATCACACATTTCATTTGTATATATATTTATTTACTACAGGCGAAGCGGCTACGAGCACGGGGCAAGCTGGCAGGAGTGAAACTGAAACACTCTCAGGTAAACGTTAAACAATGCATCGATTATCTTCCCTCTGAAATGAAATAGATTGAAAGGGAAGCAAATTAGTAAGGCTCATCATTCCGTGTCCAAAATACTATGAAAATGACGAAAATGATATTTGATTCCTTATGAAGATTTTGCGTAAATATTCTAAAACTATATATTGATTGTCATGATGGTAAATCGATTTTTTTTTCTGATCATTATTTTCAAAGCCTCTGTAAACATTATATGTTGTAGTAATAAAAGAAAGTATCTCATGCATTTTCAAAATCTTTAATTTTATTATAATTTCAAATCACGAGGGTAAAAGAAATGATAACTGTTCGTAAAAATATTCATATCTTTATCATTTTATTATTGTAATTTTTATGAGTCAGATAGAAGGTTCCCGGCCAAGCATGTATTATTAAGTATCTTAATATATCAATTGACAATCCTGCAGCGCTTACCTACAATCAGTTCTCCACGATTATTTGTACTGTCTTATATAAAGTAACAAATCTTAATCGATTTGTTTCGCCTGATTTGATAATAAGACTTTAGAATAATTTGTCATTGATTTACAATGAATAACCCATGAAAAAAACTTTCAATTATATGAAGCTCGGGCTGTGTGGCTATATAGTGCTACTAAATGAAATTTCTCAGTCCTTGAATTGGGAGGGGGATGTGGAAAGCACTTTCTAGACGACAAGGGTCAGTCTTTGATCACTTACATCAGCGACAAATTTCAACCCTCTCAAAATAAGCAATTGATTAAGGTGTTGATCAAGACTTATTTTAGTTTTGCGCCCATCTTACTTTATACATGCACATTGACAATCCTGCAGCACTTACCTATTATCAATCCATTCTCCAAAATGTTACTGTTTATGACGCACTTTAATTTATCACCATTTTCACAGAAAATTGGATGTACATAGGACATTTGATATCATGATTTAAGTTTTATACATACATCATTGTCTTTTCAATTCGATTCATTCAATTCACCCTGTAGATCAAGTTCATGGAGAAGTGGAAGAATCCAATGAAGGTGATTAGGCAAATATTTGTTTTCAATTCAATAATTCAATTTAATAAATTAATCTCTTGGAATAATATCTAAGTGTGGACTAATTTTCAGCGCCAATTATAGTATAAACCCCTAAATAAAATTTCTGAGTCCTTAAATTGGGAGGGGGATGTGGAAGGTACTTTTGAGACGATAACAGTTAGTCTATGATCACTTGCATCAGTGACAAATTTCGATCCTTTCAAGATAAGCTGTTATCATTTGGTGTGTTGATTAAGAATTGACTTAAGACGTTTTGCGCCCATTTGACAAAATACATGCACATTGACTAACCTGCAGTACTTACCTACAATCAGTACTTCACGATGTTTCTTTTCGCAATGCACTTTAAATTGATTTATCATCATTTTCAAACAAAATTAGATATGCATAGGACATTTGATATCATGAATTAAGCTTTATACAGTAGTTTTACCATTTTCTTTTCAATTCAATTCATTCAATTCACCCTGTAGATGAATCTGATGAAGAAGAGGAGAAGTCTTATGAAGGTGATAAGCAAATACATTTTATTTAAGTTTTAGATTAGATAACAGCAATAAGTCTCTTGTAATAATATCTGATACGAAATATGAACGAAGTGATACAGCTATTACAAGCATATAATTTACTCCTAATAAATATAATTTTTGTTTAATTGACTTGATTCGCCTGATTGGATCACAACATTCTAGAGGAATAATTTTCATTGATTAATACATTATTTAAAAAACTCATTGTCACAACTTTCTATCAAATAAAGCTAGGGTTATGTGATAATATACTGCTATTAAATGAATATTTTTGAGTGCTTACATTTTTTCCTTTTTATGAGTCTAAAGCCAAGCATCTATCAGTTAGTCTGTTAATCAAGATTTGTATTCATTTTTTTCGCCCATTTAACAAAATAGGCACATTGAAAAAAACTGCAGCGCTTACCTACAATCAGTTCTTCACGATGTTACTTTTCAAGATGCACTTTAAATTGATTAATTGTCATTTTCCAATAAAACTAGATATGCATAGGACATAACATATCATGTTATAAGATGTATACACTCATTTTATAAATTTATTTTCAATTCAATTCATTCAATTCACCCTGTAGATCAATCTGATGAAGAAGAGGAGGAATCTGATGAAGGTGATAAGCAAATACTTGTTTTTAGTTCATTAATTTAGGTAAAAGCAATAAGTCTCTTGCAATAATAGCTAATACGAAAGATGAACAAAGTGATATGTATCTAGAAAACCATATCATTTGCTCCTAATAAAAAGTAAAATGTCAATTGATTTGATTCGCCAGATTTGATTATATATAAGATTCCAGAAAAGTTTCATCGATTAATACATTATTTTTAAGAACTCATTGTCACAACTTTCTATCAAATAAAGCTAGGGCTATGTGATAATATACCGCTATTAAATAAATATTTCTGAGTGCTTACATTTTCTCCTTTTTATGAGTCAGTTAAAACGTTTAAAGCCAAGCATTTATCAGTTAGTATGTTAATGAAGATTTGTATTCATTTTTTTTTCGCGCCCATGTTACCAAATATAGGCGCATCGACAAAACTACACCGCGTACCTACAATCGGTTCTCCACGATGTTACTTTTCATAATGCACTTTAAAATGATTTATCGTCATTTTCAAATAAAATTCGATATGCATAGGACATTGGATATCATGATTTAAGATTTATACAGTCATTTTACCATATCCTTCTCAATTCAATATCTTCAATTCATTCTGTAGATGATTCTGATGAGGAAGAGGAGGAATCCGATGAAGGTAATAAGCAAATACTTGTTTTTTGTTCATTAATTTAGATAAAAACAATACGTCTCTTGGAATGATATCTAATGCGAAGGATGAACAAAGTGACATATCGAGAACAAAATATATAATTTACTCCAAATTATTTTTTTTTGTAATTGATTTGGTTCGCCTGATTTGATCATATATAAGATTCCAGAATAATTTCTATTGCTTAACACATTATTCGAAAAACTCATTAAAAACAACTTTCTATAAAATAAAGCTAGGGCTATGTGAGAATATACTTAGTAGTAGTAGTAGCTCTATACAGAGCGAGTTTATTTTTCATTTCTTTTCAAATAATATAAACAATGACAGACAATAATAAACGTAATGGGATAACATAAATGATAATTGAAATATCTTTGACATTTTTTTTTTAGTCATTGTAATGCAAAATGATTTGGTTACAGGAAATGAAAGAAAACGAAGCTACTTGAAAGCAATGCATGCTAGGTGTAGGTTCGCACAATAATAATTAAACTTTATAGGTTTAATACTCAATTTTGAAAAATATTACGGAATTAAAAAAACATGACAGACAATAAAACAAATAATTAACGAGACAAAAACAAATCAGAAACGGTAGCATAATGACAAGATAAGGATGATATATAAGGAATACAAGAATGAGAGAGTGACAAACAGAAAAAGGGGGAAAACAGAAAGAGAAGAGGAAGACAGAGAGTGGGGTATAGGGAGAGAGAGAGACATAGAAAAAGACGGAGAGGGAGAGAGAAAAAGAAATGGTGGCTATAGAGGAATCATTTTTAATTAGTATTATATATTTATACAAACCATATACAAGTCACAGTTTCGATGTGAAAAAATTGCCAGTTTGGCCAAATACTGGGGGGCGGGGAACGGGAAACTAAAATGTACTTATTCTGATACGTTTGCAATAAAAAGTGCTTGAGGGCATTTTTGAAACCACCTAATGGGGTTTTTTCTTTTAATGTGCCGGGAAGGGCATTCCAATAATTTGGGCCAGTGAAAGTAAAAATCCTGCTGGGAAATACAGTTCTTGTTTTTGGTAGGTGATAACATTTTGCTTTTCTCGTGGGATAAGAATGGAATTCAGTATTTTTGTTAAACATATTTGAGAGAACTTGTGGCAATTCATTTTTTTTGTAGTGTGTACATAAATATACCAAGTTTATGAGAAAATAAGTTGTGAATCTTCAAAAACATTATTTGCGTGAAGGAGTTCATTAGTATGAACGCGGAAATCGGTGTGACATGTGATTCGCATTGCTTTCTTTTGTAATAGTAAAATTCTATCGAGTTGAGTATTTCCACAGGTGCACCGCGCAAGTATTCCATAATTTAAATAAGGAAGTACTAAAGTTGACTACAAATTAAGCAGTATACGAGATAGAAAAAACAATTTTACCTTGTTCAAAATACCAATATTTCTAGAGATGATTTTACAAACATTATCAACATGCAGCTTCCACAAAAGTTTATCATCTACTATTATTGCCAGGAATTTCGTAGAAGAGACTTTTGGTATGACAGTATTATCAAGTACAATATTTCCTGGTAAGTTATCAATAGTATATTTGTTTTAATATAAATTCAATGACAATTGATTTTCCTTGATACTGCTATTAATTGTATATATTATTCTGAGTCCTTACATTTTGGAGGGGGATATGAAATATACTTTTTAGTTGGGGTAGAGGGGGTAGGGGTGGTCTGTGACTTATTTGTCTAACGTCCGTTCTTTTCTTCTCTCTCTCTCTTTCACTCTCACACCATTTCTCACTATATACTATCTTTCACGGATAATTTGTGTAAAAAGACAATTTGTAATCCATACTCGACATGACAGCTTTTTGTTTATTATGCTTTAATTCCGTATATGCAGATAATTATGCCCCGTCGGGTAGTCATCCAAAAACAGGGCGCGGTAAGTATTGTTTTTCTTGGATTGGATAATAAACCATTTTAGAATAATTTTCATCATGTAAAACCAGTTTTCATGGACCTCATTCATGTCGCTATCGTGTGTAAAACATTTATAACTTATTGTGGCGATTCTAACTAGGGGATTTAAACAGAGAGTATGAAAAAACTTTCAACATACCACGAAATGGCCGGCAGCCTAAGAAATATGTCGATTCCTCCCTACCCTGGATAGGCCAACTCCATCCTTTTACTAGTACTTACCCCTTGAATTCCTTTATCTACTGAACTATCAGAGTCATTCCTCTGTCTAAAACTCAAAGTATAATTAACTACCAATCTATTCACTTGAAATTTGCCTATATCACAACCACGGCAACGATCAGTCTTCAATAACTTGCACGAGCCACAATTTTCCCCATGCAAATGTCTATATCATAATAACTGTACAGGAGAAAAATAACTTGTCACAATGCCCATTTTCGTTTATAGACGACATTTTTAACGACTGCTTCTTTTACAAGTGCTGTTTGATGTAACAGTGATAGCGATGAAGATGATGATGACGATTATGATGTGTATGTATCTAATTATAATAGATAACACACTTCTTTCATTTTACATAACCTGTAACAGTTTATCAGAGGGGAGGTGCAGGAACTATCAATGCGTGTGGAGGGTCAACGGTCCGAGGCCACAATTATCTAGCTAAGTAAGAAAACGAGGTTTGACGATATGTTCTCATTATGATCCACTTAAGGCAAAACAAAAATGAATATAAAATCTAAGGACATTATCCCCCCGAATGTATAGGAACTAAGAAATTGTGGTCATTTGAAATGGTAAGGATCACTGGTGTAGCATTAGTCTAGCTGTTGAGGGCACTTATTTCATAGTGGGCACTGTTAATAAAAGTTGGGTGAAATACGATAAAATATTGCATTTAGGTGGGAGGGACGATTCATATCCTTTTCAAAGTTTCTTGCCCAGCCTCTATGCCCCTTTTTTGTATAATTTACCCCTTTTTCTATGGGGAGGGGTAGGCGCGCGTGGAGATATTCCCTAAGTGTAACTACGCCACAGGTTAGGGCTTTAGTGAAATCATTGATTAATGAATTATCTTGGCAGAATCACGTTTCTATTGTAAAGGGAAGGAGAATGTGTTTTTTTAAGGGGGGGGGGGCTGGTGGTATTTATTTTCATATTTTTGTCTTTCTTTCTTTCCTTTTAATGAAGGGCATCTACTATTCGAAGTCAAGGTACAAAAAGGAAGGCTGCTGTATCCTCTGGTGGCAAGAAAAAGGCGAAAATTGGGCGGTAAAAGATAATTGCTTTGTCTTGATAATTACAAATATTTATCTGTATCATTCTTTTCTGGTAAAGAGGTACTGGTGTTTAATGTTGTACTAAAGTGTCTACAAAAGATCGCCTTGTTGTAAACGGGTGTTGGGGTTTGATGCTTGTGTAACTCAGCTCATAATTATGAGTTTCAATGGATTGAAATTGTATTTTTGTTTATATTCAGCCTGTTCTTTGGTAGAGAACAGTGGGTTTCGCAATAATAGGCGAAGACATATAGAAATTCCTTCATACCAACACAATTAAACAAAAAATAGTCAAAAAAGAGTTTTGAATCTCACCTTCTTAAAAATCACTCTGAGTAAAGAACACACCTTTTAAAGACCCATAGGTCATTTCCGGTTTGAATTAATCAATTCTTAATCTGATAAATATTTTGTAATGCTTATATATAATCCTTATGCTTATATAAAGCTATATAATTTATGTATGATGAAAAAAAGAAAAAAGATGCAGAAACCAATAAATCAAATCAAATCAAATGAAATATATGTAAGAAAATGTAAAAATGGAAGCGTAATTTAAATGACAATCTGATACAAAAAATTGTAATGCTTAACGCATTTTCTCATATATCTATAACATGTGTGAATTAGGTAAACAAAACGATTCCGTCAACAAAATGCATGGAGATTCGTTGCAAAAATGCATAATCATGAAGAATGAATTTGATGTAAGAAAACGTAAAGATGGAAACGTAAATTAACTGATAATCTGATCACTGGCGAGCATTAGTCTAGCTATTGGAAACACTGATTTCATAGTGGGCACTGTTAATACAAGGTTGGTGAAATACGAGAGAACAATGCCTGTGGGTGAGGGAAGATTATGTGAGGAGGACGATTCACCTCCTTTTCAAATGTCCTTTTCCAACCTCTATCTGTCCCCTCTTTTGGGTATTATTAACCCCTTTTTCGATTGAATGGCGCTCGTGGGGACATTCCATAAGCATAACTGCGCCACTGGTTGTGGCATAAGTAAAATCATCAGTTAATGAAAAAGCTTGGATGAAGATCACGTTACTATCGTAAAGGGAAAGGCAAGTTTTGGGGTTATTTGCTTTCTGTACAGGATGGGTGGTTTTATTTTTATATTCTGGTATTTTTTCTATCTTTAATATGTTTCGACCACCGAGAGTGCGGTCAACTGCTGTCATTCACATGTATTCCTTATGTTTGTGTTTCTTTTTCTTCTGATAAAGGGCAACTTCTAGTCAAAGGCAAGGTAGAAAAAACAAGGCTGCTGGATCTGGTGGCAAGAAAAGGGCGAAAAATGGGCGGTAAATGATAATTTATTTATCTTATTACAAATATTAATTATTATTATTAATTAATTTATTAATTACAAATATTCATCTGTATCATTCTTTTCTGGTAGAGAGTTCTGGTGTAGACTGGTGTTTACTTTTGTTCTATAGTGTCCACACAAAAAAATATATTCGTTTGTAGACAGGTGTTGGGAATTTATGCCTGTGTAACTTTTCTCATATGAATGGAAATGGATTGAAAAAATACATTTATTTGTTTATAAACAAAAATAAAATTTAACATTATTTTAAATCCTTCTGAGTTAAGAACACACTCTTTAAAGCCCGATTGGCCATTGCTGCTTTGCGCTACAAATAGAAGCCTTACAAAATCTTAATCTGATAAATACTTTGTATAAATGCTTAATACATTTTGTTTAAAAAAATCCTTTTTAATTATAACATTTTAAAACCAAATTCAAAATCAACAAAATGCCTTGAAATTGGTTGTAAAAGTGCATGATTATGAAGTAGAATTTATTCGAGACAAGATAATTTAAAGATGGACACGTTATTTAACTGATGATCTGATGAATATTTTGCATTGCTTAACGCATTTTCTTTATGAAATTTATTTTGTTTATAACACATATAAAGTAGGCCAAAAAAATGATTCTGTCAACGAAATGTTTGGAAATTTGTTGCAAAAGTACATAATGTGGAAGTAGAATGTATTTGATGTAAGGAAATCACTGGCGTAGAATTAGTCTTGCTATTGAAAGCACTGATTTCATAGTGGACCCTGTCAATACAAGGTGGGTGAAATACGAGAGCAAAATGACATCGGGTGAGGGAAGGGTGTGTGATGGGGACGACTCATCTCCTTTTCGGATTCATTGCCTTCTGGGTATAATGAGCCCCTTTTTGAAGGAACGGCGCACATGGGGACATGCCCTAAGCATAAAGACGCCACTGGTTGTGGCATTAGTAAATTCATAGTGGATGAAAAAACTTAAGTTGAATCACGTTCCTATCGCATAGGTAAGGCAAGTATTTGGGTTATTTTCCTTTTGTACCGGGCGGTTGGTTTCTATTTTCCTATTTTAGTATTTTTTTCTAATTTCAATATGTTTCAACTACAAAGATTTTTGTCTTTCTTTTTCTTCTATTAAAGGGTATCTACTAGTCAAAGGCAAGGTAGAAAAGGGAAAGCTGCTGAATCCTCTGGTGTCAAGAAAAGGGCGAAAATGGGCGGTAAACGATAATTTATTTATCTTGATAATTAAAAATATTCAGCTGTATCATTCTATTCTGGTACTAGAAATTACTGGTGTATCCTGGTGTTTACTGTTGTTCTAAAGTCTCATATCAGTGGAAATAGATTGAAAATTAAATTTGATTGTTTATTTAAAAAAATCAAACAATTCACATTATTTAAATCCTTCTGAGTTAAGAACACACCTTTTAAAGACCGATTGGTCGTTTCTGCTACGTGCTACAAATAAAATCCCGACAAATTCTTAATCTGATAAATATTTTGTAATGCTTAACGTATTTTCTTAATAATATGTCTTTTTATTTATATCATGTATATAGAAGGTTTTAAAAAATGATTCCATGAAGAATGTACTTGATGTAAGAACATTTAAAGATGAAAACGTGATTTAATCTTATCTGAGAATGGTTAATATTCGGGAAATAGATCAAGCTCATGCTCAAATGTTGATAGTAAGATGTTAGACTGTAAAAAACATCGTACACAAATATTGATATGAATTGGAAATGATCTGATAAAAAATGCGATATTCCTATTAAAGCTAAACATTAATTTCATGACAATCAAACATTACGATGTCCCTCCAACAAGTTAGTAACTTTATCTGTTTTGATTTAAAACTTTCAACCTTCAACCTTATTAATCATGTTAATGAAATAATATAATATGTTTTTGCCTCTGCAATATACATAACATTTATGCCAACTTAATAATTCATGAGATACTATTTTAGAATAATTTTCATCATGTTTTAATCATCTGTCACGATTTTATTACACAAAAGATCGGTGGCTATGTAAATTTAACAATTACATTTTATATTTTAGATACTTATGTTACTTATTTCACAATAACCGTATATTTCAATAAATTTAATGTGTCATTTTGAATGCGTGACATTTTAGTGGTACGATGTAATGTGGAAATAAAATTGAGAAATTATGTGAACATGTACAATTAAGCCAATTTTTCCAGCAAGCATTTTTAACCTTTTAGTAATAAAATGTCGTACAAATATTCGATACTTAGTGTCACCTCTATAATAAGAGCGACATTTAAATATGAAGAGAGTTAAAAGAAGAGTTCTTAACGGATGTGTGCTGATATATGTACACTCATTTGTTATGCATAGTAGAATACAACTGTTCGTTTTACATTGTGTACTTTTTGTAAACACTAAATGTATTTTATATAAAATCGATTCAATTTGAATCGAATTTTTTTTCTCAAAGAAAGGACTTATGAATATGATGGCTGTGTATTAAACCCTTTTAGAAGTGTACATGTTGATGTTATTGCTTCTCTATTGAAATAAATTTTTACATTGTGAATTTTACATCAGACGCACAATTTGATTTATTTTACTATATATGTCAACAGCTTAAATGGTAATCCCTATTGCACTTCAAAATGATCAAGGGGTTTACAATTCAAAATACTTGTTTAGGAGTAGCCTACACTTTTTTGAAATACCCGTTTAGGGTGTGAATTCGGGGAAAAAAACTCGCGAAATCCTCATTTAGGGAGTATTTTGGCTTCAAACGAAATCCTCGTTTATACGGGGTGTCTGGAAAACCTGTGGTCACGTACGCATGCTTCACATGACTGAGACCCCCGGGGTCGGCTGCCAATTATGGCCACTATCAGTTTTACGATTTACCAGCTTAGCCCACCTGTTTCGTCCATCAGGATTTTTCTTTCTGATGGAAAAGGAATTAAGACGAAAGGGGGCTTTTGCAGATACAGCTTCCAAACTGCGGCATCCATGTCTATCACAAAGATTGGTATACCAACGGTCTAGCTTGTGGATGCTATTTGTGCACACAATAACTGCACACATTCTACCCATGATGAGCTGATCACTGAAATGATCATGTTGGAAATAGCACTAAAGAGTACAGACTCAGTTCATTATGAACCAAAAATAACAATCACAAAGCGTTAGGCTAAAATTAATCTCCAACTTTATAAAAGGAGATTTTATGTTTTTTTCACCTACCGATTACAGCTTACATTTTTATCAAGAATGTTATAATCATGATTTTCATCAAGCACTTTTTTGGTTATTTAAGTTAGTAAAGTTCATGTTGCATATATATTCTTTCAGACATGGAGAGAATAACATTTTATTTCAAAGCCGACAAAAAAAATCAAACATATACTAGTCAAAGTTCAACCTCACTTTGGTCAGTTTCCTTATTTAGACTCGGACTCTTGCAGATGCAGAATAAGACGATAAAGACCAGTGTGAGTTTAAGAGTCCAAGTCATCCATTAACTCCTGCAGTTCAAACGTAACCCTATAATAAAGCTCTAAAAAACGTAGATAATGCTTTACCAATAGTCGGACTCCAAGGAAAGTTTATAAAGAACCGATTCCGACGTTCAGAAATAATTTTAGGTGACTGATGTGATCATTCACAACGGAAAGGCAAGCACACAAACAAAAACTGTTTATGTTCAATTGACCTTTGGAAAGGTTCGTTCCATAATTTGGCGCATGCACATTATGCAATTACGAGTCTCAAAGATTCCCTGATTTTCATTTATTTATTTATTTGTTTTTGCATGTTCACAATTTCGCAATTTATTGAGGTTAACACCACATGAAAAAGAATATAACACTGTTTTATTAAAGACAAGTTGCAGCTATTATACAGTTTTTAAAGGTAATACAAAGTTTTGGTATGGGGTCATGAATTTCGTTCAAATGAACATATTGGAAGCATATGCGATCCGACAATATTCAGTGATCGTTGTCGCGGTTGAAATCGAGTCTAAAGTGATGAAACATTGTAAACAATAAACTCTTTATATTGTATAGCTACCTCTCAAGGTCAAGATATTAATTTAGCTATTAAACAATGTTATTAGACTAAAAGAGACGGATTTGCTATTACCGTTTGGAATATATATATCACAACTGCATATTCTGAGATTTTCATGGTCGCAGCTACCATCGTATGGCCGTAGGCGCTATTTGAAATTTATCAAAATTTACCAAGAGCACCAGTAAATTGTTATATTCAATTTTTCTCGAAAGCAGAAGTGTTTTAGGGGCTAAATTTGTTAGTGCTTATAATACATCCATAGATATCAAAATTGTAAAGAATCACTTTCCAGCCAATTTTCAAAATTTACCAAAACTTAGTATTACCTTTAAGAATGAGCACACAAACGTGATGAAACATAAGCAAATAAAGCTTGAATCGTTACAACACCTTTCAAATATATGACACATAAAATTCCTAAAGGGTTGTGAACTATTTAAACTATTTACAAAGAACAAGAAAAAATCACAGAAAAACCGAAATATATTGTTACGTCTAGTAAAATTTATGTTGGATATAATGAGAACTGATATATAGATTTATATATATGTAAATAACATCTTACATCTGTGAATTGGTAATACATTTGAGTGCTCTTTTTAAGGAGTTTGATGATTTTATATTTCGAATATTGTTAGGTAGAGAATTCCTAACATCTGGATCCCTATGTCTGATTGATTTTTGGGCTAATGTAGTGTGAGGTTTGACCATAGCTTTCTTTTGCAGCAGAAGAATATTATTAGTCACACACTTGGATGTTGCCACAAAATATGACAATAGGAGATAATGTGGTAAATTTAGACTATTATATAGCATAACTTATAAGTAATATTCTATCATTTTTCATATGAACTCAACTTGGTAACATTGTAAATATGAGAGAGAATGGTGCTCACCCAATAAACAGAACACTAAAAAGTAACCTCTTTTGGGAGTGTATTTTAAGTAATTTTAAAGTATGGTGCCTTTTGAACTAGATTTAAATCTTATCGACACGTGCCTTCATTAAAACAAAAAAGGTACTCCTGTTCACGTTTTCATCTAACCTAAAAACCACCAATTTATCACGCGACTGGAGTAACGTGATTCCACTTACCTCTGTAAATCAAGTGTTTATGACCAAATAACCACTTGACCAAGCAACGAGTTTTTTGTCCGTTAACCGATGGTGGTGATAAATAAGTAATTATTTGGTCTTTTAAGCACCTTTATCGATTGGTCTCACAGGTTATCCAAGGTTGATGGTAATAATCACATTACTTACACGGCAAATTGTCTTATTGTTCTGTCCGTGAATCTCTGGTTATATTAAATTAGTAATTCTGAGGTGTCTTAATTCACACCTCTTTTAATGGTTTCAAAGTTACCATAACTTTCTTGGTTTCAATCACGTGGCTCAAGCTGATTACTAATTTAAGCTGTGAATCCATGATATTTAGGTGTGAACAATTAGTAATTATTAGGTGTCTTAAAACACCTTTTTAAAATGGTAGTCAAAGTTACCATAACTTTCTTGGTGATGATCACGTGGCTAAAACTGATTACTAATCTAAGCTGTGAATCCGTGATATTTAGGTGTGAAAAATTAGTAATTATTAGGTGTCTTAAAACACCTATTTAAATGGTAGTCAAAGTTGCCAGCAGTTCCTGCGGTGATGATCACGTGACTCAAACGGATTATTATTCTAAGCTGGGCATTCCGTGATTTCCAGGTGTGAAAAATGACTTATTTTGGGTGTCTTCATGGTTTCACAGTTACCATTTAAGTTCCGCGGTGATAATCCCGTGACTGTTGGCATATTTCTATATTCACCAGTTGATAACTGACTGTTGGCATATTTTCATTGCACCAGTTGATAACTGGTCTGTGTGCATAATTCCAGTTGCACCAGTCGATGACTGACTGTTGGCATATTTCCAGTTGAACCAGCTGACACCAATTCATTTGCATATTGAATATGGGGTGCGTGCAGATCTATGTTTTTTTAACAATTTATCTGAATTTACAGCATATTTCTTAATTACTAATGATTTAGTTATATGCAATTCATTTCGAAAATACTACAAATATAAATTACCAGTTATTAGGACATTTCGCTACTTCGTATAAATTACATTTCATTAAACATGAATAAGTGAAACATTAACTATGAACTAAAATACTTTCAATAAAATACAAGTATATGAAAAAATTTCGATTAATTAAATTATGTAAGTCCTACTTATTACCAATGCCTTTGCAATGGAAATACAGACGTACCAGTAGGCCTATTGAAGTGTTGTTGCCGTTCAACTGGTTGGGAGTTTTACCAAATGGTTTTAATGGCTCAGCTAGAAGTTTAATTCTAACTTGCCTGGATCAACTGGATCATTTAGCCCATTTCAATTTCTAGGGTCACGGTTACCAGTTGGCATTAACTGGTTCATCAACTGGACCAGTTGCAACGAGCTTTCTCTTCTGGGATGTTTGAACCCCCCCCCCCCCCCCCCCAACCCCTCTAATCCCAAACTACTTCCGGCGCGCATGAACGTAATTATGGAAGATCCACGATGTTCAGAAACTGGATGAGAACGTCATTATTTTGGTTCATTTATTGTGTAACATTTGCGTAATTATTGGGTTGAACGCGGGTTACAGTAACATATTTCTTCTTCAACGTAAAGTTCACGTGAATGAAGAACATGATTCATCTCAAGTCAGCCTCGTAATATTCACGTGAATTTCACGCAGATATTTTGACTAACACTATCACTAACGCTTCACGTGTTTCTGTGACGCGATAATTTCGTTTATGAAGATGTAATTTCATAACCAAACAAACACGGGAGTATTAGGTTTACAAACCATGGTCTCCAAGGTAGGA
>JAVYIG010003524.1:0-192878 GCA_035222895.1 Strongylocentrotus droebachiensis | reverse complement strand
TAAAATGATTGCATTTGCGTAACCAACTAAAAGTGTAGCCGCATTCCTGCGTCAATAATATTTCCATGTATCGCTATTTTTATTTCAATTCATCGAACATAATCCTTTCCATTTTCTATTATTAGAGAGAATTACATGGAATAGGAATCGGACCAGGACTTGGGCTCTGTTGTCATTTAGTCCAAGACTTAACATAATAGCTGCACATTACACGCTCGCAGACACATACGCGATTCTTCTCCTGCAAAGGCTTTCTTTTCAATTTTGGACGTTTGCAGTGAGAAACAAATAACCCTCCACACCGTGATACATCACTTCTGCCACGCATGTTACCTATTCTATTGAAGAGGGTTGTGGACGTGCGTTCGTGCCAACACCCTCACTATTATCTTATTTATCTTACTCTTGTAATTATTTATTCGTCAAAGGTTGTTAATTTTTGTAACATATGTTTTGAAGTGTATACCTGGCTTATTTCTTTTTGAAATATCATTATTTACTTGGAGAAGCATCAGTAGATGTAGGTGAAATGTCAATGTATATAATTATGTGATCATGGAAAGAGCGGAACATCTGAATACGGGGTCAGATCAAAAGTGAAATGTTGCGAAATGCATTGTTATTATCAATAGTGAAGCCCTCATTTGTTTATAGGATGGATTGTACATAATGATATTGAGGCGGTCAAGTGTGAACCCAATATTCATTGGAAAATGAAACACGTTTTGAATATGCGTTTAGGTTTTTTTTTCATGAAGTGCCATGTGCTGTTTTCACATTTTGTTTGTGAGATTATCATTGTGTTTGATTGATTGCAATAGGTGGTGTTCACATTTTCTTGTACCATGTTCATGATTATGTGGGTTGATTTAACTAACGTCATTAGCACGAGCCGCCTATTAATCTATAAGTATCATAATGTTAATGGTAACAATAATGATACTACTACTACAAATAATAACAACCATAATGATAGTAATATACACATCTGTATAGCACTTAATACTTCGTTGCTGTATGAGCGCTTTACGGTGTAATCATGTTCCGTTCAATAGATTAATCCGAACAAGACAGTGCATATAATCTGCTCCTAGGGAGTATTCGGCCAGGACCTTTTTATAAGTTACTGCACACATGCCAATCAAATTACAGTAAGGGTATATGAGCATTTGTCCACATCAATAACCCACTTCTTGTAATGGCCAAATAAAATTGATTGAATATGTGCGCAGAATAAAACTTACAACCATTCGGTACAATGGTCTGAAAATCAGATTATTACTTACTGGTTCTATAGCTCTTAAGTCGATTCGACAACTTATAGTCGTTATTTTCCCACTTAAAGAGATTTTCAAGCCCCCTTTTTATGGAAGTTCTAAATTAGTATTATCTTTTAAATGCCGTTGGAATTTAACCTTTTAATCTTTTTTTTTGCATGCTTTTTTTTTGCACGGTATGAAGGTGTCAGCGAAGCAAATATTAAAGCAAAGAATTATTGAATATACTTTAAGTTTCAGCAAATGTTTTCTTTCTTCATTCAATTGAGTAAGTTTATGTAAATATGTATTGAAATTAAGGAAATAACAATTTCGCTTGAGGAAAAGAGAAGAAACAAATTCACTTCAATACACAGCATGCTAATACTTTTAATCCAGCATATCTGAAATCACAGAAAATTATATGTTTTGGGTATCGAATTATCTTCTACTATTATATCAAAGCTAGACCGGCCTATTAATACGGCTCGGTGTAAAAATGTCAGAGGTAAAAATGTCAGAGGAAAAAATGTCAGAGGTAAACATGTCAGAGGTAAAAATGTCAGAGGTAAAAATGTCAGAGGTAAAAATGTCAGAGGTTAAAATGTCAGAGGTAAAAATGTCAGAGTAAAAAATGTCAGAGGTAACAATGTCAGAGGAAAAATGTCAGAGGTAAAAATGTCAGAGGTAAACATTTTAGAGGTAAAATATATTTTTTAAAAAGCATGTTACAGGTTGAATATTGGTAATGTTTGTATATTAGGCTTATCGAAAAAATATAACGAAGGATGCTCTGCAGTCATTAATTTCAGCGCTGCTTTATTGTCTTCTTTCTGTAACTTTTATTTACCTTTCTGCCCGAAATTGGGACTTTTTGCCCGATTATTGCCGAGGGGAGACGGGGAGGGGGATGTGTATCCTTCTTTTGGGGGCATAGTGATCCGGCTGCCTCCCCCTCATGTGCCTTTGTCTAAGCAAGTAATACTGGTCCACTGAGCAAACTTCTGGGTCAAAAGAATGTCTAAAATCGAGTAGTTTGGCCATGAATAATTATAGGCCGAGTTGTGGCTCGATGGTGTAATAATTAAATAAAAGAAAATTCATCACAGCCCCCCCCCCAAAAAAAAAAGAGGATTAGATATCACGCTGTGAGTCCTCCACCCCCCCCCCTCCCCCTCTGCCCCCACTTCATCGTCCCTTCTGAAGATTGATGGACATTTTAAAACGTGGCAATGACTACTATAAAATGTAATTTCCTACAAATGCATATTTCCAACAATTTCACTTTCTTGTGGGCTTGATTATGTACTTTGATACTCTGATACAAAGCAGAAAGCCGCCAATGTTACATCAAATGCTAACCGCACCATCACATTTCAGATAAGCGCGCGCTCTGCAGAGGTTCTGTTTAAGCTACATCGTTCTATAATTATTTGCTGTGAGAGATCACACTCCGAAATTAACAAATATTTATTCATGAGTAACATATCAGAAACATCGTTTTACTGTACACATTTATAGCATCATGATCAAGGGCGTCAATCCGAGTTTGAGCATGAGGGGGGGGGGGGGGGGGGGGACACAATTACATGTCACCTTTACAGTTACTTTCAAAATTATACCACGTTATGTTGCTACACACACACACCCTCTCTCTCTAGTTATTCTATTTCACGGCATGTACTTTCATTGGTGACCGGTTCATTTATTGTCTTTTTTATCTTTGACGTTTCATTACATTTTAAGAGAAAGAAGACGATTCGTTGTATACCGTTCTCTTAATCCTTGTTTGAATTCAGTTCCCTCCCCCCCCCCCCTCCCGCGCGAAACGCGGAAGCTTTGACGTTTCATTAAATTATTTAAAAAAGAAGACGATTCGTTGAACCGTTCTTGACTCTTAGTCTTAATCCTTGCCTGAATTCAGTTTCCACCCTCTCGCGGGTACGCGGAAGCTTTGACGTTTCATTAAATTATTAGAGAACGAAGACGATTTGTTGTACCGTTCTCGACTCTTAATCCCTGTTTCATTAAATTTTTAGAGAAAGAAGACGTTTAGTAATACCGTTGTCGACTATTAATCCTTGTTTGAATAAAGTACCCCCCCCCCTCCCGCGCGAAGCGCGAAACCTGTGATGTTTCATTTGATTATCAAAGAAAGAAGACGATTCGTTGTACAGTTCTCGACTCTTAATCCTTGTTTGAATTCAGTTCCCCCTCCCCACCCTCCTGCTTGGAAGCTTTGACGTTACATTAAATTATTAAAGAACTTCTTTTCTGACAAAACATGGGGGGGGGGGGACATTTCACCACCTGAAAATTCGTTGGGGGGACGTGTCCCCCCGTCCCCCCCCCCCCCCAGGATTGACGCCCCTGATCATGATACTGCTTGTATACATGATAATATTGTTTGAAGGATATTTGGTGCAGGATTTATAAAAGGTGTGCTGGCATACACTGTATACGACAGTTTCCAGCAGGTACATATTCGTACAAGTTTACACATTAAAAAAAATGCATCATGAATTTGGCAGAACAAAAACAGTTGAAATTGAGGGACTTATACTGTATTTCTCCCACGTTTCTTAATCACAAACATGATTTTTTAAATATAAAGTTACGCAGTGTTATGGTCGAAACTCGAATGCACATGACAAAATACCTGGGTAGATATGTCTCAACGTTTACAAGTTGTAGGCCTACTATCTGACATTCTTCAAGCGAAGCTTTGACATTGTTTGTTAAACTGTTGTAATAAAGTATTGATGAGGGGGACAAAGCATCCGTGTCTTTTTATTAATGTTTTCTTGTCATAACAGTCTTTGCTGGGATGGACATGAAGATGGGTCTAATTAACTGAATTTGTGGAATTTCTGTGCGATCTTTATTACTGATTCCCTGTTGTATCTCATTCAATCTTAATATTCTATGTACTTAGGCCTACTTCCTTAAAACCAAATAAACATTAAAACATCAACAAATTTAAAATATCGAAAAATTATAAATGCAAACCTGATCACAAAATATAAGTTTCAAAATTATTTTCCACATTGTATTATCCTCAGGACATGTACGAAGTACAATACACAGTCATTTTTTAAAATATAATAGACTAGCCCAGTAGCTTACATCTTGACATTTTGCGTGATAACGTGCTGAGATATTATGATGGCACCAATTTTTCCCCCTACATTTTTGTTTGTACCTGACATTTTTTTGGTATCTCTGACATTTTTCCTCTGACATTTTTCCTCTGACAATCTTTCCTCTGACATTTTTACCTCTGCCATTTTTACCTCTGCCATTTTTACCTCTGCCATTTTTACCTCTGACATTTTTACCTCTGACATTTTTACCTCTGACATTTTTACCTCTGACATTTTTACCTGGCACCATTAATACACGATATGTGTATGGCCACTCTTTAGAGGGTTCACAAGACAGAATGTATTTGTTTTGTCAGGCTCGTGGTCTGTCTGCCTCTTTGGTAATTGTCCTTGGTGGTATTATTATTATTATTATTATTTTATTTATTTATTTATTTTTTTTTGGGGGGGGGGGGGGGGGGTAGGGGGGGGGGGGGGTAGCTTCCGAGGGGTAAATATTCTTAGGGTAATTTTCTGGAGGGTAATTATCCGGGGGGTGATGGTCTATGTAGGGGGTAATTGTCATGATACGCAAAAAAAGAGGTCAAAGAATCTTCACACGACATTTCAAATCTCTTGGTAAACTATAATGAAAATGTCAGACAGTGGGTAATACTTCTTGCCGCCCCGCCCGGGTCCCTTTCTTTCAACGAGAGTTCCGGACCCTACCTAGCTTGGCTGATATGTTTTACGTCATTAGCAGCTTTAAAAAAAGATCACAAACAATATTATGATTATCTATTGCTTTGCCTCACTATATTTTATAAAGGCAAAGACTAGAACTGAATAAAATATTGAGATTCGAACTCACAACTCCCACGTTGTATCACGATGTACTTACTGATTGAGCTAACGATGGGTTATTGGGTGGGTTTGCATGATTATTATAACCCCTAGCTAGAATATTTGGATTGGCTGTATGCAAATGAGTTCATACTGGGGTCCGGAACTCTTGATGGAGAATTAAATATAGCGCCCCACCCCCTAAATATTATTTATCTCGAAATTCTGGACTAATCCAGTAACTACATATTTGTAAATAAATAGTAGGAAAATGGCGATACTGGACGGTTTGGTTCAAAACTTGTACGCCTGCTAAAATTTCGTTCTGATAGGTTGAAAGACGTTGGTCATCAAAACCTGAAACCCAAATGCCACTACAACCTCCCCCTTTCGACATGCAAACACTCTCTCAAAATAAGGGGAAATGAACCAATGCGTAAGTTATGTACAACAACAGTTTAAAAATAAAATGAGGAAATAGCGAGGATGGTTAGCATAGATGGCATTTTTATTAGACTAATTTGGCGAGGTGTCGAGATCGAGTGGATACGTCGATGGACTGTCGACCTTAAGGTCCGTGGTTCGAGTCCTGCCGCGGCACTAATGTCCTTTGACAAGAAATTGATCTACATTTGCCACACTCAACCCAGGCGATGTAAATAGGTACCTGGCAGGAATTAATCCCTTGAAATGCTAGAGCGCCGCAGTGGCTGCCTTGCTAAAGTCAGGGTAATAATCGTGGCAGCGCCAGGAGCGTCATAACGAGACGGACATGTGCGCTATATAAGAAGCCACCATTATTATTATTATCATTAATATGGTATCTGATGTCGAAACCACAAAATGTACATTGAAAACTTATTATCTTACAGCGTATCCCTCATTTGTTAAAGTTGAACTATTAAATGATGTTGCATTTAGTCAAGTTTTGGATGAGCTGGAAGCAACTCTCATTGATAACCTGCTAGGATCGCTAGTGAAATGACTCCGTGACAGGTACCAAGAAAATTAATAAAGAACTTTGTTTAGAAATGACAGATCAATAACGGACAACTATATGCACTTAAAAACGGGAGTTCCAGAGTATTCTAGTCCTAGATCAGAGAAGCGGTTCGGGGCTTATATGTGATTATGCACAGGTTGTATCTACTGGACCAATGATGCTCTGGAAAAACTGGAGCGCCTTAGAGATGAGATAATATCGAGTACAAAGTCCTCGCCCTCTTGCACGCACATCGTGAAAAGTGGATGGGGGAAATGAATGAGAAAATATCAACTGAGATCTCCTTTACAACTGCATACTAGGTGCTTCGCTAACCAGATTCCACAATAAAAAGAAGGTTGAAGATAAATTGTGGACCAGGTAGCAGTAGAGTATGATACCATCTAGTGTCAGCCATGTCTTTGTTTTTAAAGAAGACAAAAGAGGGTCTTGGTACAAATTCTGAACTCAAACCGTCCAGTATCTCCCAATTTGGTAATGAGATTGAATCTTATCCATGTTTTGAATGTTGGGCCTGGTCTTATAAACAGATGCGATTTATCCAAACCTAGAACCAACTTTAGCTGAAATATTTTGAAATCAATTTACAACTCTGCATATATATACAGTGGCCCATATATGTATTATGGCGCCCAGAGCAATGGATGTAAATGAGACCCCCACCCCACACCGCCCAACCTTATCTACGTAACTGTACAAGCGAGTGAGTAAGGCTACCGGCTCTGGAATTTCGCAAGGGGGGGGTAAGAGGACACTTTTTTTTTTTTTTTGGTCTCGAAATTTGGAAATTTGACATTTTGACCCGTTGGGGGGGGGGGGTAAGGTCACCTTTTTTAGGTCGGTCATGGGAATAACTTTTTTTTTTTTTTTTTTTTTAATAAATAATTTAAAAAAAAAAAAAAAAAAAAAATCCAAAAGGGGGGGGGGTTTTAGGGGGTTTTGGGGGGTATTTACACACAAAAAATTACCAAAGGGGGGGGTTTAACCCCCCAAACCCCCCCCCCTGCGTACGCGCCTGGCACACAGTGTGTGCGGGCAAGCACTGAATCCAATGACCGGGTAATAGTATATTTGTAAAGCGCTTAGAGACATTTGTATTAAGCGCTATATAAAAAAATAAATATTATTATTATTAAGACTTCATGCATGGCTTCGTTCGTCCGTGTCTCCTTAGACCAAGATTAATGTATCTTGATCTTCGGAGTAGTTGCTACAACCGGCCGTGTCAGACACGTTGCCCCGGGGTGCGAGATAGGACTCTTGTAGCTTGCCCCCATTTAAAACAATTATACAATAACAATTGTATGGCTGATTGTCAATATAACGGAGTTAAATATTTTGTCAATTCTGCTTGTTGCTACGGCAGGCAGCCAGTGAAAACGAACTTTTTAAATCAAATTAAGGAAATGCAAGAATCAGTTTAAACAAACAATTTGTCTTCGTAATTCAGATACCGCTCGCCAAATGACTTTTTTGGTTTCCTTCCTTCAAATTGCTTTTAATCACTCATGCGTGAAATATTCATCATATGAGTTGCACCATATAAAAGAGGTGGACCTACATGTAAGCCTTAAAAATATGTGTCAATTATTAATTATAATTGTCATTAAGTTATGATATTACATCAATAATTCTCGGTTTCGTTTTTTCTGGGTCGCACTGTACATCCAAGAGAAATCCTGTCCGGAATACATAATACGTCTTTGTATTGTTTTCAATTTTTTTTTTTTACAATGCCATCAAAATTGAATATGGTTGATCTTCGAAAGTAGTTGCGACTATTTTTGTTTCAAACTTATGATAATTCATGTACGTCTGTATTCTATTCATCAAACATCAAACTTAATCATACAAATACAATTGTAGTATAAAATATTTCGAATGACATGGCCACGTTCATCTGCAGATTGAATGGGCGTATGTGGGGGTCTGTGTGTGTATGTGGTGTGCTTGTGCGTGTGCCTACAAATGTTCCCTTTTAACAAGTTTTTGTCAACGAAATCATATTTTGTAGGTGTCTTGGATGTGATTTATTACTACCCTTTTTTTTAAAGAGTTAATCTTGATAAATGATTTTTTTGTAAAAGAGATAATCTTGATAAATGATTTTTAAAAACAGATAATCTTGATAAATGATTAGATGTACGAAACAAACAAACAGAAAATGTGTCCCGTATACATGCTTCAACAATATGTTATGCATCGCGTTTTTTCACTTTAACTGATATTTAAAGCCAACAATATGATTTTGTTTTCTCTTTAGAAATAGGTAGCAACAATCGGACATGGACTTCGGCTCTCTTGTTATTTCATACAAAATATATGCATGGGCTCCACATTACACACTCACACCCAATTCCTGTAATGCAATGACTCCCTTTTTCATTTTAACGTTTGCAGTGAGCACGAATAAACCCTCCACACCGTTTGTCTGGCGGAGATGTTGACATATCATTATTGAATTGGGAAGCACCAGTAGATTTAGGTGAAATGTTACTTCATATAGTTCTATTCCATAAGAAATGAACTGTTTACAATTCAGATTAATATCCATGTCAATAGTCTGACTTTCAACATTTATAGAGAGGTATAGGAACCTAAAAGAAAGCTCTTCAGATGACGTCATAATTTTGCGAAATAGGACGGTTCAGGTTCAGACAGACTTTAATACCATACGTTTGTGTAGTCGATATATACTCATTTCTGTCTGCAATGCATTTCACTTTTTAGGATTTAATCAATTTTTTTACCAGTTTAAAGATCTTATACCACCTCTACTTTTTTCACAATATAATCACAATAACGGAAACTCAACTTTATTATTCGTAAAATGTCTTATGGAGGCCAAGAAAATGATCGTATCGTATTATTTTTTAGTATTGGCATTCTTTTGAATAATTCATCCTGAGCAATTTGTTCTGTTTTCTATTTTTTTCTTCAAATAAGTTAAACTTATGATGAAAGGCCCTATGTCTGCGCATCTAAAATTCCCCTTGAAATTGACAATACTTTGTTACTGCATTCCCCTAGTGTGTGGTCTAATTTAATCTTTATATTCCAGATAGCAAGTGTGCTGAAAATCCAATCAAATTTCGAATATGATTTCCATAAAAAAGGCGGTGGTGTCAATTTGATATTGCAAAAAGAAAGATTCCCATGTCTGCGTACTCATTTAATTCTTAGGATTTTCGACGTGACAGATGGCAATTCGAGACTTGTGAATAAAATGATTGCATGTGTGTAACCAACTAAAAGTGTAGCCGCATTCCTGGATAAATAATATTTCCATGTATCGCTATTTTTATTTCAATTCATCGAACATAATCCTTTTCCTTTTGCTATTATTAGAGAGAGGTAAATGGAATATGAATCAGACCAGGGGGCGTTTCATGAAACAATTAGTCGGTGGTTTCCTCGACTAATATCATGTTCACCGACAATTATTTTGTCACCGACTATATTCCAGGACTGTGATTGGTCAAATTTAGTCAGCGCTTACTAAATTGTCTGTGAACATGATGCAAGTTTTCGCTCAGCAACGGACAGACCTTCGCGGACGCAGAGCACTCAGGTTTACGACCGTCGCACACAGACCGCCCATGATACAATACGTGGTTTCGCTTTTCGGTGAATGCGTACGTATCTCTACGGAGGTATTGTATTTGCAATGCCATTAGGCAATTTTCGTAATGCAACCAAATTTAATGCATACGTCTTTGTGAAGTGCCTCGATACAAAATATTTCATTCACCTGATAAGGATAATAGTATTTCAATAGACAGAATCCAAACTGCATCCATTAGTTGTTGCCAGTTCGACAAACATTAGGGGTATTTTGCAAGCTCATTGCAGACAGAGAATCTGCGGTTCGTGTGCAAAATCGAGAAGCTACTATAGTAACAGCAGGGTGATCGCTGAGGTTCTGAAATCCAGAACGGGTTTTGGCCAAATCTACGGGCGTTCTCAATGACGCCCCAAGTGAATAAACAGCCAATCAGCGAGCTTGTACCAAAAATGGTGATGAGAATTTCGTCGTCTAATAACGATGGATGACGAATTTTAACAGGCGGATCTAACTTCTTTTTTATGGCGTGGGCGGGGGGGGGGGGGGGGGGGGTGACATTTGAAAAATCGCGCCGACCAATATTTTGCTTATAGTGGGGGGGGGGGGGGGGGGGGGTAGGGAGCACTAAAATTTGTTTTCAATTTGAAAAAAGTGCCAACCAATATTTCGGGGGGGGGGGGGGGGTGGGGTAGAAAGCACCTTGGCCAGCCCAAGGGGGGATTTAAACCTCCTAACCCCTAGATCCGCCCCTGACACGAATGACTCTTCGATGAGTTTTTTTTCTTCCGATTATTGTTTTTGAACAACAAAAACATGAATATGGATATAACATGAATTGTTTTAAAACTTGATGATAAATTATTGTTGTAATTTGATAAAAAAAAGCCGTTTTGTGGCTCGGTCGAGACAAGCTGTGCTAGTCGTGTAGTCCCGTATGTACTGTATTGCGTGGAAGGTAACAGGCCATTTTCGTAATGTAATCAAATTTAATACATACGTCTTTGTGAAGTTACTCAATACAAATTATTTCATTCACCTGTCTAGGATTCGCAATAGTCACAATGCAAACTGCATGTATTAAGTGTGGCAACAACTAATGTATGCAGATTGGATTCTGTCTATTAAAATACTATTATTATTATCAGGTGAATGAAATAGTTTGTATCGAGGCACTTGATTCACTTGGGGCGTCATTGAGAACGCCCGTAGATTTGGCCAAAACCCGTTCTAGATTTCAGGGCCTCAGCGGTCATCCAACTGTTACTATAGTAACTTCTCGAGTTTCCACACGAACCGCAGATTCTAATTCCGCAATGAGTTTGCGAAAATTGCCTATTTATTGGTGAAAACCACCGACTACTTGTTTCATGAAACGCCTCCCAGGACTTTGGCTCTGTTGTCATTTAATCCAATTTAACTGCACATTACACAATCGCACACACATACGCGATTCTTCTGCTGCAACGGCTTTCTTTTCCATTTTGGACGTTCGCAGTGAGAAAACAAATAACCCTCCACACAATTATACATCACTCTTGCCACGCATGATACCTATTCTAAGAGGGTTGCGGACGTGCGTTAATGCCAACACCCTCACTGTTATCTTATTTATCTTACTCTTGTAATCATCTATTCGTCAAAGGTTGTTAATTATTGTAACAGATGTTTTGAAGTGTTTATCTGGCTTATCTTTTTGAAATATCATTATTTACTTGGAGCAGCATCGATCAGTAGATGTAGGTGAAATGTCAATGAATATAATTATATTCCATGAGCAATGACCTGTTTACAATTCAGATTAATATCCGTGTAATTAAGCTCACGTTCAATATTTCTAGAAAGGCATATGATACTGAAAAAATATTTAGATCATCAGAAACTTTTATGCCACTAGTGGGTGTAGTCCATATACTCGTTTCATACTCATGACGTGCATGTGACTTTCCAGGCAGATTCAATGATTAAGTCCTTAGCATTTTGATGATTTTATATCACCTCTTATTCTTTTACAATATAATCGCATTAACGAGAAGTTAACTTGATTTTGTAATTCATTATTCGTAAGCTATCTCATGGAAGCCAGGATAAATTATCGTATCTGAATGTTTTCAAATTGGTCATATATTGTAATGATATGCTTTGGCATATGTTCCTTTTTCCCCAATTAAATTCACCGTAGCTATAAACAGACAATACAAGTTTATACAAAGACGCATACCGAATAATATCCGCAAGTTTATCATAACAACCAACAGTCATGGGTATCATTCTCAAGTGATTATTTCGAATCTTATTCTTTGTATGCTTTCACATCTGCAATATAAAATATCGAGTAGTCAAATAAGAAACAAATTGAGCCTAAACTAAAGATGGGTTGAAAAAAACATCCTACAATTAACTAATCTCACATAGCACGTACATGTTTTTGAAAAAGAGTTTGAAGAGATGTAGGGTGCATTTCCGTGGCATATTGCACAAATAAAATCATATCATATAATCCGTTAAAGAAAGTCAAATTTTGAAATCGCATGCGATCAAACCGTTTATGTCAACATCAAGACCATAATTATGCACAGGAGAGACCCCGCGATTTCTGCAATAGCCCCCGGTTTGGGGGCGGTCACGTTGTATAGTTTCTAAGTCAATCAGGTGGCGCGATAGCTCAGGCGGTAGAGCAGTGGTCTCGTAATCCGGTGACCCGGGTTCGAAACCAAGCCGATGCGCTAGTGCCCTTTGGCAAGGCATTTATCCTCATTACCAGGTCCCAAGGAGAGTACCTAAAGCCGTCGGTTTTCTGGTTGCTTATTTACAAGTATTTATTTATTGCTTTCCTAGCTGTCAGGTAAAATAACCACCACTATCTATCTATCTAAGCGCGATGTTTGGGCAAGTCATGCGCAATCCAGTAGCGCCCTGATTATGTTGTTGTTGTTTTTTTTTTAAACTCACGGCTTGCCATGGTAGCTTGGGCCTCGACGTATTCTGGGAACAAAGGTTTGCAAGCGTTTATGTGTTCTCTGTTGAGTACCGAACAATTTTGACTTGGGCTGCCCCCTTGAAAATGTCAGGCATTTCCGGGAGGGGTCAATAAAGGTCACACAGGGGCCAACATTCTAATATATTCCAACTGTGCCGATATGCATACTAAATTACTCGTCTGGTCATGAGGATTCCAAACATGTTTAGTTTGTTATACCTTCTACCTTAAATAAGGGCGGTATGGTCGTAAACGTAAACGCACTTTTGACTGTTGGTCTATTTCACCAACATAGTTAACATTGTCCGATTATAATGATTGTAGTATCTAATAATATGTTCTCTGACATGGCAAATTCAACTATACCATTCTCAAAAGTAAAAGTGCTTACCTTGACCTTGAACATTCAAGATAGCTGCAATAAAAAGGCTACCAAAAGACTTGAAACAGGATCCTTGGCCAACAATATAACACATTTTTTTCTAAACACATTGTCCAACGATGCTTATCTTGTTTTAATGTACAGTTTATCATCCTACTCAGAAGAAGCACAATAGATTCTTAAAGAGCCTGGGAAATGTCTCCCAGTGACATCACAAACTCTTAAACAGATAGAGCAGTGTACCACCAAATACATATACAAAGCTAAATCAAGCAAGACACTTGCAGAAGCTCGGGCCAAAAGGTGAAAGGGGATGAAGAGGAAATCGACTCTCAGTCTTCCTCAGTCCTGAAACAGATTCACATAATTTGAAGGTAGCACCGGCCACCTATTAGGCATTCATCATGTTAAACTTTATGAATCCAGATGCTCCATCATCTCCCCTTCACATGGTTGGAGCTTGAGAGAGGGCAACTTAATGTTTGCGAATACATTATTCACAGCCGACACTATCTCAACGTCTAAGTGATACCAGAACAAACCGCGGTAGACTCTGACACAGATTCAGATACTAATGATCGAACAGTGATTTTGACTCTAATTCTGATGGATATGACACTTAGTAGGATTATGAACTGTGCAATAAAACAAGATAAGCATCATTTGACAATGTGTTTAGAAATAACTGTGTTATAATGTCGGCAAAGGATCCTGATTCAAGTATTTCATATCGGTAGCCCTTTGGGCAGCTATTTTGAATGTTCATGGTCAAGGTAAGCACTTTTACTTTTGAAAATTGTATAGTTGAATTTGCCATGTCAGAAAACATATTATTATACACTAAATCATTAGAATCGGGCAATGGTCACTGTGTTGGTGAATTTGACCACCGGTCATAAGTGCGTTAACACTTTTAACCATAGCGCCCTCATTTAAGATCGGAGGTATAACAAACAATACATTTTGGGAATCCTCATGACCACACTAGTAATTTGATTTCCAATTTGTCAAGGTTAATTGCGTTCGTAAATTTGACCACCACTCTAAAGTGCGTTGACCTTCTGACGTGTCTGACCATAGCGCCCTCATTTAAGGTCGAAGATATAACAAACTAAAACATTTTTGGAATCCTCATGACCAGACGAGTAATTTGATTTTTATTTGATTTGATTTGTTTCTTCTTCTGCATTCATGTAAGTATACAGCTTTTCGATAGCAATAATAATGTAAAGTACAATAACTATTTTTCTTACAATGAATCATAAATAAGCAAATATATTTATATATAAATTGTTATTTAAAAAACGAAATGATAAACTGTCATAAATACTAATTTTCCTCAAACATTATAAAAGATTATACAATTATTTGCGGAAGAAGGACTGTCATTAAAGCAGATTGCTTGATAATACGACAGCCCCAGACAAAACTCATGAAATAAATTAACACATTTATTAAGCAGAAACGGATAGGTAATTGAATATACAAATTTGATGATGGTGATATTGACAATGCAGATGAGGATGATGATGATGACAATGATTGAAATGAAGGAAGAGATGACATGATACAAAATGAAGAGTTGTCACAGAAATGTTACCTTGAATATTCGAATAATAACATCGTTTTAACGTTGGCCTTCAAGAGTAGAGAGAGCAACATAATTTAATAGATTATGGGAGAGAGTTCCATTGGTCAGGACCATGGTGTATTATGGGTCTATCGGCAATAAGTAATTTCGGATTTACTAGATGAAAATTTTAGGAATTACGGGTAGGGTAAGAGTGAATAGCTTTATTTATAGTGTAACAGTTTTGAAATGAAAGAGGGAGCATATTATTTAAATACTTAAACATGATCAGTAAACTATGTAGCGAATTTATGTGAAATACTGTTACGGTTTTCAGTTAGTAAAATATTGGACTTGTGTGAGATAAATATGGTGAACCAGTACATATACGAAGGGCTTTCTTTTGCAATAAATAAATAGAGTACTGGATTTGGGTTTTGGCGCTGGTTGCCCATATATTGTTATATACGGTAATATCGATGAATTATAAAGCGTAACAAGCGTATAACACTGGATTAATTTCTTCATTTTATATAATAAACCAACATTCTTAGAAATAGAGGTAGTGATATGACGTATATGTTCATTCCAAGGCGCCATACAAAACAAAATACACAAAATACACAAATCTCTCTCCAGAATTACACATCCCTTAATGTTTGCTTTAATAATCATGGGACCATTTTGTCTATTTCAAATCAATTTGATCATCAATTTATTAATTTCGAGATTGCATATATTAACGACAACTTACCATATCATGTTCCAAGGATCTTACAAATTAATAATCATATAGTTTGTCCAAATACAGTGCCTATGAAATGCAGTGTGCTTAGATTACAATCCAACCGCTTGTCGTGTACAACATTAATATAGCATACATTTATGTTCGTCTTCTAAGCACCTTCTCCCTTGGGGCAATAAAAGAAATGTTTGGGGAGCAGGATTATCATTGAAAGTTCTCTAAAAAGAAAAGAGGCTTCCGAGTCATACATTTGACAAAATTGACATTTTAGTCATTTTTGTGGTGTTCGGACAAATGGGAAAGTTGTTTCCATTTTCATTACAGTGACACTGCCCATTCAGCCAATTTTAAATCCAGATATACTTGTAGTGATTACAACATTCGAAAATGCATAACTGTCTCATTTTTGTTTGTACAATTTTCTTCGAAAGTTCATGACTCTGGTTCTGTGATTTCTGGTTTATTTTAGTAGTTTACTATTAAGTTTGGGCTTCCTTTTAACTTTCGCAGTTCTTTACAAACGTATTGTATAGTCTAGGTAATAGGCCTTGATATCTTTTTAAATAAGCACCTTTAATAAATTATGCAATTCTAGTTTGAGCGTTAATATCTCTCTTGTTGCTTTATTATCATACTTGAATTTGGTATCATTGAAAAGCCTGCTTATTTCCCTTTATAGTGTAATCATGGAAAGAGAAGAACATCTGAATACGGGGCCAGATCAGAAGTGAAATGCATTGTTGTTATCAATAGTGAAGCCCTTATTTGTTTGGAGGATGGATTGTACATAATGATATTGACTCGGAGGCAGTCAAATATGAGCCAATATTCATTGGAAAATGAAGCACGTTTTGAATATGCGTTTAGGGTTTTTGTTCATGAAGTGCAATGTGCTGTTTCCACATTTTGTTTGTGAGATTATCATTGTGTTTGATTCCTTTCAAAAGGTGGTGTTCACATTTTCTTGTACCATGTTCATGATTATGTGGGTTGATTTAACGAACGTCATTAGCACGAGCCGCCTATTAATCTATAATTATCATGATATCAATGATAATAATAATGATAATACTACTACAAATAATAACAACCATAAAATAGTAATAAACACATATGTATAGCACTTAATACTACATTGCTAATCGCTTTACTATGTAAGCATTTTACTCCGTTCAATAGATTCAGTTGCTAATCCGAACAAGACAGTGCATATATTCTACTCCCAAGGAAAATTTTGGCCAGTGGCCTTTTAAAAAGTTACCGCACACATATCCTTTAGACGAGGCTGCATGTCTGATAGACGCCGAGCGACTAAAAAGAGACTAATCGCGAAAACCCGAGTGACCGGCAAAGCGAGTGGCCTAGCCGGCTACCGCCACTCGATCGCGCGTTCACCCTGGGTCTGTAGATTAATCTCAGCTGCTGATTTGGGTGGAAAATAGCCAGAGTCACGAGGCCTTGTCAAAAGGCTACCGCACACATGTCAATCAAATTACAATAACGTTCGTTTCTTACTGGGTTCCTCTTTAAAGGGGTGGTGGCATACCGCATGAAGCCGAATACACGCCCTGTATATATCACATAGCTATCCTTACAAGCTTTATCAGTAAACAGTAGATATTGTTTATCAATATGTATTTAACCTATCTCTTAATTGAGCCAGAGATCATGATGCATGTGATAATGAATTTAATAATTAATATTAATGAGTAATGAATTTTGTTTTCGTTGGTAACAGAGGCGATGGGGGCAATGACGGTTTGAAGGTGATGTTGACGAGTCTGGTGATTACAAATTCTAATAATATTGTTGAGATTAATGTGGACATGGATACTCGGATACTCTCTGAAAGGACGTGTTCTTTTCGTTTTGCAAGCAGAATATTTATAGCACGTAATCATAACAATATTGATGATTATGGTGATGATGTTGATGATTATGGTGATGATGTTGATGATGGTGATGATGTAGATAATGATGGTAGTGGTAATAATGATAATATTATTAATATTATTATTATTATTATTATTATTATTAATGTTACTATTATCATAATTATTATTTTGTCATTGTTGTTGTTAGTAATATAATAATAATGATGATAATAATAACGATACTAATAATAATCTCAGTGACATAATTATAGTCCTTCTCATAATAGGTTTCCAAAGCGCAAAAGTAGAGGGCATATAGCATGTTTACAGATAATTTATCGAAAATACCGATAGGTATAACGAATTGAAAGAGTTCAGGATATTCATATGATTTTATTTCTCATGCAAAGCATAATACAAGAATAATTATATCACAACAAAAAATATGCAATGAAACGACAAATATAATGGAAAAAGCACGAGAAAAGAGGAACTAACTTGAAGCAGAGCTTGTTGAAGTGTTAGTTCCTCAGATGCCGTTTTACAATATAACATGAACAAAGTATGCTTAGAAATCATTAATAGACAAATATCATGTACCGACTGTTATGAAGCAGGAGCGCAAAGTGTGCTATCATGGTATCAATGCACAGTACATAATGTAAATAAGGGTGATCCGACATTTGCTCGGGCGAAAACAAAAATTATATATTTGATTTAATTTGTCGTTTAATATATACTTTGGGTTTGATGGAAGGATTAGGAAAGGACAGGTATATATATATATATATATTTGTGTATGTGTGTGTGTAAATAATGGACAGGTATAGTTGTGTGTCCCGGGTTTAGTGGAGGAATACGGTTATTGTAGGAAATTGACCGGGAATCACATGTTCTAGTAGCATTTGTCTAGGAGCGGTTATAGGGAAAACAATTGAGGGATGGGGTTGGGTGCGTGTGCGTATTTGATGGGGGGGGGGGGGGGGGAGGACTTGGGGTTTTCACATGCTTTTTGTACATGTGGCCCGTGTTTTATATTTGTTGCTTTGTTGAGGTGTGTTTGTTTGTATGTATATGTGTGTATGGGGTTGGAGTTAAGATTACAACCTCCTTTATGACTGCTACCGCATATGTGTCGAACAACCACAACTGCAACGGGGTCTTGTCCCCTCGTTTAAAATGAAGGCAAGCAAAAGTGGCACGGTGCCCCTGGAAATCAAATTGTATAGCTGGGCAGAAGAAATTGGACTATGAGAAGGTCCCTCGATCACAAACAAGAGATATCTTGAACATTGAGGCTCCTGAGAGACAATAATTTACACAAACTTCTCTGTTGCCCGTCAGAGAGCAGACAAGTTCTTCTTTTTAGTTCTTCGAGTAACATATGTTAGATAAATTATAAAAGAACCTGAATTAAGACGATTTGGGTATTTTTGTCTAGTGGATAGGTCACTTCAATATATATATAGCAAAGCACGAAGTTCGGATACGATCCACAGCGCAAATTAAACGTCCTTTATCATTACATTAATCTACATATGAAATTGTCCACACTTAACCTAGTTGAGATAAATGAATGCCTGGGCCCATATAAACTCTTATCAATAACAAGGAACAATACTTGTTACAGGCTACTGAAACCATGGCGTTTGATGAGCTGACAATGACAAGTCAATATACGTACATCTTACAAAAATTATGTTTGTCATTATTTTGAGCGATCCACATTTTACAAGGTCTGCTTTTTAGTGGGTCCCTCTATTTCCACAGGTCTAACTTAAACAATAAAAAAGAACTATTATACTGGATATTTATGTATACTTTCTATTTTCTATCTTTAAACCATGTAAAATGTATAATTTAATATTGAATTATTTATCTGATTTCTTGTCAAAATCACTGTTGAAAATGAAAAAATAAAACTGAAACTGAAACTGAAACGGTCGGCCAAGCTAAAGGGTGGGTGGTAATTTAAAGCGCACAGGGACGTTCAATTAGTTTCCAGGCACAGACCCTAGTCAGTCGTTGTATGTACTATTGTCTGCAATATGAGACTACAACAAACTCTGAACTGTTATAAGTGTCAAACTTAGAATCTGTGCTTAATATATAGATTAAGTTACGGTCAGACCGTTATCGTATTTGCACTGCACAAGAGCGGATTGTTATAATGATAATATTAATGATAATAATAATAATAATAGTAATAATAATAATAACAATAATGATAATAGTAAAATATAATAGTAATATTAATAATATTAGTGATAATAATGATAATGAAAATAAAGTAAAAAACGGAATTGCGTAGAGCCTTCAAGTTTTTCAATCTGTTTATGTGAATAATTGACTTGCTCTGATTCATGCTTTTAGAGAGCTTTCGTCAAACATCTAATATACAAGAGGTTTGAACAATTTAGTTGTGAACTGTAGCTCAGCTACTATGTGAATAAACTCTACTGCACTTAATAGAAAGTATCGTGAAAGCCCGGATGTAGCTAAGCCGCCACAATAAGGCGATAAAGCGTTCAAATAATGTCTTCCTTCCGGAAACGATTGGGTGGAGAGTGGCAGATGTAGATTAATATCTTTCCGAAGGACATTTGTGACGTGGCGGGATTCGAACCGCGAACCATGTGATCCACAGTCCAGTTACGTATCCACTAGATAAGACCACGACACAAAATGTTTATTATCGAGTGATAGCTACACTGAATATTACCCATAACGTTATGAGATGATATCATTTAAGAGTATAATCATAACGTACAATATGGTTAAATGTACTTTTAGCTAGCTTTAAAGCCCCTCTGTACTATTTGTAGCTATTTGCTCCCTCTACCGTGTGAGTCAAAAAAAGTTTACACCTAGAAAATTGCTAATTATTTTAAAAATCATCTCTGAACAGTAAATTATTATACATCTTATGAAAGAATATTTTATCCCAAATCATTTGGTACCATTTGTGTGTGTTATGTGTTCACGCTTGGATGAACATGAGGCATTGTTTGCGATAGTGCAAAAATCGACTTGCGCCAAAGTGATGCCTACAGCATGTATTATGTTGGGATTAGCGGAGTGAGAGAATGAATTGAATGTATCAAATGAAATGCATTGCATATGCTTTTTTGCAAAAGCAAAGTCATACATTTACACACGCGCGCACACATGTTCGTTGATATTTGATATTCAATATTTGATATGTGTGGCATGATTAATTTTGTTAGGGATGGTACTTGGATCTGCAAAGACAGAATTAATACCCAAATCCCAATTGTTTTATTTAAACATCACACAAGCAACTTTGGCGCAAATCGGTTTTTGCACTCTCGCAAACAATGCCTCCTGTTCATCCAAGCGTGAAGACATACCACACAAAAATGGTACCAATTGATTTGGGGTAAAACACTCTTTCGTAATATCTATAATTATGTACTGTTCATAGATGATTTTTTAAATAATTAGCAATTTTCTAGGTGTAAACTTGTTATTGACTCACACTGTATATAGAAAACAATGCATAATCGGTGCCTGTTGGTCCCCATGATCCTCTTTTTCTTATTTTATTTGAGAGCTGAGTTGATGAGATAGCCACCTGTCAGTGACCACGCTGGGTGGTTTAATTCCTCCTGGCCAAACTAGTATAGACGGGCCCTCAAAGAATAAGGATGCACAAAATCAGGAGCCTACCTAATCATTTTGGTTTTGAAGGAATGAAAATAAGACAAATTTCTGCCCATTTATTATTGGTAAAAAAACAGGAGTGGAAAATATGAACATGAATGGCAATTGTGCTGCAGCTTAACCTAAAGTCTAGCCTATCCGATAGGCGTCGGGCTTAATGGCAAGTGTACTAATCGCGTTTGGGAGACTGACATCGGCGCGGGCGTCAGCCCGAGCGCCTATCATCACTGGTCAACCCATCATTATTCATATATGTGTATCGAATGTGTGACAAGCGTATTCTCATGCATGATTCATAAGACTAGCCTTATTTGGTGATCGATCACTTTGATTCAACCAATAAAATATCATCTCCGCGTTCCCCATCGCTCATTGGCCTATTTTGGTCCATGCTACATAAATATTCATGAAAGAGCTTTGCAGGAGGTTCGTAGATTTTCTACGAACGAAACATGGTACATAAAAGAAAACAAAACTTTTCGCATGCACCAGTGATGATAGGCGCTCGGGCTGACCGCGCCGATATTACTCTCAATATAAACGCGATTAGAATACTTGTAAAGCCCGACGCATATCGGATAGGCTACCTAAAGTCCAGCCTCTGTGCCATTTCCGTTAGCGCATCCAATCAGCTGATAAAATAACACACCCTCAACGTTGAAAGTAGACCTAGCCATTTCTTTCATTCTGGACCCCGATTACTTATCGACATTTGATATTGTGTAATTACAAATGAGTCTCATTGTCTATGTTATATTGCAAATATTATTTGATATTAATTTTATGTAATAAACATTTGTTACATGTTTTAGTTGAGTTATGGACATAAAGTTATTTGAATTGACTAAGATTAGAACTTGGACTTAGAAAGAAACTCCAAGACTGTGGATTCTTTTTCTAGAAATATAGTGCTGACCTACAACTGTGGGAATAGAATTTCAACTTTTCTTTTAAATGTTACAAATGACTAGCTTTCACTTTCAAACCGGACGTATAATTGAAACAAAGTATGTTTTATGAAAGTTCTGTGATCCATGGATTCGTTTTCTTTCTTCAAACGCTGATATATTATGATGACCCTTATGTGTGTTAGCAATAAATTGCAAAGGCCCCTTAAAAAAATATCGATTTAAAAACACTACAATATTGCCATCTATTTTTATCTAAAAAGTAGCTTTAGAAGCTTTTTTTAAATTTGGAAACTATGTAAATAGTTGAAGTTATGACATTGTCTTTCTAGAAAGGCATGTTTTAAAAAGAGCTGACAAATTTCAATAACTGACTCATTTAATTGGCAACGAACAATTTCACGCCTTGAAAAACAAGCGGAAGCATTGCCTATTTCTTTGTCTCGTTACGTGATGCCATGCGATTGGGTTATGAGAGAGAGAGGGGAGAGAGAAATAGAGATAGAGAGAGGGAGAGAGAGGGGGAGAAGGACAGAGAGGGACAGAGAGGGACAGAGAGAGAGAGGGAAGGGGGAGAGGGGGAGAGGGAGAGAAAAGAGGGGAGGCCAATACTGTAGTAAAAGTGGTGTGATGCATTGCTACAGACAGAACGAGTTCAGGTTGTAGAGATGGTGGATGCTCATCGAAAGACCTTGCTGATGTTCATCTCTTTGGCCATCGTCATGCCTGCCTGCCCTCCTGGAGTACGAGCTGGTTGCTGCTGTCCAACATTCTGGACCAACTTTGGCAACCATTATTACAGGTAAACACGGTGAAAGCGATTTTAAATATCTCTTCGCTAACATCCTTTTTCTTTCTTTTATTTTGTTCATTAACTGCCCCTCTTGATTGTATGATGGTTTGATTTATACCCGACTGCTAAAAAAGCAGCTGATAAGGGCTTAAGAAACGAGGGGACTAACGGTTTTAAGTCCTCTTCTAGGGACTTACTAATGAATATTAATGCATTAAAAAAGGCACAAGCGCATCGACTTTGTTTCTTATCCTGGACCTCACGGTTACGAGATTACTGTTCTAACACTGAACCATGCATCGCGCCTCTTACAATTCTAGCTCACTTCCATATCCACTTTCTCTCTCTATCTGCCCTCTAGTGATTACGTCTCCTCCGTTTCAATATTTCCCTTAGCCTTCACCTCCCATCCAAATCTACCAAACGGTCTGGCTTCCAGACCTTTTCGTGTGGTTTTAGGTGCGTGTGTGCGCGTGTGTCTTTGCATTTTCCTGTTTGAATATATTCTCTCCGTCTGTCCGTCTGTATATCCGTCTGTCTGTCCATCTGTCTGTATTTTGTCTTACACTTCCTTCTCCAACCTCCCCTCCATTAAGAAACCCAACCATATTCCCCTCCCTTCTCACCTCTACGATATGTCTCTTCTACAATTTGTCGTCCTATGTCTGTGTATCTTTGATAGAAATGTTGCCTTTTATCATTGTTAGCATCGTAAAGGTAATACAAAGTTTTGGTACGGGGTCATGAATTTGGTTCAAATGAACATATTGGAAGCATTATTATGCGATCCTACAACATTCAGTGATCGTTGTCGCGGTTGAAATTGAGTCTAAAGTTATGAAATTAAAAATAATAAACTTTTAATGTTGTATAGCTCCCTCTACAGGTCAAGATATTAATTTAGCTCTTACACTCTTACACACTCTTACACTCTTACACTCTTACACACACACACACACTCTTACACTCTTACACACACACACTCTTACACACACACACTCTTAAACAATGTTTCTTGACTAAAATCGACCGATTAGCTATTTCCGTTTTAAAATCAAATATCACGACTACATATTCTGAGATTTTCATGGTCGCAGCCATGGGTGTCGATCCTTACGTAATACCTATTCATCAGGGGGGGGGGGGGATGAATGAATAGATCATCCCCCCCCCCCCCTGATGAATAGGATCAGTTACAGATCGACACCCATGGTCGCAGCTACCATTGTACGGCCGAAGGCGCTATTTAAAATTTGTCAAAATTTACCGGGAACACCGGTAAATTGTTATATTCAATTTTTCTCGAAAGCAGAATTGTTTTAGGGGCTAAATGTTTTATTGCTTATCATACATCTACAGGGGCATCCAAATATATCAAAATTGTAAAGAATCACTATCCACCCAATTTTCAAAATTTCCCAAAACTTTGTATTACCTTTAAAAGCAAAATTCTTTGATTACTTATGGACATTTTAGATTCTTTGATTACTTATGGACATTTTTAGATTGTTTAATTACAAATAAGTTTCATTTTCTATGTTATATTGCAAATGTCTTTTGATATCAATTTTAAGATAAATCAGTGCCTTAATATGACGTCACACGTAGCAGTCCACTACGTCGACGTGCAAATCTAAACATTCCTAGTGGCTTTTCTAGAAGAATAATTTATATCCCGATCAAACATAGACGCCGCTTCTACTGCGATGAAAAAGTGGCCGAGAGCTTAGCCAATCAGAGCCAATCGTGTGCTAAACGTGGGAGGATCTCTATGAGCGTGGTATGGTCGGGGTGGGATCTCCTAGGTCGGGAAGCTGCATGCTCAAATGCGCAAAAAAAGCGTGGCCGGTTCGTGGCCGACAATAAGCGGGGCAAAATCGTATAAACAACGCAGTGGAAACGACATTATCGTACAAGCAGCGTGGTAGCATCGTGGTGAGATGTCTGTGTACAAATCTCGTAATATAAAAGCAGCACCATCAGTTACTATATATTTCGACCCGCTTTAGGCCGTTCATCTTCGAAGTTGGGAAAGAACTGAAGAAATGCTCCCCCGATTTATATAAGCATCGCCACCAATTTACAAATCTATGCCTATTATAATTACTAGAAGTGTAGACTGTTAGACTGATATAGACTTTTATTCCCCTCAGTTACCCCTTGTGCTTATTTTATCCACATACGGTATATCCATGCAAAAAACAAAAACAGTTGTCATTCTTTCTTGCACTCTTATCTCAAACTAAATTGAACACATACAAGTCATGGAGTGAAAAACAAGACATTTCATTATCTGTGGGTGTTTGTATTTTTGATAAAATATAGACGTATAAACGTTTTTGCAATACACGCTGTTGTTTGTTTGTTTGTTTATTTCATTTTAGCACAGTGGCATTCAATTTTACAAAGTAACATACATTATAGATTAACATGATTTACATACTAAGTTGAATAAAACATACACATACATATATACACATAGGTAAGAAGGCAAGAAATCCAAACAAGCCCTAATTTAGAAAAAGAATACGAACATTTTTTTATTTTTTTTTTAAATAGAAGAAAAACAAATCAGTTGTTTTTGTTTGCTATTAGAAGTCAAACATAATATTACAAATATTATAAACTGCTTTTGAAATTATAGTAAGTTGATTTATATTTAGTTTGTACCGGAAATTCATTCCATAGTTACTTTATATTTTATAAAACTTGTATGCATTCTTAATCACTTCAAGGGTGTATTTCATAATTATAGTGCTTAATTGCCGTCGAAATCCACAACATAGTTATCACAATTATATCAATTCCATATATACTGTTTATCATACTGTTCGTACTGTTCATTAAACTGTCCATTATAATGCCTGTTTTTAACCTAAGAAGGAAGATGCCTTCCGAAAATATGTGAATTTGTCAAACATGAATAATAAACATTCGGATAATATTAGCATGAAACTCGCAATAGTTCTTATGTTTATTATAATACTTTTGATACAAAGTTTAAACAAACGACTGTTAATAAACCTGTGTATAAACCCCATCATATGTTAATAATTAAGGCAGCACGTAATGCTGAACTGTTCAACAACAACAAATTGCGGTACTGGCAGTCAGGCGCGCCGGAAGCAGTTTGGGATTGGGGGGGGGGGGGGGGCAAACATTCCAGGGGGCTCACATTCCAGGGGCAGTGACGTAATGAGAACAAAAGTTCGGAAGGGGGGGGGGGTGGGGGGGGGGCAAACGAAAAATCTGCATCACAACCAGTCTAACACGTTACATGCAGGTCCCGCGGAACGTTTTTCAAAGTGGAGTATTATCGATCAGGTAGAGCGTAAATTGGCTTGGGGTCCAGGGCATGAGCCTCGGCAGGGGGTCAAGGGGCTGAGCCCCAGGAAGCTTAGGGGTTTTAGGTATTTAATTACGGTTAGATGAGCATCCAGGGGCCCGCCTTAGGGCCCTTGGTGGGGTTCCAGGGGGCAGAGCTTCCGGAAGCTCAGGGGTTTTAGGTATTTAATTACGGTCAGATGAGCATCCAGGGGGCCCACCTCAGGGCCCTTGTTGGCGTCCAGGGGGCAGAGCCCCCGGAAGCTCAGGGGTTTTAGGTATTTAATTACGGTCAGATGAGCATCCAGGGGCCCGCCTTAGGTCCCTTGGTGGGGTCCGGGGGCGGAGCCCCCGTAAGCTCTGGGGTTTTAAGCATTCAATTACGGTCAGATGAGCATTTTTTATACCTTATTTGTGACATTGGCAGGTCACTTATTTTTTCTCCGTCTTTCTGTCTTTTTCTCTTTAACATACTTTTTCAAAAAGGAGGGGGGGGGGGGGGGGGGGTCGAGCCCAGCCACTTTGCAGACCATGACATAAAGGCTTCTAAATAAGCATATTTCGCCTGACTGTAATTTGGGAATTTCTCATTTTCCAACAAACGCATAAAAAGGTATGACTTACAAAAAAATGGAGAAAAAATGCCGGAAAATCATGTCACAACATCAACATTTGTAAATCACTTGTTTCGAAGAAGAAATACATCACCCCCCCCCCCATCAGTACGCCAGCGTTCAGGGGCTCATGTCTTCTCACCCCTATAACAAAAAAACGGACACGCTTTCCCATTCTCGCACAATATGTCCACGATATGCGCGTATCGCTATTATAGAGACCTCCATTGATAAATACCGTATAGGTGGCATGCGCAATGTTTATGAAATTTAATTCCTGTGAACTTTCCTTTTTTTTTGAATGGAATTGTATATGTGATTTAATCAGGTTTTTATTATTGTTACGTTCTTTTGGATTAAAAATACCAACCATGTTTACTCCTTAACTGTTTTTTTTTTTGGGGGGGGGGAGAGGGGGGGGGGGCGTTTTGGGGGGACAAAAATGCGTTTTGCCCCCCCCCCCCACTTTTTTTTACTGGGGGGGCAACTGCCCCCCCTGCCCCCCCCCCTCCCCACTTCCGGCGCCTATGCTGGCAGTAAGCTGCATATTCTATACAAATATTATGACAATATTATGAATGATTCAAAATGTAATACATGATCAAATAATGCAAAAAATACAGTATTTCCGTTCGAAGGGTATCCTACTTGGCACGGACTAAAGTAAACAATCTTAGATAAAGCAACTGAAATATTGCTCTAGAAAACCTCTTCATGCAAATAAGACTGCTAAAACCTCTCTTTACTCCTTTATCTTTCATCTTCTTCTTATTATCATTATCATTATCATTATTACAATTGTTATCAATAGTACTATTCCTTTTCCTCTACTGCTACTACTACTACTACTAGTATTATTACTACTACTACTAATACTACTACGACTAGTATTACAAGCGTTTGTTTTATGATACTATGAAGGTAGGATATCTGTAATCACTTTCACCGAAAGAACTAAAAGAAAATTGTTTGGTTTGGTTTTCCAGTGAATCTCATGTCTCTAATTTGCATTATTTATTGTTGGCATTTTTAAGTTCTCAAATACGATTTTTTTTTTTGAAAATTGTGTGGAAAGTTCAAATAAGAAAGCAAACAATAAAGTCTGCTGATTTCTAGAACTATATTTGACCACAGTGAACTTCATTTGAAATGCTGAATTTAGGAATAATGTGTGTTTAATAATCTTAACTACAATAACCATGGTAGTTAACATCATGAAACATAGCGATACTATCGAAAACAAACATATCAGCTATTTTCGTATCGGCCTCATCAGAGTAAATCGCAACAATGAGCAGAACGAACACAAATTTGACATAATTAGCGTAAGCTAAAGGAACAAGCGCGCGTTTATTCTTGCGATTTACTCCGAGGAAGGTTACACGAAAAATATTAGTATTTCTGTTTTTTGTTTCTATTTATTCGACTTTGAAATAACAATCATCCCCTTAAACATAGTGACGTGTACCCCCTTGAACCGGGTAAAGCGTAGTCATTAGTGAAACTTAAACAATGTAAGAAATGATGTATGAGGTCCTTCAACGAGCATAGTGATATATGTCAGGTATGAAGCAACTGTACTTGTCAGCTAGACCGGTAGTGCGTAGTCATCGTTAAAACTCAACCAAGTGAGTAATCACATAAGGTTTGTAAAACTGCAATACACCACCAGCATCCTGAGAAGATAAGACAAGTGATATCATAATAAGGAAAATATGAACCATAATAACATAATTTTGAAAAGAAAGAAAGCAATGCTGACGGATTCGATTACATCAACAAATCAGCGAATTGGTATTTTCAAATTCCTTTTTCATTAGGATAATTGATAATTGATCTATGTTCCATTATAAGCTTGATTCATAAGGAAACACTTAGTCCAGTACCATCGCATGGGACTAGGCACTGATAATATCATCATCGGGGGACTCACACCACGCATACTAGGTGGATGATACGAAAATGAAAAGGGAATACCTCAGTCACACCTCTGCGTATTTGGCTTGCGTACTGCTGCATATTTATGGCAAGCCATTTTTAACATTTATTCCTATTCTTGATATCAAGAAATGATTTTCTGTTGTAAAGCAATAATTATTTCTTGATATCAGGAAAATGGAATACATGGCAACAACGACTTGCCCTAAATACGCAGCAAAGATGTGACTGAGGTATTAGTCCACCCTGATATTAAGTTGGTTTTCATATGAGCAGAGCAAAGGACAGAAATAAATTAGTTAAAGTTTTAGGAAAATTAGGAGAGTTATAATTTTTTTGAAGTTTCCATCAGTGAAACACAAATTTGCAACACTGTGACGTATCATGCGAGCTTCTCTCCAGTTTGCTCTGTACAGAAAATGTTATAAACCTTCATTTTGTAGGTTATTTATGACAGAACATATTTGTTTCATACAGGGTTGTATCATAACATATTGAAATAATTATATTCAGGATGAATGTATGATTTAACATTTTATTAGGGTTAAACTGTATATACATATTTTGTTGGTGTACCCCTCTATATACCCCATCCCCCCTCTCTCTCTCTCATTACTTTTAGAACCCACTTCATTCTCTCTTTTTCTAACTTTTCACCATCCGCTATGGTGGATCGTACGTGCCCAAGTTGCCCGAAATAGCTACGCCACTGATTGACATAACGATTTTTTTTCTTCAAGGACTTACCTTTATTTATCAATTGAAAAAACTAAATCAATTTAAACATCGTTGAGTTTAAACATAATTGAGGACACCCCTACAACAAATAGCAGGAAGATTTCAATAATTGTAATGTGATTGACAGAACACGAACAAGTAAAGCGGAATTCGGAAACGGGTATGAAGGAAAACTATTGCAGCGGTGCATCTTGTACAATGTGCGTGGGAGGGAAGGGCGCTATGAAAATAGCCTCCTTAACATGTGCCCCTTATTTAACACCAATGAGAGCATTTGTTTTAATTCGATTTTTTAAAATTTGTGAAGCGGCCCCCATATGTTTGAGAAAGGGGCACCTTCAAAGATTTACATTAAAGCGAAAAATACATTTAAAAAATACATTTCTATATACCCCTATTTTGACATTATAAGGGATGATTTTCTCTCAGCCTGGTCCAAGATAATATTTCTTTACTTTGTAGTTGTGTGTGTGGTGGTCCGAACATTCATTTGCGAGTCAGTGAATTTCCAAATGGACCAATACAATTAATCGGAATCTGAGAACCGATTTTAAGATTTGTGCAGTTTCCATTTCGACCGATTATATTATTATTAGATGATGAAATAACCAATCCTGATTGAGTTTTAAGCACAATCCTATGATAAACGAATGGTCGAGACCCTTAATATATTACATGTTCTCAATTAATGATAAAGTGTTGGGAAAATTCCGAGATGCAAAATTACTCTTAGGCTTTTGAAATGAGGACACATGCAAGGAATTTAGTTGCCTTGAGTTTGAAAACTCCTTCATTGACTATTAACGTTTATGCAATTCAATTCAATTCAAATGAACTGTTATTTTCTTCCATTCAATTTAACAACATAATTGACATCTGTTCAAACAATACCATTTATACGTAGGAACATAAATATAATTAAAAAACTTGTATTACAAGGAAGAAGGTGCGAAATCCGATAAGCAAAGTTTTTAATGGGTACGCCCGAATACACAAATACATAATATACATTATAAAAAGAAGAAAAGAAGAAAGGAAGAAAGGGAAAGGCAAGGAGGATAGAAGGGTAGAGAGCTTGGAGAAAGAGAAAAGTAGAGAGGGAGTGTATGGCATGCATTAACAGCATAATGGCACGATATAGGTGAAGGGTATAATGTTGAAATATATTCTTGAACATAGGGCAGTGATTGCATTGATAGTCTATGAAGTTCAAAAGGGCATGGTTTATACGAAAGGAAGATAGTTTTGATGACGCCTTTTTAGCAGTTAGGTAGAATATGTCATGGTAGTTCATAAATACAAACAAAAAGTGTCAAAAGGGCACACTTCTGATATTAAAATGAATTATGTGGAGAAGAGGCATTTGATAGCGTTGAAAACGAACACAGATATAATGCTGCAAATGGGGTGCCTGTTACGATACACATAGCTGCATAATCTTTAAAACTTGATATGTTTTTTATTAGATGACCGCAAAAGGGCAAACTTTGTTTGCGACAGTGCGGAAAAAAGGAGATTTATCACAGGGAAATTATTCGAAAGGAAAACGTACACTTATCAAAAGTAACAAAGGTACCTTATCAAATTTGAAAAAGGGCACGTATCAGAAGCGAAAACGGCATTTATAACAATCGTAAGGGGTATGTACTAGAAAGTGAAAAGGGGGACACTTTTTAGATGAAAGGGCACTTATTAGATAGAAATAGGGAAAATTATGAAAGTAAATAGGTGAACATTGACACTTGTGATATACAAAAGGGTACTCTTTAGAACGGAATAGAAAATAACAATATTATTATTATTGTAATGTATTTGGCGTCACCTGAGCCTCGGAGGCGAAAAGCGAACTGAATCGCTGTAACCCTTTTTAACGGTTTATCAATATTGTCTACACATTAGAATGGAGTTACAGTCGAATCGTATTGTAGAAATCCATCATGTCCCCAATGTTTCTTACTTCGAACTTTCCTTAACCCTCTTCCTTTTAACTATTTCTCTCCTTCTACCCATCTATTTATTTAATTATAATTCTTACCTGCAACTTTCTCTCTCTCCATCGCTTTACAATTATCTACCTCGTCGTTTTCTTTTGATTTCATTATATTAATTTGCCACTTTCCCTCTTTCCGCTTGTATCATTCCTGTTCTTCCTTTACCCTATTATGTTCATTCCATTCCTATTTAGTATTCAAAAGTGTTGCAATACCTGACCTGTTATATACATGTATTCCGTCTACGTAAAGACAGACACAGTATGCAATTTAAAAAAGATATTGCCCATGTAGAAACCTAAGACGTACATCCCCTCTCCTATCTATCCTCTTCTAACTCTTGTATCCAACTCTTTTTCTTTCTCGATCACTTTGCTTAGATTACTTATCTACCTCTCCACTCCTCTTTTCCCTCCCCTTCGTTTCCTCTCTTTCTCAGGATTTCTTAATTACGTGTACAACCTTTTTTTAATGAATCATCATTTTATTTCGCTTGGTCTATATATCCTTTTTACCATTTGTATGTTCAGAAAAAAAAATCAATGGTAATATTTATAAAAAAACTTGTAAAGGATTGTAGCATTAATAAACATCAACAATTACATAGAAAATACACGAATAATAAATTGAACAAATAAACAGCAAAAGAAAAAAAGACGATAGTAGCACAGCAACAAAAGTTACAAAGAGCCAAACGGTGAAGTGATTGAAGAAATAAACCTTTCAATTGCATGCAAGTGAATAATAAATCATACTAAGTCATAGCATCGAAACGACAAACATCGAAAACAAAGAAAGAAATATTTGAAATGGTAATACAAAACATTGGAGCGTATATTCAGACAGAAGAAACAAGTGAACTAAATGTAAAAACGTTATAAAAACATAGGGTAGAGAGGAAAAACGAATTAAAAGAATACAATGAGAAACGTTTCGATTTTCTGTTGATCATTAGGTGTGTAGGGAATAGGATCGCAATACACAACAATTAAAACTGAGACACGGGACAGATTAAAAAGAGCTGAATGCGAGAACTCAAAAAAGAAAAACATTTTGAAACAAATTATGGAGCAGAAAGAGATGATTTTCTAGAAAAAGGTAACACAAAGGAAACGTTAACCATAAAAATATATTTAGAAATGAAATAAAAAACGAAGATACAGAACACTATTAGCGTCATAGCGGTTGTTAAACAAATTAAGTAAATATAGTGATAGTGTACGAAACTTACATGCCAAACCTCCACAACAAGGAGGCCTCGTCTTGGTGAGTGAAGATCCTGTAGATAAAGTTCTAGTCGGCCGCCATCTCTAGTTCCACAGCAGTCTAATCTATGTTTAGAAAAATGGAGGTAAGGTGCGTTGGGTGTCAGAGTAAAGAGGAAAAATACATTGCCATGTAAGGTTATGCAGTGGGTAAAAATGCGTTTTTTTTATACAATAGTTTGTCTGAATGAAGTAGATTATCAATGCTTCTATCAGCTTTCAAAATTTTCTAAGGACAACATAAGTCCAAGTTGATATATTATTTCCTACTGGACAAATCTGTTTTCATTGCAATTACAGTGTTAGGTTGTTTCTTTTGTATTTGTTCTAGTGCAATTGCTAAGAATAGCCAATTCAGACATGAGCATGTAATTATAGACTCATGGTCACACTAGCAGTTCCCCAAGGAAAAGTCCAAAAGAGGCCTTCAAATTGGTCCAGGGCGGCTGCTCAGATAAATTGCTTCTTTGAAATTTCCAACTTGAAAGATTTATTACCATGAACAGAATTATCTAATGTAATTAAGAACAATTATATACCTCACTTAAGGAATCCTGCCATCTGATTGGTCGAAATTGCAGTCGTGGTTTTAGCCATTCCCGTAAAAAATGCCAAACCCATGTAATAGTTCTAGAGTAAATCGGTAAAATCCCGGCAAAATTCCAGTTACCATGGTTACCGGGAAAATACTTGCTGAAATAGCCATTGGTTCAAATGTTAACATTTGGTTTGAGCGATCGCGGATACTATACATACGTGTGCGAAGAATTGGTCGCTAGCTTAATTTTTTTCTTTCTTTTTTTAATGTCGATCGTTCTACTAAATCCGGCCTAGATTCTACTTATAGTTTCCAAACAAGGCAAAAATGGCCGAAGAAACTCTTTCTAGATTTCAACTTCTTGATGATGATCAATTGCAAGACTTGATTAATTCTACTGACAGCAAGAACACCAAAATGGTACGTGAAATTCTCCATACAAATATTGAAAATAGATCTAGTAGATCGCGCACTCAGTTTTGTGTGCTAAAATCCTTCCCATAGAGATTGTACAAATCCCTATACAGTCCACGTGCATTGCGCACTCATGCTAAATTGGTCGATGTTTTAATTACCAAAATGAGATTCAAACCAATATTGCTCGTGATCCTGAAGGTGATACTCAATAAGTGAGGTGTCATATGAAAGAGCAGATTTTTCTCCATATTCCCCACAGGAGCCCATCCCCCAAATTTTAAAAATATCTTGCTTAGACTAGAATCTAGCCTAACTCTCAAAGATACACTCATAAAAAACAACCGTGCAGATAAACTAGAGAAAGGCCAAGGTGGTGTCATAAGACAAGTTGACTCTTTTTTCGGCATATAAAAGTATTAATGACTGCTTTAATATTCGAGAAATAGTTGTTTTTATACGCTCAAGGGGAGGTTACAACTGTGCTATTGCCCAAGGCGTCTCAAAGCAGTCATTAATACTATAATATCTTCTTGACATAATCATAGCTTTTTAGATTAGCAACATCACTTAACAAGACATTTCTCGAAAGTGCAGGCTGAAGTTGCAGAGCTAATCTAAATTAATTAAGAAAAGACAAGAAAAGTGTTATAAAATAGGGTTTTTGTATTAATGCCCGCGTTTATAGGTACCTTATAAGTTAAGTTAAATAGAAGTAGGCTGAGTTTTCTGAGAGGTAAAACATAACTTCTGAGCTTTCTATTAACTTATTTCAATGTCAAATGTTATTCTTTTGAAAATGTCCACTGAAAAACAAGCCCCTGAATATTATTCGCAATTTGATGAGGAATACCTCAATTGTGTGGAACAAACTTTTTAACCATATATTTCTGTAGTCAAATGTATTCATTTCTATTTCTGTGTACAAAAGGTAACATCTTTTGTATAAAATATTTATGCTTGCATCGGATGTTCATTCCACACTTAAGACCATTTATAATATACGCCTATGTGTTTACATCTACGAATGATATCATCACGAAAGTACCTTCTTTGGAACAAAATGTCTCACTTCGTGCATAATTTTAACTTTTGTGCGAAGCATAATACAGCCAGAGATGATGTAATTGACCGAAGTGAAATACATATCCCAACGAAGGAGGCAATATGCACTTCTTTCGAAATAAGATTTATTTATTTACTTTTTTTTTTTTTTTTTTTTTTTTTTTTTTTTTTTACTTAACCTTAAATATGACGAGTTATTAATAAATTAACGTCTTGGCTTGACAATAATAAAAGTGATTTTTTTTTTTCCGCCCAATGTTGACAGTTATTTTATTGGAATCAAACCATTGACTAAATCAGAGACGCTCAGCTATTTCTACTGAATCAGTACGAGATTATCCCGGTGGAAAAGAAGCTGCAGACAATCACTAATAAAAAGAGAAGAGCCTAAGTGGAGGGGCAGAAACAAAATCAACCAGTTGAACACATGCACGATAGCAGGACGATTGTTAAGAATTTGTTTCGGTTTATTTCTGCCTATTTTGGAGGGTGAAGATCATACTGAATAATGAATAAACATAATGGCATTCAGACCACTTTGCTAGCTTTGAATAATTCACGTCACCTGCGATGTCAATAAATGGTAGGCGAATTTCGCTACTTTCCAGCTGACAAACACTCATTATTTTCTACGGATTTAACATGAATGATGTTATTAAATCAAATTTAGACAAATAATAAAACAGGTTTAGTTAATAAATCCATTTAAATACAACGTAAGAGCCTTTAGTTAGAGGCTAGGTGTAAATAGCGCATTATAAACTACGGGGGCTGTGGAGCGTCTTCCGCGGTGGAGCTGTATACCAACAAAAAGAGCTATTTCTGCAAAAAAGGAACTTACAAAAGTTAAACTCAAAGTACAAGGGAAGTTTTAAGATGAAAAGGGGCAGATATCTAAGGTGAAAAATTTCATTTGCAAGGATGGGAAAGGGTCACGTTTTACATAAGCAAAATATGGAAATATCAGACAGGTAAATACCACTTCCTAGAAAGGAAAAAGGGGCTTATAAGAAGGGGAAATAAATAGTCATTACAAAGGAAATGGGCACCTTTCAAAATAAAAAGGGTACTTGTCAGATGTTGCTAAGGGCATTTATCAGTCGTGAAACGTTACATTGATAACAAAAAACTCTGTTCAGTGCAAAATGTTTGATATAATTTTCGTTATAACAACGTTTTTAGTATTGTTATTTTTATCGTTATCAACTTCTGTAGAATAAACTCACATTATATTTCTCAGTGTCTTCGCATGTCTACAAGACTCGACGAGTTCAACCAAGTCTTCCTCGTTTGTGCACTTCACTCCGTATAGACAAAGCCTATGCAGGTTCTTGGTTTGTTCTATGATCAGATGACCCAGTCCCCTCATTGTCTTTGTTGATACACTCTTCTTCTCTGATGGGAGTGATGACTGTGCTGTAAGTCTGATGCGTGTGAGCTGCTGTCCTCCGGTCCGTCGAAGACTAGCCGTGATCTGAGATATGTGTCTCTCTACATCATCGATAGTGATATCGATATCTTCCAAGCCAGGGAGCGATGTGAGCAGACCTTCGTAGCTTTGTGACGTCACTCCCTCGGCTAATAGCTTTGTGACGGATGGACGCTCAGGAGGAGATGAAGGGATACTGAGAGAGGAGTCTGAGATGGTGAGCTGGTTCAGTGAGGTGAAGGATCTGAGACACGACCACATTCTGTCCATCATCTCGGAAGATAACTTGCAGTTCTTTACGAAGAGTTGACCATCATCCTGGAATTACAAAGTAATTTAATATGTTAGCCATATAATAAACAACTTTTGAAAGCAACTTGGAAATGGGTAGAATTTTCCAGAAGCCCCCCCCCCCCTGCTATATTAAAGATAAAGTCGAGTTCTGTTCATGCGATTGATGGTTTTTTGTTTTGTAGTATTCTGTTATTGTCTTCATTCTTTACATGTACATCATACAAATACAAATTATTTCAAATTACATTACATAACATAAAGAGTTCACAATATACACAACTCTTATTTGTTAATGATTTTTTGTTGTTATAGTAATAACCCCTTTCCAATTTAAAACACAAAACAATGAAGTAGCTTAAAACAATATTTTTTTGTTTAAACCCACCCCCCCCCCCCCCCCAAAAAAAAAAAAAAGTTGACAGACCATGGCAGTCGAGAGCGGTCAATCACACATAAATGCGAACTTAGCGGACCCCTCCGGTCCTCATCCATACAATTTTCTTGTTTATTATCACCGTTTACCTTAAGATGTTCCAATTTTGTATAATGGAGTGTCAATGTTTTTCGTTCAGTAGCAGTCTTTCTTTCTTATCTAGCTTTTAAATAATATTTCTTTTATTTCCTCAATACTTGGAGGCTTTTTTTTCTCCCTACTTACAAATTTCCGATATTTGATTTATTAATAACACACCGTGATTAATTATTTGCCTATCTTCATTTACTTCATCCAATCCAATGTGAACTTCCTTGCAGCTCATGTCTTTAAGAAAAGGAAAATCCAGGACATCTCTACATTGACATTGTCCTATAATCTACTCACTACAGCGCATTTAACAAATATGTGCAATACAAACAAGCTTGCTTGCATGAAAATAACACTCTTTAATTTGTTTTGCATTGAACTCTATGCAATTTTGGAGGGCTCTTTTATGAATTTCGGGGGCTCTTTTTGGCATTTCGGGGGCTAATTCGGCCCGAGCCCCCGTGTATTTTGTTCACTGGTTGCCTCATCTTTCGCACATAATGAGCATTTATCACTTGAAATGAATTTAAACCTATATAAATAGCGATTAACATACATAATTTTATAAAGCAGTTTTGTCTTAGTTTATAATCTGATATGCCAATTCTCGGACGGAAAAAAACCTTTCAATTTCTTTAATCGACAGATTATATGTTTATTGTAAATTATGAAAACTAACGAGGAAGTCATGCATTTTTTGTAGGCAGGCCCTGTACAAATTCACCACCCCGACAGACACCTCCCCGACAGACACCCGTACATCAACCACCGCCACACGCCGAACCCTCAAAGCAGCCGCCAGCCTCACAGCTACAAAGCACAGCAGACGACAACAGACTACAACGCCGCCTACGTCGGGGACACACACAGCGTCTCGCCGACAACACACCCCACTCATGGATTGGAAACTCTTCTAAGTCTGCAACCCGGACACTCCAGCCAAGACGGACAGTCAGACGAACAAGCCGACCATCCATGTCCATCCCCCGATGACTCAAGCACACACGGTCACCTATTTTTCTCCGACGTCCGCACCCCGGCTACTTAAGCTCACGCACGCCAGCTATTCTCCACTCCTGACGACGGATAGTCAACCTGTTCGAAACGTCGAGCCACTCATCCTCTCAAAGCGCTATAGTTCTCCTTAGAACTATAAGGCACTGTTTTTTTTTAACTATGACCAAATACCTTAATGGCCCTTTGAGAGCCTGAAACTTTTCAAAGATAAAGAATTAGAAATCAATTACAACTTTTTCTTGTAGCATGGACCTAGATTGACCTCCCATAGCTTAATGAAAAATGTTCAACGTTGCTTTATGTGCATGAGGTATCCCTGAACAGCCAATTGTTTACGGAATTTAGTAACAAAATTGACATACCTTTTTGGTTGGAGCCGGAAAAAAAATATACCTACACAAAATATGTTTTTTTTCTATTGATGATTGATGAGCATGGGTGGATCTTAAAGAAAGTTAACAGTAATCTGAATTAACTCCTGTATTTTAATGGAACAGTGCAATTGAAAATGCACTGTAAAAAAATAATAGTCGAAATAACTCAATAAAATTGAGGAAAAGAATTGCCTTATTTTTATTAAGTAAATATTACCTACGGCATCTTAAGTAGAATTTACTTATTTTGCTGAATAAATTTTTACTCAGTTAAATCGAGTTACATTAACGTAAATAATTTAAGTATTGTAATCATTTTAGATAATTAAAAAAAAGCTATGATAGGATTACATATTGCACGATTTGGTACCCATCTAATCTAACAAGTAACATCCACTAATCATTCACTACTTCTATTTAAGATTAATCACTAATCACTAACACTACTTCTATTTAAGATTAAGACTCGACACATATTGAAAGGCTCCAAATTTTATATATACTTGATCGTAGCATCTTAAAAGGAAAATTGGTTGACAATTTCCTGAAATATCAAGTTTTGATTTGTTTTGAACTGGGTAACAATTAAAAATTGTCTTGTCTTTGCTTAGCCATGTTAAATGAATTAGTAAATGTTTTAAAGTCCTTAAATTTTCATTCAACCACAAAAAAACATTGTTTTATTTTAAAAAGAGTTTAATTTGGTCTTAATGAATATTCATAAATTATGTAAATATTTCTATTACGCACTGCATCGGTCCTTACTTTAAAAAGATAAGAATAATCAACATAAATTGTTTGAGTAATACGTATAATTTCTGATTTTGAGTTAAAATTACTAAATTAATACAAGCTGAAATTACTTAAAGTTCTTATGTATTTTATTTCACTTAAATATTCCACGTATGTTCTACTAAATTGAAAGTTTGAGTTAGCAAGACTTAAATTTAGTGCGTAAGTGGCAAAACTAATGTTTTTAAGTAAATTCTACATGGAAAAAATACGTAAAAATTACCAATGAACAAATTATTTTTTACAGTGTGGTGTTTCGGACGTTACATTTTCCGTAAACAATGTAAACCCCCATTTAACCCACTAGAACAATAAATTAATGAGATTGTTTATGGTTTGAATAAGCTTATTAGTTACTCCAAGTCATTAAATCAAAAGAAAATCTAATTCAATTGTAGTAGCGCTTATATTAGAAATATACTCAAAATTTGAAAAAGTTGTCTCATTTTCCGTAAACAATTTTGTAACGTCCGAAACAACTTTCAATTTGAAGTAGCAAAAAATATATGAACTGCAGGACCTATCTTTCGTAACATTTTGTTAACATTTCATGGCGGCTACCCACCAAAAAAAGAAATGTGCAATACATCATTACAATACTATTTTATAGTTAAAACCAATTTTCCGTTAACAGTTGTAACGTCCGAAACAAATGTAACGTCCGAAACAACAAATACCAAATAAATGATGATAATCCATATTTGAGGGTATCTGGAATGAATAAATCATTATGAAATAAGTTATTATAAGTCTTAACACAAGTCAAAACACAAATCAGGTCTTTCAAATCCAATAATTTTGTGTGAGCTCAAGAAGGGTGTTTCGGACGTTACACTATTTGATTGTAACACATAGTCTGCAAATTTCAACTAATTTTCGATCATATGTGCAAGTTACGATTTCACAATGCACACTCCTGTTAAAAACACTATTTTGATAATTTCATTTAGATCTAAATATAAATATATGAAGAAATATGATGCAAAAATCAAATTTTCCGTGAAATATCTAAATTTGCTGCAAAATGACTTATCAAACTTAAAATATTGAAGCCACACTTTGTGATGCAAGGCGTGGCTGGCTGCTTTACTATATTCTTAATTGTAATTTATCAGAAAAAATCTCAATAAAAGTGACTCATAAAAAATATTCAGCCATTTTAAAAGCACTTTCTGTTATGCTGTTAGCACGTTTCGGATGTTACATTAAACTGTTAACAGACATTTTCATACTTTAACTAGTTCAAATTAGGGGCAAAAATAGATGTGAGAATAGCAAATTTCAATTTATCAACCTCTTCTCTTGCTATTTACATTACTGTGTGTTTGCAAATCATCGGGTTTTCATTTTTACAGAGGTTGTTCCAAATTATGTCATATAACCAAAGATTGTATGGTCAATCTAAACTATTTGGTATGTTACAAAAGCTGAGAATCACCCACGTAAGCAATACCCAGTGTACATGTACATGACATGGGTATGATACAGGTATATATAAAGTTGATGAAATCAAGCAAATTAAAAAGTTATCCAACTTGCAGTACTTTACATGTAGACATGCTAATAAGAAGCTTTTCAAGCCAAAGTTGTGCTTGGAATGTATGTCAACCTATTTGTATGTGTCTTGTGATCACATTGGACTTGTTTGACTCGTGGATTTCATCCTTTTGCTTCAGAAAATTGTGATTTTACGTTCTGAATTATGACTGATGGTGACCCAAGTGTGAAAAGTTTGCTGGTACAGAAAATCCTGCCTTGTCTAGCCATAGCTCTGGCTTGATACTTCTCTACCTTAGTGCTCTTTCTCTGGCTGGACTCACTCTTTCTAGCTACAAAGGATTTCTCTATTGAGGCTACTATTGTCCTTTTTCTTTTGTTTGGACTTGCCTCAATGGTCACCCTTGACAATGGAGGTAATCAGTTGTCTGTTTGTGGTTATTATCCTGTTCCAAAAGCAGGAATGCGTCGTACAATGTGACTTGAATGTTTTAAGTAGTGATGTCCATGCTGCCCCCTCCCAGCACCCCAAGTACAGCGGATCTCACATCTACTATTATCCCAACTGTACAGCGTCATACCAACTCTTGCTTAGAGCCGGAGATATATGTCCGAACCCGGGCCCGTCTGTGCTTCATAGTCCTAGCAATGAAACCTCACCCTCTTCTAGTCGATCTATCTCAACTATATCTGGGATTGTTTTCAATGCACGCTCCATAAGACATAAAATGCCAGACTTAATAGCGCACCTAAGCTGTAATCCCACCGATATTTTGTGCATATGTGAGAGTTGGTTAAATGAATCCTGTAATTCTACTGAGCTAGGATTTCCCCATGACTATGTTCTGTTTCGACGTGACCGGCAGGACATTCAAGAGAGTCGTGAAAAGGGTGGAGGTGGTGTCCTTACAGTGATTCATGCAAAGTTGTGTCCCCGACGTCTCGATGCTTTGGAACACCCCTGCCTAGAGATGACTTGTGTTGAGATTGTGATACGCAAGTCAAAATGGCTTCTCATTACCATCTATCGCCCACCTAATGCTAATGTGCAGTACTGGGACTCTCTCCAGGAGTTCACTGATGACACACAAAGATACGTGGGTGATTATGCTGGTGTGATACTGACGGGTGATTTGAACGTCGACTTGCTAGACGTCAACTCTGCTAATGCAACTCGGCTGTTGACTATGCTTAGCACTATGGACCTGACGCAGCTAGTTGATACAGTGACGAGGCCTTCGCCTCAGGATGCGACTAGAGGAACGTTGATTGATCACTTGTTCACCAATCGTCGCGATCTGTTCGCTGAGACACGTGTGTGTCCTAATCCAACGCCTAGTGACCATTTCGCCGTTCATTTTCGGATCGTGACTAATAAGTCGTTCACCACCAGAGATGTTCTTCGTAACTTCATGCTTTATCAACGAGGTGACTTCGATCATCTAAACCGCTTGCTTCAGCTGGTTCCTTGGTCACTCTTTATCGATCCCAATGATGTTGATGCATCTTGGGAAGGATTCTTGGACATCTTCGAGGCTGCAGCTAAGGACGCCATCCCCCGAGTATCCAGAAAATCCAAGAAATGGAAACCCTGGATTTCCAAGGAAATCAAAACCATGATTTCATTGAAGGGCAAACTCTTCAGGAAAGCTATAAGATCAAAGGTAGCTGAGGACTGGCTGTCCTTCAAGAATATTCGGAACAAGACTAAATATGCCATCAGATCTGCATACAGTCTCTATGTCAATGACCTCTTCTCTCTTCCCGATAATAAGAAGCGGTTTTTTGCGTTCATCAGAGAGCACAACAAGAACGCTCCTCCGCCAGTTCTTGCTGTTGATGATGAAGTCTACAGTAGACCCTCCGACATCGCAAGTAAGTTCCTCAGTTGTTTTCAATCATCCTTTTCAGAGGAAAGATGTGTGCCAGATATTCCACCGAAATGTGACTTTCCGATCGAATGCTTGCAGTCATTTGATATTTCGACCAGTGATATCTATCGACGCATGGACTCACTTCAAGAGAATAAGGCCCCTGGCGTGGATGGTTTGTCGCCTGTCCTGTTAAAGCGAACTGCCGCGGTGTCTTCACATATATTTCAGCGGATTCTCTCATTGTCACTGTCGGCAGGCAAAGTTCCGAGATCATGGAAGGTAGCGAATGTCTGTCCCGTTTTTAAATCTGGTGACAGGTCAGATCCCTCAAATTATCGACCTGTTGCGCTTACCTCAGTCGCCAGTAAGATGATGGAATATATTGTAGCGAGCGCAATTGAAAACCATCTCAGTGCTAACTGCCCTATCACCAGCATTCAGCATGGATTTAGAAAGCGTAAATCCTGTGTAACCCAAGTATTACATCTTACGAACGAGTGGCTTACCTGCCTGGATGGTCAGCGTTCATGTCCTGTCGATGTAGTCTACTTAGACTTTTCGCGTGCATTTGACAAGATGCCCCACGACGTCTTGCTTTGTAAACTTTCAGAAATGTTCAATATTGGCGGTAACCTCTGGACATGGATGAAATCCTTTCTATGCGGACGACGCCACCGTGTCCTATACAAAGGTTCCTTCTCTGAGTGGGCTCCTGTTCTTTCCGGGGTCCCTCAAGGGAGTGTCCTAGGTCCGCTTTTGTTTAATTTGTTCATCAACGATGTACCTAATACCTTGGAATCACCATGTGCATTGTTCGCGGACGACACAATCATCTATCGACCTGTACGTGATATCACAGACTCTGCAATATTACAACGTGATCTTGACAGGGTTTCGCACTGGTGTGTTTCCAATGGAATGAAGCTAAATGTGAACAAAACGAAAGTGATGCGAATTTCATGTTCAAGGAAAAACGTTGTCGAACCAGTATATCTTTTGAATGGAGCTCACATCGAGTCAGTCTTACAAACCAAATATCTAGGTGTGATTATCAATACCAAGCTGTCTTGGGATGATCACGTTGATTATATTACCCGCAGAGCCAATAGATTGCTGGGATTGATCACCTCCATGTCATCAGGCTTAGCAACTTCAGCTCTTCTGGCACTTTACAAATCGCTAGTACTACCAATACTAGAGTACGGCTTACCTGCGTGGAACCCCACCAATAGGAATCTCTGTGACAGACTTGAGAGTATTCAAAGGAGAGCAACGCGTATCATCCTGAAACAGCGCAGGCAGCAGATGCCGTATCCCGAGCGTCTGAGACTCCTGAATTGGGTCTCCCTAGAATCCCGTAGGAAATACTTACTCATCAACTTCGTTGCAAAAGCTCTCTACAACATTGTCGAGAGCAGTGATATCTCTTCAAAAATCAAAGTCATACAAAGAAGACAAGAAGATATCAGGTTCCATCACCTGATGGCTCGTACTAAACGCTTAAGTGACTCCGCTATGTACGTGTTTCCTAGACTGTGGGACGAACTACCCCGGGACTTGCGTGTTGACTTTGTACTTTCTAAGTTTCAGACCTGGCAACACAGGCTGAAAAGACATATCTTCTTTGATTAACTTTTTCTCTTGAAGTCTTTGTTTAATTTAATTTACGAGAGATTAATGTAATAATTACGGTATATTTTGTAATCATTCATTCGTCTACTTCTTTATAAAATTCTTGAACCGAAACTGCTATCTTGATTTTATCATTGTTATGTCTTTAGAGTCTTTTGTCTTTCTTTTTTCTTCCATTATTTAAATACTTCTGGACATTTCAAACGCAGCTTCTTTATAAATTGTTTGCATAATATAATATATAATATGAAGTACTGATTCTTTAATGTATTAGTTCTCCTAGTTTCCTTACTCACCTGAAGCCCACTAAGCATATGTAACTATTCACTTCCTTTACCATGTTTTCATAACTTTATATACCGATTAATTTGTATGATTTTAGACATTTTTGTCAGTGCGCTGACTACATGCTCTCACATTTTATTCTTTGCTCAGTTTTATACTTCATGGTTTCAGTTTACCTACTACATATTTTATGCAATCGTTTTTAAGCCAGACTTAATTCCTCATGTTAATGCTCGGTATCGTGTCATGACCTAGTGTCATCATACATATTAATTTGAATTCCTCCTTGTGCTTTGTTTTTGTTAGCTGGTTTGTTTATGAAATGTTTTACAAATACATTTTAATTACCTTCATGCTATATTTTGCAGGTCTTCTGGGTGCACCAGTTGGTCGGGAAGAGGGACCATTACGGTCACAGTGATTTAGTTTGCTTTCCTCTTCCCCGGCAGCCAACTGATGCACTCAGAGGACCTCCAAGAAAATTGTGCATTTGTAAATAATGTTGTTATTATTATTATTAATGTTAGTTTACCTATATTTACATTGTTATATTTTTTGTGAATTGCCGAATAAATAATAAATAAATAAATAAATAAAAATTTATGGGAAATATGGATTTTCATTTAAAAATACCTTTTAAAAAGGGCACTCAGTACACGTAACTAATCTGTGTACATGTAGAAAGTACCAGGCGCGGATCCAGGATTTCTTAGGGGTGGGGGCAAAATTTGTAATCAATTTGAAATTTATTGTACTGAAATATGAAAATCGTCCCGGCCCATATTTCGCTCAGGGGGGGGGGGGGGGGGGGGGGGGGGGGGGGGGGGGGGGCTAGTGAGCACTATTTTTTTTTCTTTTTCTTTTGCTCCCAAAAATTAGAAAATCGCCTCGGCCGAAAATTCGCTCAGTGGGGGGGGGGGGGGGGGGGGGGGGGGGAGGGGGGGGGGGGAGGGGGGTAGTGAGCACATTTTTTTTTTGGCCCTCGAAAATTTGAAAAATTGCACCTTCCCCTTGAGCGCCAGGGAGGGGGGGTGGGGCTCATCTTCAAAAAAAGGTAAAATTAACGTTAAAAAATGTAAAAATACACATTTTTTTTTCAAGGGGGGGGGGGCCCCCCTTGGATCCGCCACTGGAAAGTACATGCATATAAAAGAAAAGGGCATTACCAGTTATATCTTATTTAATGATCCTAAACATATACATGTAGTATCTTCCTCAAATATATGCATACATACAAAATGTATATGGGATGTTCGTTTGGTTTTCTTCTTTTTCCCCCTTTTTTTTCCTTCTACGAAATGTCAAAGTTGGGGGTGCGGCGCTGCGGCCTTATTGCTGGCAAATACGGTACATGTTTAACCTACATGTACACTGTATATTGTTTGTCACCTGTGATATCGGTACAGCAAGAGTTAAGATCTATCAACCAACCAACCAACCAACCAATCAATCCATCTATTCATCAATCGGTCATCAAGAAAATAAATAAATAAATGCTTATTTAGGAGCATTAAAAAATGTTGTCGTTTGAAACAGCCTCCATATACAAGTAGTGGTAAAGGATGATTGTTACTACAGTAGTATTATAACCTAAAACATACACAATTTTAAAATACATCTAAAAATGTCTCATTCTTGAGATGTACATAAATTAGGATTCACTTATTTCTTATTACTAACATGACTGGGGGTACTTTTTATAGTTTTATTTTTAAAAAGATTTTTCAATGTTTTGCTTACATACATGTATGTGTTAGTGATATTATTGAATGACACACTATATAGTTGAAGACAAAGAACATTAGCAAGGTGATTAAACATCTATATTGTATAATTTGTAGAAATTGATGATCTGATTGAAATGTTAACATCGTGTAACATCCGAAAAAAACCATCGCATACATTGTACGCTGTTGTTCATAACATGCAATAAAGAGTATGTTTCTAAGTGACTTTTCTAAGGAGTCCTGATGACTACAATTGCGATTAGCGTCATATTTCACTCTGTTAGATCACATAAGCATTTTAAACTACCGGTACACGTTCTTGAAATGAATAATATACCTTACATAAATTGAGTGGTCGATGAAGACAAACTTGGTATGTGCTAAACTAATTAAAATTGCACAATTTTTTCCATAAATGTTACAGTATTTTTCTGCAAACAATTAATGTAACTGAGGTCGATAATACCTAAAGAAAAGCAATTAACTTGAATAAAGTTATGATGTTAACAGTGTGTAACGTCCGAAACACCAGTGGTGTGACGTATGAAAATTATTAGGCAATGCTCTGGTTTCCCAATTTTTTTTGCATGTATTTACCTTATATTATCAGTTGTTACGATAAAATAAGTTTGACCTAAGAAAAAAGGATTTTACCTATTGAAATTAAAACTTGTTATTGTCAAAACCCAAATTTAGAGCTATTTTTCACTTTCAAGGGATACAAAATCCGTATTTTCCAAGATAGAAACTCACAAATTTGCATGAATAATCTCTGAAACATATTCTTAAAGACCCAACATATTTAAAAGTGTAGTTAGTAGCAAATGAGTTTTATATCACAGTTATTAGATATGCTATAATTCACAATAAAATTGTAAGAACTCATAGTGTTCATATCTGGTGAATAAATAAGGAGATAGATTAAGCTCCAAAATTTGCATTTCTCAAAAATATGAATAGTCCTGATCCTAAAAATACACGTTTGAAGTATGTAAACTGAATTTCATTTTTGACCCTTTTGTGGACACATTTGGTATATGTTAAAAAAACCAGTGCCATAAGCTAAGAAAGATAACAGTCCTTTTCAGGACTACACATCCCCAAGAAAGATTACTGAGTCAGAGTCCTTTTCAGGACTCCTCAACCCTCTCTCTCTCTCACACACATGGTGCACCCGCAAGCCTACTGTATAGATTGATTCAAATTGGATAGTTTTCTTTGTAAACAAAAATTCTATTTTTAGATAGCAAATACAATTTGCCTATTCGTTAAATCGATTTTCCATTCTACAGGTGTGTTAGCGTAGATTTCTTTAAAGGGATCGTTTAACAATGTTACATCTGAGATGAACGGCCCTACGTGTTATCAGTGTCTGTGATATGGTGTAATATTGAAGCCTTAAAACAAAACTGTGCTTCAAAATGATCAAGAAGTGCCTCAAAAAAGTAAAAATCTTTGAGTGACCGGTTTTACCATACTCGTATTTCCCGACAGACTGTAGTGTTATGAAAATCGTTAGAGTAAGCAAACGCCAAATTTGATTTCAATTTCCAATCATAAATATCTCGATAATCAGACAGGCGATCGGCTTGTAAAAGTCATGGGGTTCCTGACTAACCTAAAGTTTTATAATTATCATTGCGACATGAGCTAAATCCAGGATTTTGTTTCAGAATCTGAGACAAAGTTATACCGGATCCCTTTAAAAATTGATATTTCCTCTTCCTCTAGTCCTATTCATCTGAAATAAGTGTCGGACTTAATTAATCATTTTCCATCTATACTATTGTAGCATAATTGGTCCAGTATTCAGTTAGACGTAGAGGGCGTTATAATTAATTGTGATATGAATAGATGTACATCGCGAAATACGAGTTGTCAGTCAGTCAGCGTTGAGCTGGTACAAGAAACGAGATAAAGTTACTCCAGATACTGTGTTAGTGTTGTTTTTTAGTTCCTGTCATAAATTTAGTGGTTGCTGGAGTGAGTGAAATGAGAGCTAGTCCACGTTTTTCTTAGCATTTTACGATAAAAGACACCAATTTAGCGAAGATGACGTTATTAGTGCGCTTGCAACAGGGAATTCAAGGTCAAAAGGTCGATTTAGACGCTGATAAGTTATTGGTCGAGCCTTTTTGTTTCCTTTATTCCGACAAAATTATACAATCAATCAAAACAAGTTTAATACCAGAAGAAAGCTAACGATTAGTATTTTCATTAACCGCTTGCCCCAAAGTCGCTTGACCACAGTGAAACGAGTTAGAGCTTGCGAGAGCGGCCAAAGTGTGATTGAAACTCGCTATTTGCTCTTCTCCAACGCAAAAAGAGACGACATTGTGCTGGATAAATGTATTTTTTCCGACAAAAGTACAGAAGATTTGCATATGGTCTTTTTATATTATACTTAATGAAATGTTACCCGAGTGACTCCCGGGCGCCCCAATGCTGGAAAGAAACGCACATTTTAGACAACTTCACTTTTTCATGGAAAAATGCTTATTTGTTCTATGCACGCAAGTCAGATTGAGCGGATGACACAACGTTTCCATATGCCCCCACCCATCAACAAGTACCCGGTCACTCCTTCTCCACCACCGCCTCCACCACCGCCCTCACCACCCCGACAGAGACCCGTACATCAACCACCGCCACCCGCCGAACCCTCAAAGCAGCCGCCAGCCTCACAGCTACAATGCACAGCAGACTACAACGCCGCCTACGTCGGGGACACACACAGCGTCTCGCCGACAGCACACCCCACTCATGGATTCGAAACTCTCCTTAGTCCGCAACGCGGAGACTCCAGCCCAGACGGACAGTCAGACGAACGAGCCGCCCATCCATGTCCACTCCCCGATGACTCAAGCCCACACGGTCAACTATTTTCCCCGACGTCCGCACCCCGGTGACTTAAAGGCACACACTGTCCTACTTGTAGCTACTTGCTCCCTTTATAAAGAAAACTTCTCCAATCGGTGCCTGTTGGTCCCCCAACAGGCCCCCATTTCTTATGTTAAATGAGAGCTGAGTTCATGAGATAGCCACCTGTCACAGTGACATCGCTGGCTCGCTTGGTGGTCTTATCCCTTCTGGCTGAAGTAGTCAAGCCTGCCTTTAAGCTCACGCACACCAGCTATTCTCCACTCCTGACGGCGGATATTCAACCTGTTCGAAACGTCGAGCCACTCATCCTCTCCAAGCGCTATAGTTCTCCTTAGAACTATAAGCTAAGAATTATAACAAACAGTCCTTTTCAGGACTACACACCCCCAAGAAAGATTACCGAGTCAGAGTCCTTTTCAGGACTCCTCAATCCTCTCTCTCTCTCTCACACATGGTGCACCCGCAAGCCTACTGTATATATATACATTTACCTTAACATTTAATGAAACTATTCCAGTTTATTGTTAAAAGAAATGCTAAAAGAAACGGTGTGGAATCGATCAGAAAAAGTTGATCATGTAGCATATCATATAGTATTGGTGTGTACTGCAAGGTTCTGGAATCATCAAAATACAAAGAAATTTGGCACAGTCATGGTGACAAGTGTGAAGGTGTTGTGATCTAGTGGATAATTCGTTGGAATGTGGATCACAGGACCATGGTTTGAGTCCCGCCACGGCACTAATGTTCTTTGGATAGATATTAATCTACATTTGCCACTCTTCACCCAAGTGTTAAATGGGTAACGGTAGGAAGGAATTCCTCGAATGCTGTGAGAGCCAAAATCGGCTGCCTAGCAGAGCCGGGTTAATAGTTGGAACGCCTTGAGAACCATATTTAGCGGATATGTGCGCTATACACATATCCAATGTTATTATTATCACAAATAACAAATAACAAATAATACAAAATAAAAATATCTGCCCGACCGACCCAGGTTCTGGCACGTAAAGGGCAATACAATTTTTGTTAAAGACCTTATTGTTCAGCTCTCCCCAGAACTCAAACTTCTCTTTATTAAGTTGACATTCAAAGTTCAGAAGAAACAAATGGCACTTTTTGTTATTCATATTATCTTGAAATAGGGAACTTGTAAACTTCCTTTGTATATTTTGTTCATCTAAAACGCTCCGTACGTTATTAAAAGCTCTCTAAATATGTCCATCCTAACATACGCTCATCCAAATTGGAGCTGAGACCGACATTGATGTCATATCTGTTTTATAGAAGGAAAACAAAAATCATAAAACATCCTCATACGAAAGAATACTGCCGTTCTTCTGGATTGTCATATTTACTCTCACTTTTCTTTCTGGGATATATGAAAAGCTTGATTCCAAAAGGAGCTAATCCATTTTTTTTGTCGTAAAATAATTATTTCCTACATGGGAATAAAATGCACTATATCACATTACAAAATTTCACCAGAAAGTATGTAAATTTGTAGGTACAATATCATGTTTTATTCCAAAAGGAGCTAAATCCAATCGACCATTCAGAGCGCAGTATTGAACACACACCTCTATTCTGGCTTGGCTTTGTTTCCAGGCATAATATACACACATGCACGTGCGCGCGCAACACACACGTACACACACATGGCTTTCTGGTTCAAAGATTTCACAGTTCTGTTTGTGATCATCATTGCTCCAAAAATAATACAGAAGCTATAAAGATCATATTGTGTAAAAAAAAAAATAGATCCCATCATTATGTGCTTCTGAAGGAAGAAACATCTAAATGACCAGAAATGCGAGACTGTTTCCTACCATAGACTGCAGTGTTATACTAAAGTGTATCCCATTATGGTTTTTTAACAGTGGTATTTAGTCATAGATATCTTGATAACGTCATATATTTCAAAACCGTTGTAACATATAGCTCCGTTTAGTCTCATTTGACAACGCCCCCTATCGTCAGAGTCAGCAGCCTAACATGTTAGCCTATGGAATTTTACCCCAGAAAATCGTTAAAAACTCATTTTTTGTTTAAACGAAAAGCACATCCACCCCGACGTTCGTTATCACTAGCTCTTTCATTGGAACCCTCATGTCTCATTGACTTTTGAAAGTTCACCCACCGTAATTTGATCAAGATAGGTTGCAAGCTCGCCATTGCCCATAATACACATGTGAAACAAGTCGAACTCTGGGCTCAGTTTGCCAAGCGATTGTAAGGTTTTAGGTCAAGCACGCGAAGGATAAGAAGCATGAACTATAATAGATCAGTTCTGATCGGTTCATTATGTCCATTTCAGCCAACCCCTACCGTAATTTTTCCATTGAAGATAAGTAAACATTTTGCCGAGGTAAGCAAAAACATGAATATTCATGATCGCCATGGACTATTCGATTATTTACAGAGGGGTGCAATTGTGCACCACATCAAACTCCCCTACTTTTAGTCAAGTATTTCATCGTATTATGTACTTTGGTAGGTTTATTTTAATAACTGTTTAATTATCAGATATCAATGATAGTTTAAAGATATGGAAAATTTTCTTGTATTTTATATTTAGCAAAGCAATCTCACATACAAATTCACTACCAAGTGTCGTCTAATCCGCCGATTGTCGTCTGCTATATACGTCCAGTGAGCGAAAATGAGACAACCGGAGCAATATTTTATGGCTGTTTATTTATCCTTCTGATCATCATTACACAGATATTAAAATTTAAAAACTTATTAGTGGTGAAAAATGGTGAGAGGGAATATTATCGAAAGTAAACAGGTTGCGTGATAGGATAATGTGTGTATAATTTTTTTTTCGTCAATAAAATCACAGACATTTATTTAAATTTGGAAGCTAACCTTCTTTTAAATAACTAGAAATATCGCAATCTGTATTGCCGCTCAATGCGAATGTATCCCCCAACAGTGGCATCTATTTTTGTTCATCCTTATGTTCGAAGGAGGGACAAAGACCCCCTCTCCCCTCCCTAAAACAAACGGATGACGTAGAGATCGCCACTAGTGGCTCGGACTTTCGTCAAGACTAGGAGCAGCATCAACCAAACAATATGTGTGCAAATTAAAGTATAATGAATCTCCGTAGAAAATTTGAAAGAAATCTATCAAGAAATGTGTCGGTTAGAGCGCATAAAAGACATATTACATTTGACTATATTAATTACGGAACAATGAGGGCAGCGTGACCAAACACTAACGATGTGTAGATTGTACTAAGACACACCTCCATTCAACCTTCGAAAGAAATCCGTCAAGAAATGTGGCAGTTAGCCCGCAAAAAAGACATATGACCTTTGACCATATAAAATACGGAACAATAAAGGCAACATCATCAAAAAGAAGAAATGTGTAGATTGTACCAAGATACATAGCTATACAAAATTTGATGGAAATCCGTCATGAAATATGACCATTACAAACATTAAAAAAAAAAACAAAAAAAAAACAAAACAAAACAAAACAAAGGGGGGGGGGTTTTCTCACAAAACATACACATACAAAAAACTCAAGGGGGGGGGGTTAACCCCCCCCCCTCCCCCTGCGTACGCGCCTACACCGGGGGTTACAATAATAGTGAAATCACAGCTTTAAAAAAATGGTGTAAAGAAGGTAAACAACATATCACGGTTTCATTCCAAAAGAAGCTAAATACACTAAGTACCTAAAATGGAGTAAGCTCCTTTTGGAATAAAACTCTTCATATATTCATATACTTGTTATCCGTAACTGTGGTCCATCTATATACTATCGTCGTGGTGTTCTCTTCTTGTCGAACGGTATGGGCCTGCTAGCTGTACAGATCATCTATTTACTGTTATTGCGTATGTGCGGTGAATCCTCGGGGACAATGACCTCTCGTACTTTTGTTGAAGTCATGTGTACATTCCCTGTTCATTCCAAGTGCTAGTTAAGTTGTGACGTAAACTTTAATATACGTTTTTATTATTCTAATTATATACCTCTACTATGCTGGAAATAAGATATTCTTTACAAATGGCTATGACCACTGAGTTGGCCGAGAATGATCATGGGAGCGCATCCAAGTACACATAACCATACTTTTTTATGTTCAGGCCTTACAATATAAAATATACATTAAAGTTGGCAGGTTCGTATTACAATTGAGAGAAGTTTACAAATGTGTTAATGGAATGTCCAATGATTTACTTGCATACATGTAGCAATATACTTAGCTAGGTAACTTACGTGCAAGGCAATCACCCTGAGGGTCTTCTTTGACTTGATGTGAAGTCCTAGTCTATCTTTTGTGTTCGTCCCACATTCAACAAGCCTGCAAAATATAATGAAGTGTAACATTACGTAAAAATGAAAAATGGAAAGAAGATATTGCACCCATTTGTAGATGAGTATATGAAAAAATTAATTGTACCAATCATCTAAATATTATTTCTGTACACCTAGTATGTATAAAATCAAACTAAAATAACCAACCTGGATTTCCATGGGTTGATGGTTAAGAAGTATAAAGAAATAAATGATATCATAAATAGGGCGTGCACGGAACCAAAGTGGGTCTTTTTTCCTTTCCCTATATTATTTCCCCTTTTTCTAACTGATACAATTATGTTCTTTTCCCCTTTTCATAGGTGCCCCATTTCACCTCTGATAAGTATTCCTATTCTAATCAGATAGGTGACAATTTAGATTTGACGCAATGTTCATTTTTCGTTGTTATAAATACACACTTTTTCCTTCTTAAAAGTGCGCTTTTTTAAGTGCGATAAGTGTCCCCGTTGCTTTTGCACGTGTCCATTTTCCTTTCTAACAAGAGCTCTTTCCCTTCTAAGTAGAGCCCTTTTGCATCCCCAATGAATGTCCCTTTTAAGGTATGATAAATACCCCTTCTCAGATCCGATAAGTGACCATTTTTTACCTTGACAGGTGCCCATTTTCCTTTTTAGTGAGTATCCTTTTCCCTTTTGATAAATACCACCTTAATTTCTAATAAAAAACCTTCCCTATTTTTATAAATTCCCATTCGCAATCTCCGATAAGTTCCGGTACCCCCAAAATAGGTGCCCCTTTCACCCTGACATGTGCCCCTCTTTATTTGCACAAAATGCGTTTTTTACTCTATGAAATTGACTCTTTTCGTCTATGATGACCGTCCCTCTTTACATAGGAGAAATACCCCTTCCTATTTCTCATAATTGCCCTTTTAACGGAAACGTAAACAAATATCATCTGATCTTTCTAATTCTTTTTATATTTGAAATGCCTTCCGAAAATTACTACTCTTTATTTCAAATTTAACGTGGACTAGCTGAAGTGAACCGACCAAACTTTTGTCCATCCGTGACACGTGCTACATAAGACATTATTTATGCTGCAGAAATGGGCATTCATACACTATAATACCATCTTATAGGTCTATATGCTTTTGATAAATGAATGATGTTGTAGCAGAAGTATCCTGATCAGAACAAAATGTCGCCCTCCGTGCATAAATCTAACTTTTGTATAATAGTTCTAACGAGGTATAATGCAGACAGAGTTGATGTGGCCGACTACGGTGAAATGCCTATTAATACGAATCCCAACGAACAAAGGCACATGCACTTATTTCGAAATATGATTTTGTTTTTCCTTTTTTTAGTTAACCTTAAACGTGAATAGTGATAAACAAATTAACGTCTTGGCTTGACAGTGATTAAAGCTTTTCTTTCACAATGCAACCGCATAACCAGAACTCAACTTTATCTTTAAGTAGATTAGAAAGAGAAAAGAGCCAAGGGTGATGAACAGAAACAAAATCAACCAGGTGAACACATGCACGATAGCAGTACGTTTGTTAAAAATTTGTTTTGGTATATTTCTGCCCATTTTGGAGGGTGAAGATAATACACATATTAAACATAATGGCATTCAGACCCTTTGCTAGCTTTGAATAATTCACGTCGCCTGCGATGTCATTAAACGTATCAGGAAAATTAATTACTACCTGAAAAATCACCCCCGGAAAATTACCCCCTCGGGAATCTACCCCCTCCCAAGGACAATTACCCCTCGAAAAATTACCCCCCCCCCCCGAGGACAACTACCCCGTTGACAATTACCCCCGAGGACAATTACCCCCCGAGGACAACTACCCCAAGGACAATCACCCCTGAGGAATTTGCAACACTCTGACGTATACTGCGAGCTTCTCTTCAAATTGCAATTTACAGAAAATGTCATGAATTTTCATTTTCATAGTTATTTATGACGTTCATTTAAGTCTTTTCAAATTATTCAATTCGATGTGGGGGTGAAGGTTCCCAAATTCCCCCGTAGTTCTACCACCGGGTTAAGTACAGAAATTACATTTCTTAGAAAATGTTAGTTTTGTAATACTGTAAAGCACCGGCTAGGGGCGCATATATTGACGCAGTGTCGCTTGACACCATATGTCCTGTGTGCGTTCATGGCTGGTGCCTTGCTGTAAATGTCTTATGCTCACAAATAGGTCTTTATAATCTTTTTCTTATATATATTTGTTTCCCTTTAATGTTTTTTTTTGTTAACTTCTCGATACATGTATATATGTCATTGTTGGTGCCCCAACCACAATTTTGTATTCAAACTTCTTTAGGGGCTCCTAACCCCATGTTTTTATATTCCCATGAATTATTGTATATGTATTTTTATGGTTGAAATAAATTAAATTGAAATTTAAAAAAATTAAATTGAACACATATCGGAGAAAGAAGATACCTAAAGCAATTTGTTTCAAATAATGCAACAATGTGCATATTCTGTCGCGTATAATTTACCACGAAATTCTCGACAACATATGCGATTTGTCGCATAATGCATTACGAATTTCACAACAAAGTATGTGTTTCGCGATGCTGCGCTACAAATCACGGTTAGCCCGTGCTCCTCAACTTGTTACAGTGTGTATCAGTTGGAATATAACGTATCCGCTGAAGTGAACTTTTTCAGTTACTTAGGCGTTAGGTTACGGTATGCGAAAAGTTACACTGTAGTAGCTTCAACCGCGTCAAAGCAATAGGACAGCTATCATAAATGAAAAGGGGCACTTTTCATATCTAATGAGGGGCTTTCATTAGAGATGAAAAGGGGCCTTTAAGAAGGGAAAAAAAATACTCATTCCAAAGGAAAGAAGCACGTGTTAAAGTAAAAGGGCAGTTATTAGAGATGAAAGGGACACTTCTCATATCTTAAAAGGCCGGGGCACTCATTAGAGATGAAAAGGGGCACTTATAGGAAGGCATAATTGGCATACTTTTCAAAACGGAGTAAAAGTCAAAGTAAAAAGGGCAGTTATCAAAAGTTGGAAAGGCACACCACACTTCTCATACTTAGAAACAGGCACTTATTTCATATCAAGTTGGGCACTTTAAGAAGGCATAATTTGCATTTATTACAAATAGGGGCACTTATCAAAGTAAAAAGCGCACCCATCAGATTCGAATATTGACAATTTTTTTAAATAGAAAGGGGCACTGTCGAGGAACTTGAAAAATCGAGCGGTGTCACCTTTCGTAAACTAAGCCCCCCTCCCCCCTCAAAAAAAAAGGTTAAGTGCAAAATGTTTGATATAATATAAGTTAAACCACGTTTCCATGGTTATTAGTATAACTATTATTGTTATTATCGTTATAAACTTGTGTAGAATAAACTCACATTATATGACTCAGTGTCTTCAGATGTCTGAAAGACTCGACGAGTTCAACCAAGTCTTCCTCGTTTGTGCACTTCACTCTGGATAGACAAAGCTGCTGCAGGTTCTCGGTATGTTGTATGATCATATGACCCAGTCCTCTCATCGTCTCTGTTGATACACTCTTCTTCTCTGATGGTAGTGATGATGGTGCTTCAAGTCTTATGGTTTTGAGCTGATGCCCTCCGGTCCGACGAAGACCAGCCGTGATCTGAGGTATGTCTCTTTCGGCATCATCGATAGTGATATCAATATCTCTCACTCCGGTTATCGATGAGAGCACTCCTTCGTAGCTTTGTGGCGTCAATCTCTCAGCTGAAAGCTTTGTGATTGATAGAAGCACCGGAGGAAATGGAGGGAAACTGAGAGAGGAGTCTGATATGCTGAGATGGTCCAGTGAGGTGAAGGATATGAGGCAGGACCACAACTTCCCAGTCATCTCACTAGATAGTTGACACTGCTGTATATCAAGCCTAGTATTCTGCAATGAAATGCACACCTTAACAATGAAACTAAATTTTTGGAGATATAATTCAACATCAGTGAAGTTGAAAAGACAACTTATTAAAATGAAACACCAACATTCATAATCTGATAATTGATTGGATTCTTTCATTAAAACAATCAATGCTACTTTGTTGAAATTTCATGTGTTTAAGGCAGAGAATATCCCTTTCTCGAATATTTCAAAGCGAAGTGCATGCACCCGTAATACAAAATTCTACTCACCTGAACGGCATCTCTGTTGTTTGGAGAGCTACCTCCACTCCTATTATAATATTTGAAAACAAAATGAGGGAAAGAATATGATTAAATCAATTCTTTGGAAATTATTTTACATTAAATATACAAAGAACATAAGTATACTGCACATCCCCTCTGCATAGAGGTACTAAATATAATGATTCAAACAACAATACTAACATTTACAATAATGATATTGATCATCTTATAAAACTGATGATGAAATGTCAGCAATGATAATAAGAACATTAATAATAATACATTATTAGATATAATTTATGTTTATGTCGTCTTAAAAGGCGACATGATCATCAATAACTGTACATGAATTAAGATGTCGATGAAAGATCTAGATCTACGTACCCCGATTTCAGGAAAGTTAGTTCTGTTGTCTTGACAAACAGGTCAACCAAGGCTTCGTCGTCTCTGCCCTTCACTCCGGACACATGCAGCCGCATTTGTTTTTTGGTGAGGTCTTCAAATAGAAGACTAAGCCCTCCAATTGTCTCTCCTGATTCAATCTTCCTGTCTGTGGTGAGTGCTGTCCAAGCGAGTAGTCTGATATGAACAAAGAACTGTTCATCTGTAGCCCTAGACTGACTTATAGGTCCGGAGGCGGTGGTGATCTGAGAAGTGTTGCTTGTCTCTGGAACATCGATATAGACATCGATATCTCTCACTCCGGGTATCGATGAGAGCACTCCTTCGTAGCTTTGTGACGTCACCCTCTCAGCTGATAGTACTTTGACGGATGGAAGCTCAGGAAGAGATGGAGGGAAATTGAGAGACGAGTCGGAGATGATGAGAGTATCTAGCACTACAAAATATTTAAGACACGACCAAAGTCCACTCGTCACATCGGTAGTTAAAGTAGACCGCTCGAACTTTACTGTCCTAACCTGGAGTTCAGATAGAGAGAGAGAGAGAGAGAGAAAGAAGGGGGGGGAGTGGGTAAAGAGAGAAATGGATAGAAAACAAACTGTCAGAACATCGATAAGTTGATGAAAATATTTATTTTATCTTTAGTCTAGAATCTGGCCAGTTCTTATATTTCTTACCTTTACGTCTGGCGTCAAATTCCAAAGATCACATCATTACCTTGCATCAGGTTAGGGGATGTCGCTGTGTTTGAGATTATTAAAAATTGAATCGGCCAGATTCTGAACTATCTAATGTTTTGTTTGGATGGTAATCATCAAATTAATCGAGACGGCGGCCTGATCTTATCTGAGAATATTTTTCGCTAAAGTAATGGAAACTCCCTTCCCTACTCCTTTACATTCAACAGTTATAGATTTAGTTTCGTCCATGTTAAATCTACAGATCCTTCGATTTACACAGGCTACTTGGTTTTATTGACTGAGTCTCATCTTTTTCACTAGATATTTATAGGCCCTAGTATTATTATTGGTTGCATTATTTGTTTCTGGAATGCAGTACCTTGATTAAGGCCGTAATTGGGCAAACAGTGAATAATTATGGCAATGAATCATGATTATGTCTTATAATGTTATCTTGCATTATCATTCATTAAGATGCCGTCAATTATGATTAAAAGTGTGATGACAAAATCTTACTCCTTCAACTTATAGTTATAGCGGCTGGAGGGAAACTTGATACATCTTTTTGAAATTATTATTGTAAACACATTTTTTGAAATAAAAATGTGCATACCTTGTGTTTTAGTTCCGTTGGAAGATTCAGCATCCCAACGACGGTGTAGACAGTAGGTGACTTTAGAACAATATTGTGTGCAGTTACACATCTATGAACCAACGAAGACACGTTTCCTTCAGTACCCTTGGTCTCCGATGAGCAGTCAAGAAGAATGCGATATCGCTCGCTCTCCTCCAAAAAGCGGTTAGAAAGAAGCGCCTCCATAATTCGTATGCACAGGCTGTTGTCTGTGCCAGCAGCGAATCGGATGAGATTTTCATAGTCACCGATGTTTGCTTTGATTTTGCGCAGCAGTCTGTCCAACTTAGAAATCTTCAGTCGTAACATATATTTCTTCGTTTTAGCAGCGAGGTATTTCCCAGCCGAGTGTTCCTGAACGAGTTTGTGATAAAACTCAATAGTCGTGAAAGTGGTCTTGTGAGATCGTGGGAGCCTTGTCGTTGCAATCGTCGTGCTGGATATTATCCCAAGCTCACATGCCCTATCAAGGATAGCGGGAACTCTTCGGAAATCATGGGGAGTAAAGACTAATTTTTTGGAGTCGTCGATTAGACCAGCAAGAGCAACCTTACCCATTTTACGAATGATTTTGATTAGTTCTTCTTCTGTTATTTCGTCTTTCGATTTTAATCGGGAATTCGCATGGTGCATCAGAAAATCATTGACGCTGTCTAACAATTCTGTTTGAGTTGCAATTTCAGTGTTCAACATCCCCTCGCTCCATAAGTGACAGACCATGAGACAAAACAAAGGTGTTCTAACAAGTTCATTAATCAGTGGTTGGTTATCAAGGTAAACCTTCAGACCATGTTTACGACAAGGATTTGAAGTCGAAGCAAAGAACTTGTCGATGTACTCTCGTGAGCTCTCTTGCGAGAATCCTTCGATCCACATCTTTGTGTATACCCTTGAAAGTTCCGCTTGATTGAAGAAGTTCTCTAGATGAGGGCGTGTTGTAACAAGGACTCTACACTCTGGAAATTCCTCCCAGCGAATGACACTAACAATGTTGCTCCCTAAACTTCGGTTTGAAGACGAAACACCAGCATACTCATCTAACCCATCTAGTATGATGTGACAGATTCCCTGATTCTTCCTGATGAAACTCTCCAAACCCTCAGGTGTGAGATCATCAACATCATTCAAAAGCTGGGATTTGATGGCTTCTCCGATCGATGTAAGCTGACTTGTGTTTCGAAATTTCACAACAAACAGAAGTGGCAGGTGCTCTAATGCTGACCCCTTTTCGCTATGAACCCAGTCGTAAGCTATCTTAGCAACAGCAGTGGTCTTTCCTCTTCCAGCGGGAGCCGAAATGAGGATTCGAGCTGGCAGTTCTCCGTTTACTTTCGTTGAAAATATTTTAGCAACAGAACCCTGGAGTATTTCCTTTTTGTGTGTGTCTTTTCCATGAGCGTCCTTTGTCACCATTGTCACAACCGTGTGCATATCTTTGAACTCAGCAAAATTATTTTGATCCCACGGCTTCATTTGAATTTTGCACAACTGATTCCGGTACTTGTTCTTCAATTTTTTGCGACATTGCTCAACAGTCAAGGATTTCGAGATCTTCTCACTGTAGATATCTAGAATGATGGAAGCATATGATAAAAAGTTGCATTGCACTCCTACAATCTCAGCCCTTTTAGTTTGTTGGAAACAAACTATATATATTACATCAATGTTCATTGTTCCGACGTTTTCCTCTTCCCAGTGAAGTAAAAGCCGGGAAAAAGTAGTAGAGAAATCCCAACCTTGATAGCAGATTGCTCTGATAGAAAGCCGAACAATTAGCGAAGCATACAGGTGAACTTAGTTTGAACGAAATCCTTAAAACGTTAAAAGGAGCGTTATGACTTTTTGAATGTTGCAATCATTATACATAAGGGTTTTTTCAATTGGCCGAATCGGTATTGTTACTAGGATGGATTGGCAGACTACTCTTCAAACTGTTCCAAAACACACAGAAGACACCTAAAATGTCAACAACAACAAATGTATCGAAAATAATATCGCTAGTGATATTCGTTTGTCTCGCAATGTGGTCAATAAGGAATCTAAAAGTTCACGACGTTTCGTGCGCATCTGCAACACATCATCTGGTGATAATAACTACTGTAAGCAAGGGTCTTTTATACTCTACGGGAGGACCGGCGGAGCGGTCCATAATTCGATCGATAATTGGAACAATAACGCACAATGCCTATTGGTCGACGCACACGGTGATCGACCAATCACCAGGCCGCTGGATTCGGCCGCTGGTTCGGCTAATGCACCAGGCCTATTGGCCGACGCATACGGTACTCAACCAATCAACGAGGCCGCTGGCTCGGACCGTCTGCTGAATGGAATCGACCGGTGTTGGCTGGCAGGACGGCGAGTGTCATGGCGGCGTATCGTCCGCATCCAAAATTCGGGGATATCGATCCCGTTGTCTCTGTTGAAATTATTAGGATTGAGACGGATATTGATAGCTTCTTTTACCCTCCGTGTATACCAATGCCGTTCCTGGGAAAGGCACTGAACCCCGTCCCAGTCTGGTTGATGCTGGTTATCCCAAGCATGTTCGGCTACGGCTGAGTTGTCAGTTCGACAGAGTCTGACGTCCCTCTTATGCTCAGTGATTCTTTCTTTTATCGGACGGGCAGTTTCACCGATGTTATTATCACCAGATGATGTGTTGCAGATGCGCACGAAACGTCGTGAACTTTTAGATTCCTTATTGACCACATTGCGAGACAAACGAATATCACTAGCGATATTATTTTCGATACTATATCCGCAATGAGTAATATATTTAGCAACAACAAATGTGTTACTCAGGAGGATGGTTCCTTTTTAGAGGAATTATAATATGTTCTACATAATAATTTTTGACTAGTGCGTAATTGGGGGAAGGCACATATGAGAAAAACAGAAATTGATATAATTTGTCTACACTACAAACGGAAGAGTTGCCCGGGACTGTCACAATCCACTGACCAAATTGCCAACTCGAGATTCACATATATAATACATTTATAAACATATACAAGATAATTATATTTATGACATGTCTGAAAGCTTCATCATTTTCTTAATATGTTTTTCAATTTATTTCAACTTTCGCATTATGTGTCTCTTCCATGTTACGTTTTGACACTAATGCACTCACAACAAAGATTGGATTGCCCTTTAACGTTTGTTATTTTCGATTAGACACTAGCACAGTCGGAAACAGTTTCTCTCTAAATCGATATGGAAAGTTAAGAAGATTTAAAATGCTTTAACTTTTTTTAAACATATTAATTTTGTAAAGTTTTAAAGTTCCCTGCTTAGATACAAGTTGTTGCTTTTCATGGACTTAGTTTACGGGTATATTGATCTATTATTTAAATAAACATTAACGCTGTGTGCCCTCCTCGCCAGTTTTTTACATTTGTTTGGATTCAGTTTGTTAGTCAGCTCTACGTGATATTGATAGAAAGATAAACCGACGATCCGAATTTATTAAATAATTACGTACAATATGAATGGATAGCAGACTTTTTCAAGAGTCAAATATTGTACTGATTAAACGGCAGCAATTTTTTTTACCCATGCCCCCTAATAATGGTGATAATACTTAAAATGATTTTTTTTCCCCCAGGGAAGCCTCATCAGCAATCCTATTATCTCTTTTTTTTTAAATTTTCTTTTTGAAATTGTTTATAGCTTGTATATATTTATGTATGGGCTCAGGCGCGTACGCAGGGGGGGGGGGGGGGGGTTTGGGTTAAACCCCCCCCTCGAGTTTTTTTAATGTTTTTTCTGAAAACCCCCCTCCTTTTCTTTTTTTTTAATAAAAAAAAAAAAACGGAACAAAATTTTTAAAATTTTCAAATTTCGAGACCAAAACAAAAGTGTCCTCCCACCCCCCCCCCCTGCTTATTCAGCGGCTGGCTGAGTCGTTGCGATTTTTTTTGGACTCCAACTAAAAACAAAATAAAGTGTCCGCTTACCCCCCCCCCCCCCCCCCCCCCCCCCCCCCCCCCCCCCCCCCCACTGAGCGACTTTTCGGCCGGCGCGATTTTCACATTTTCGGGAGCAAAATAATAAAGCTGAGTCGTTGCGACATTTTGGGCCCGATTTTAAACCCCCCCCCCCCTTGAAAAAATCCTGCGTACGCCACTGTATGGGGTAAATTGTGTTTTTCTTTCTTAATCATTGTTATCGATATTATTCTTTGTAGTGTTGTCTCCCTTTTAACTTGTTTATGTTTGAAACATTTTTACTTGCGTGAATGGAGAAAACAGAGACACTCTTCAACAGATGTCTGGCAGAAGTCGAAAGTCATTTGAACCTTCGCAAACTTAGATCACTACTGTATAATATGGCAAATCGGCAATTTTGTCATTCGAACTGGACATTGAAATATCAATATTCCTTATGCTTAAGATATCGTCTAGATTGCATATTATTTATAAGCACCCCCCCCCCCCCCTTTTCCATGGAGAAGGATCAGCATTTTAATGCAATCATACCTGACTTATTTTGCATTGGAGTCACCTCTGGTCCATGTGGGTTCTGCTGCTTTGGGAGATATTCACCTACAAGACATGTATACATAGTCATTTATGATGTTATTTATGCATCCATGGCTCGAGAGATTTGAACATCAAAACAAATTTTATGTTTAGATAAGAATAATATTTAAATTTCAGAAATGAAACAATTACACCTAAATACAGCTAGACTGCTAACTGATCAATTTTCATAACATCTCATACAAAATAGATATTGTTCATTCAGTTGCATTTAAACGACTGTTTACCTTCGGAAAATGTATTTCCCAATCCACCAAGATTCACGGCATGAAGCTTTCTCGCCAGGTTCGATCGCGATTGGCTTGTCTCTGCTTGGTCAGTATTCCACTTAAACAGTATTTCCGTCATAGCATCATTGTAGTTACCTCGATGATTGGCGAGAATTGATTGAATCCAATTATAGGAGTACCCCATAGCGACGCACAGTCCTGCGTAACTAGTATGAGGTATGTCTCTTGAAAGATGTATAAGCTCGACGTCTTGTAAACACGGTAAAGGCTCCATTGTCTGTGAAGGGCATACAGTAAATGCATTACACGCCGGGTCAACCTGGTAATTATATCAAACCAAGGAGTTGCAAGCCGATCAAGCAATTAAACAGGTACTTATCAAACAGTCATAATCATTTCAAGAAAGTTAAATATTTCACAGGGTTGAGATAAACTACTTAAATACTTCACATGAATTAGTTATCCGAACGTAACTCGAGATACTTAGGGATAGATTTTTCGGTTGACCTGACTAGAACTGGTCGATCACAATTATTGTGGAGGAAAAAAAAGAAGACATAAAGCGCCGATTTCGTTTTAATGGTGTAAATAGTCTTAAAGGTACTATATGTCCCATTTGCAGGCCACACAAATGGAAAGGTCAAATTCTAACGGCATTTGAAAGATAATACTAATTTACAACTTCCCTTAAAAAAAAAGGGGGGGGGGGGCTTGAAAATGTCTTTAACTCATAGCCTGCCATGAGGGTGCATGCACACTATCGTTATAGTGCTTTGTACATGCGAGCAAGCTATTGCTACGCTGCCATGTGCGTGCGTGCACACTTTCGTAGTAGCAGTTATTGTTCATGCTCATTGGACTGTGCCTAGTGTTTTGCACGCGCTATTCATAGAACCATCGCGTTAATAGGATTATCTCCAAAACAATCTGGCACAAGGGGATTTGGGGCTTGGCACGGGGGGATTAGCCCTGTGGCAGGATAAGAGTTAAGTGAGAAAATAACGACTATTAGTTGTCGAGTCGACTAAGTGCTACCAAGTCAGTAAGTAATAGTCTGGTTTTCAGACCATTGTACCGAATGGTCGTACATTTTATGCTGCGCAAAGTTTCAATCAGTTTAATGTAGGCCATAACAAGCAGTTGGTTATTTATGTAGACAAATGGTCATGTATCCTTTTCAGCTCATTTTGTGAATACCAAAGAAGAAGAAAAGGCCAGTCAGTCACTCAATAGTGTCTGACAGTGAAGTCTCGCAAGTAAACGGGTTAGGGCACCGCTGAGGCGCTGACGTTTAAATTTCACAAATAGGACATACATGGCATATTCATAATTCCTGCAAAGAAGTTCTACAGAATTTGATGTTGGCTGCAAAAGGGACAGAGTATCTTGAAATCACCAACTGTTCATGGTAGAATAACTGTAGTTTTTTTTTCTTCTTTTTTTTCTTTTCGTTTTCTTCTGCAATATTTATGATTATTTAGTTTTTCTTATTTTTTGGATAATTCTTATAGATTTGTTGATAATTTTTTTTTTCTATAACTTTTTGTTTAGAGGTTTTTTTTTTTTTTTTTTTAGAGTTTACAGTTTAATGTGCACTGACAATTTTTTTTTTCTTTCTTCAATTTCATGATAACGTTTCATGAAATCATGCTTTCCGGTAATTACCGGAAAGCCTGGTTATGGCAAAATCATGCGTCCGGTAATTACCGGAAAGCATGATTTGCCATGCACCCAGAAAATCTGTAAAATAACAGATTTCTGTATTTTTGACGATTTTTGTGGCCCCATTTTATAAAACAGATGATGCACAGGTTTAATTCGTGGGTCGGTGGAATTGCGTGCACGCGGTACGTTTGAATTTGGTCTAAAACCATTCAAAGGTACCTGGCTTGTACACACAATTCCTACCGACGCACTCAAACCTGTGCATCATTTGTATACTGACAGATGATGTCACAAGGGGAATGAGATCTGGAGGTTTTTGGGGTGGAGCTTAGCAAGTTTGAAAAACAAATATTTCAAAAAAATATTTCAAAATCTATAAAACAAATGCAGAAGTTTACATATCAAAATATGAGATGTATGCAGGACTGCACGCCAACAGGATTACACTTGTATTTCGATATCATGGGCCCTTTAAACGATGCCTTTAACACTTTGTTGTATTGCTTTCACTTCCAGAACCAAACTCTCAAATTATGAAAGACCTAAATCGTTCTTTGTATGCATCTACATGTCTGACAAAATCAGTAGAAAACAAATGTATCAACTTTACAATAAAGGCGGGGTTAAAACGTTTTTACATTTTGTTGTCATGCATAATGGATTCCCAGGTGCAAATTTACATTTGCCATGTTTTATTCATTCTTTTGTCATACCTATTCTTGTCACTTGTAAAGAGTACCGAACTACTAATATCATACTCGCTCGTCGTCCCGGTTACTGGTTCCAAACAACATAGCCTGTGCATGAGAGGTTCACTGCGAAATCATTCAAGCAAGGGGTTGGAGCAGGGCGGATTCAATTTTGTGGGCTGGTGTGTGTATACTACTTTTCCGGATAAACGAGGTACTATTTAAAATTGCAGGAATACAAATTGTAAAAGGTCAAGTTTTTAATCAAATTAGTAAGATGAATTCTTTGATATGTAATTTGTATATTTATTTAGAAGTAGTCAACTCTATATCGTTGCTATAACTCATAGGTTGTCATTAACTATATCAAAAATACCAATACTATGAACCTTTCATTACCTCAAAATATTTGATAGAGGTTCTTTTCCCATTTTGTTGGGTGGTCCCCAAACAGCAATTTTCATTTTCGTAAAGTATATAGTCATTAAAGTACAACTGAACAATTTCAGGGAGGCGGAACATTTTTTTAGTAGGGCATTTCTTTACCTCCGGCGGTTTTTAAATACACTTTGCAGCACATAATACATATTAGAGAGCGAGGTAAAAAATACTCAGTGATGATGCGTGATATATTCATATAGAGAACTCAAAATTGGAATTCTGTGCTATTGGGTAAAGCAGACTTTAATAGAAAGGGAGGAATGTGGATAGTACTCTGTCAGGCTAATTTCCATAATTTGTTGTACCAATTTGTACTTTGGACTATATTTGGACCAAATAAACATGTACATTCATCTTGCACTTATTACCTCCCCCTTTCTCTCTCAACAAGGCTGTATAAACAGGGCCTAGTTGTGAATTAAAGATCAGTCAAGTTGTATTAATCCATATTGCATGGCAGAGCTTAGTTGACGTCCAGAGAGCATTTTAGTTGCCAATTAGGCTTAGTAAAGTTTTATGAACAAGGACATTTTGATCTCGACAATTCACTAAACAGAAAAAAGTGTCTCATTTAAGCACCAAACAGTGCACTGTTTACAACTCCATGTACCCTTGCCACTAATGAGAAGAGATATTCTTAATATAGGTATTTATGACAACACATTTTCACACCATTCCCCTCCTCCAAAGCAAGTTATTGTTCATCCTGATGGCTCGCATGTGTCTCTTATCTATTAAACAAAATGAGGGCAATGCGAAATCGCAAGTTCAGAGAAAACAATTGCAGAGACAATGATAAAGACGGCAGGGTTAATGCATGAAATTGATATTGTTAAAAAGCACATCAAGATCCAATCTATGTAAAGAGGTAAAAACAATTTGGAAGATGATCCTTGATATACATGTATACATGTATACATGTCCCCCCTGGCAAAAAAAGAAGGAAAAAAAAGACCTTTATTAAATGCCTTAAAACCATTGACCTTCCGGGGGCTCTGCCCCCTGGATTCCACCTAGGGCCCAAAGTCAGGCACCTGTATGCTCATCTGACGGTAATTTAATGCCCAAAAATCCCTGAGCTCCTGGGGGCCGCTCCCCATAGACCTCACAACTGCAGTGCCACAAATAAGGTATAAAAATACGCTCATCTGACCGTAATAAATTGCCAAAAACCCCTTGACTTCCGGTGGCTCTGACCCTGGGCCCAATCCCGGGCCCTTAGGGGGACGACTGGATGCTAATCTGACGGAAATGTGGTGCATAGAACCCCTGAGCTTCTGGGGTCTCGGCCCCTTGGACCTCACGCCAATTAGTGTGCTGCCAGTGTCACAAATTAGGTATCAAAATATGTTTATTTGACCGTAAAACCCCTAAATTTCCGGGGCTCCACCCCCTAGACCCAACCAGGAGCACTAAGGCGGGCCCATGCATGCTTGTCTGACCGTCATGAAATGCCTAAAACCCCTAAGCTTCTGGGGGCTCCGCCCCCTGGACCCCACACCAATTTGTGTCATGCCAGTGTAACAAATAAGATATCAAAATATGCTTATCTGACCGTAATTTATTGCCCAAAACCACTGAGCTTCCGGGGGCTTCGTCCCTGGACCCCACGTCAATTCGCGAGCATGCGTTCGAGACTCGCCAAAAGACACCACTTTTCCATATGTAGTATAGCCCTTTATGGCTTATGCCGAACGCGACCATCATGTTCATTGCGGAAATGTTGATAGTATAGCCCTTTCTGGCTTATGCCGAACGCGACCATTCGTTCAAAGCCCCCCCTCCCCCCCCCCCCCAGTTTAGCCGAAAGGGTGGGTTGCGAGTGTGGCATCGCGATGACTAGAACGCGACCATTCGTCCAAAGCCCCCCCCCCGGTTTGGCCGAAAGGGTGCGTTGACTAGTCTTCCATATCAGTGGTTTATAATATAGTATTAATGACTGCTTCGAGAGTAATAGTTGTTTTTATACGCTCAAGGGAAGGTTAGAAGGCAATAGCCCAATTGTAACCTTCCCGAGAGCGTATAAAAACAACTATTTCTCGAATATTAAAGCAGTCATTTTATATGCCGAAAACAAAAGAGTCAACTTATGACACCACCTTGGCCTTTCTCTAGTTTATCGGCACGGTTGTTTTTTATGAGTGTATCTTTGAGAGTAGACTAGATCTAGATTCTAGTCTAAGCAAGATATTTTTACAATTTTGGGGGTGGGCTGGCCCTGTGGGGAATATGGAAAAGAACCTGCGCTTTCATATGACACCTCACTTATTGAGTATCACCTTCAGAATCACGAGCAATATTAGTTTGCATGCCAATGCATATTGCAATGCAAGGCCAGTGCGCAATGCCAATGCATAGCCATAGGGATGTGTACAATCTGAATTCCGTGCAATCTCTACGGGAAGGATTTTAGCACTACTAGACCTACTTACTAGAATCTAGGCCTAGACTTTTGAAACAAAATTATGAAGAATTTAACCTACCCTTTTTGGTGCTCTGTCTAGCATGTCCCTGCTGTCAGCAAGTCTTGCATTTGATCATCATCAAGAAGTTGAAATCTTGGGAGAGTTTCTTCAGCCATTTTTGCCTTCGGTTTGAAATCACCGACCAATTCTTCGAACACGTACGGTATCCTCGATCGCTCAATCCAGTTTTTAAGATGTGAACCTATGGGTATTTCACCAAGACTGTACTATTTTCCCGGTAACCATGGTAACTGGGATTTTAGAACTATTATTTTAGAACTATTACATGGGTTTGGAATTTTACCGGGAATTTTACAGGAATAGTTAAAGTTTATGAATGCAATTTCGACCAATCAGATGGCTGGATTTCTAAAGTGAGGTATATAATAGAATTTAAGAAATAGATATTTAAGTCGTTTAAGTTCAAATAATCAAAATAGTAACAGATTAAATATGAGGCGTTTATAGAAATTAAATCAATAAATAAATTCAATAGATATTACAAAATGTAAAAATTTAAATAATCTCCGTTTCTTTTTATCTTTAGAATTCATTTTTGATGTAAACTAGTCATGCATAACAGTCTTTACAAATGAAATAACAAATACATAAATAAATAAATAACGAAATAGGCCTACCGCCTTAATGCACCCTGTCGGGATAAGACTAGGTAAACACCTTTATTTGACATTTTTAAATATCAGAGTAAATTATTTGGTTGTGTTTCTTGTTATTTATTGATTTAATATTTATAAACGCCTGATCTGCCAGACTACGTAAAAACTAGTTTACTGATGTGGAAGACTAGTTAACTAGTTAAAATCAACGCGACGTGACGCGACGCTAGCCACCCTTTCTATCCTTGGAAAAAATGAATTTGAGTCAAGTAGACGGTTGGAATTTTTGTACATATACACTACTATTCATTTTTGTCAATATTAGCTAGTTACAGTATAATTATTTTTCCTTTTACAAAAATTGATGTAAATTTCTTAATATCGTTTCATTAATAGCAGCATTGTTTTCCTTACCTTATCTTAACATCAAATGGCTCAGATTAGATAGCTAACTAAAAAGGGCAAATTACATGTGCTTAGATGCTTATATTTGTATTCTTCAAATACAAATATATGGTCTATGTCAAAGTCCAATTTGTACCGGCCGTGATGGTCACATCCACAACCAGCTTCATGGCAAAACAAGTAGATTCGAATAGCTTATGGTACTAGATGACAGATATAGATAATTTTACATTGTTTGTTATTCGACATTGTTTGTCTATTTGTGTAAAAAGACTTTGAAATATAGGTAGTGTTCATAACACCATATTGTGAGTACATTTTACTTTCATGTTTGATTGGGCCATACCCCCAAAAACGATACACTTTTGAAATGGCTGCCGAATAAAAAAAAATATATGATTCTGGGGGGGGGGGGGGGGAATCATATATGTATGGAAAGCTTAGGTTTACATATTTGACTTTGAATAAAAAACCTTTGCCCACATTTCAGTTATTGTGAGATTATCAATTTACATAATCCCCATCTGGTTATCAAGTAAATCAATGAGATGTTCAAGTAATCTTACAATAACTGAAATGTGGGGTGAAAGTTTTTATTCAAAGTCACAGATGTAAAAAAAAAAAAAAACAGTTTGTAACATGGAAATTTCATCATGTATCATCACCCCATCCTGACACCCATGAACACACCACTGAGTCTACCAGGGAAAGTTACAATGCTACAATAAAACATGCAATTCCTGTTCACTCATTACTGAAAGTTTGGTTTAATAAACCATGAAATTCACTCAGCAAATCATGAATGTATCATATCACCCTCAATTTTGTAAGCTCCAAAGGATTTACCTAAATTGGAAGGCAAATTCCTGCGCAACCTAATTTCCATACCCTTTACAAAAGTGAGCGTGCTTACCCGGTACCCAAGCATAAATTATTTTTAGAATTTTTGTTGTCATATGAAAGTTGAGTTTATGAGCTTTCCATACATATAAAACTTTTCCCCCGGAATCATATATTTTTTTTATTCGGCAGCCATTTCAAAATTGTATAGTTTTTCGGAGTACGCACGGTATACGGTATAGGTGTGTAATATCCAACATTCAAATTTAGAGGTTATTACTTCAAACTCATGATGAAAATTATAACATTTGAAGGGTCTTTTACAAGCAATATATTTTTGGTCATTTTTTGTTTGTGTAATCAACATTTTTGACATTCTTTCCAAATTTGAGCCAAATGTAACATGTTGTTTGTAAATAATGCACTTGGCAGCCTTGCCTATGTTATTCCCAGATATGTTGGCAAGAGTTTTAGCAAAAAAGAGCTATTACTATGACAAAATTAAAAAGTAGCTATTATTATTAAAAGTTTAAAAAAGTAAAACATTATATAAATTTGACGTGGCAATTTAAATAGTAATACATTAGGTTAAAGTAAATAAAAATAACCGGAATCTTTTTAGCAAGGTAATGATGTCATTCACGATCAATTTTCTATTGCAAACATTTTTAATAAGCACTTTGTAAATATCGGTCAGGATCTGTCTGATGAAATTAGAAATTTACAAACACCGGTCTGTTACTCTAACTTTTTAACTGATCATTCTTAAAATACACTGTTGGTCCTAATGGTGGAATAATTATTTTTAATTATGGAATGATTTTGACAATATCCTAGTAGATCTAAATAATAGTAAACAATTCTCAGATTTTATTGAATAATAATGTTTAAGTGTTTGTTTTGCGTGACTGCTAAAGCATGTGTGTGCTACTATGCTAATCAACTAGGGGACCTACGTCATTAAGTCATAACTGACAGTAATGAGGATTAATGCCTCACAAAAGGGCACTTATATAGCACATTGGCACGGTTTTGATCATGGAGCCTCACTGTAATGAGGTCAGTGCTAAGCAGGGGGCTAGGGTACGGTGCCGCCCCCACAAATACAAAAAACAAAGAAAATGCAATAAATTATCAATAATTCATTACATTTTGTCTCGATCCCCGACAGAAACAATCCTCTGTGTGGCCATACCTTGAACCATAATGCACGGCATATAAGCTGCAGTGAATCAGGATACTTTCTTTTCCTTTTCTTTGAATGGAATTTTATATGTGATTTAATTCAGGTTTTATTATTGTTATGTTCTTTGGGGTTAAAAATACAAACCATCTTTACTCCTTTACTGCTTTCCTTTTTTCTTTAAAGGGGGGCGGCCAAAACGCGTTTTGCACCCACCCCCAATTTGTTGGTTGGGGGGGGGGGGAGTGCAGCCCTGCCCCCTCCCCCCCCCCACCCACTTCCGGCGCCTTTGCTGTTGTGCGTGTAGCTCTCGCGTGCAGTAGGTTCAGCGCGGATGTATATGAATAAGTGGGTGCAAAGCGGCTCGTAGAACAGTAAGGGGCGTGTTGAAATGTCATTCGAAAATCCGCTGTTTGTTAATGGGAAACATTTGAATATGGTAACAAGTCAATATTTCAACTTAAGCCTATTTTTGAAAGTATGGACACAAAATCACTGCAAACTGTTAACGAAATTGAAGAAAAAAGACGGCTATAATACATACACGGAGATAGGCCCACTGCAGCAGTGTTATATATCGCACAAGGAGTGTTGCGAAGCAGGTAGCAATAATACATACCATATTTGTAAATCACAAACATGTAAACAAAAAAAAACTACAACAACGATAATAACAACAAAAACAACAATGATAATGTATTCAAACATATCCACTTTACTTTGTCCTAAACGTTTCTGTAGCCTTTTGCCTACCTTAGATATTGGTTCTCGAAGTGACACTGGTACACTTCCGTTGTTCACAGATCATAATGATGTCATAGAGTTATTATGATGGACCTTTATATTTACATGGACTGCTACGTGTGACGTGCGTTGTAGGCACTGGCGGTCACGTGTGACGTCCTTTTAAGGCAGTGCCTTAAAAGCAGGCGCGGATCCAGGGGGTGACCGAGCGGGGCTTGAACCCCATCCCCCCCCCCCCCCCTGGCCTAGAAAAGGGCCCCCGGAAAAAAGTGTGTTAAGTAAAAAATAAAAAAAATAAAAAAATAAAAAAGCCCTCACTATGCCACCGCCCCCTACCCCCACTGAGCAAAATATCGGCCGACGTGATTTTCAAACATTCGGGGGCAAAACAGAGAAAGAAAAAATTAGTGTTCACTTTCGGTGGCAAACAAATTAGTGCTCACAATGGTTTGGGCTCAACATTTTACATAGACACCTGGTGAAGAAAAGAAGTTATCCTAACATTTCTATAGCTTCACACTTTCCAGTCAACTCTTATCCTCATGAGAACAAACAAATCAGGTAAGTCCTCTATATACTTAGTTTATACGTCTTAGATATGTAGTCACTTGAAACATATACATGGATTATGATTGCTTAATACCCACCAAATCAGAGCCTCAAAAGCTTAACAAACAATGGCTAATAATGGTTCAAGTAATGTGTGTGTATAACATATGATTATATCCCCAATTATATTTTACTTAAATGTGTGTTGTGAGAATTAATCAGGATTGTGATTTGACAAGATGGCACGTCCATTTTCCACCCTCTCCTCTAACATCAGAGGGCGTACTTGGAATGCAGTGCTCTACTGAGTAACTGTGACTTGCATATGATTTGTATCCATATAATACTGCTTAAAAATGATTCCTCTATGGCCACCGTTCTTGTCTTCTTTTTCTCTTTCTGTTTGCTCCTTCTTCTGTTTGTCACTCTCTCATTCTTATTGCAATGACGACCTTCGTCATTGCCTTGTTTTCGTTCACATTCTGCCCCATTAATATTCTCCTTTTCCGTATCCTTATCCTTATCGTCAGGAAATCGCATTCGTTTTGCACGTAGTGTTTGTTATTCCTAGTTAGGTGCTTTCATCATGTCCTTTTCCTTTCAAATTTCGTAGGCATCATCTCTAGCATCTCATCAAGGTCACTACATTCTTCGATTTTCGAAATCACTCATGCATAACCGTCCATGCGCCATTTTGTCCGTTTCTGGTCCATTTTAAGGTCTTTCTTTCTTCCTTCCTATCTCCACTATCCTAGATCCTACACATTTCTAACAAATTCCTCTAGATAGTCTGAGAGATGTTCTTTCATCTGCGACGTATGACTTGACCTTCAAAATGCCATCTTCGTACTCAAAATTCAAATCTGAAACCGACTCCGTCAAAAATCTCTCAAATTCTTGAGAAATGGACCCCTACAAATCTTAAACTGCCATAACTTTCTCATATAAATTCCGTTTTGTGTTTAAATCTCACAGTATCCTTATCTCATAATTGCACATAGCCATGCCAAATTTCGTAAATAGCGCCCTCTAAAGTTCTGGGAATTGGCTTTCTTTCTGTGGCCGTATCTCCATTATGGCTTGGCAGACCCGTACCCTTTTTTGGATTTAGATACTTGAAGATATGCCCTTTCCAGCCATATACAAAATTATATACCCTAACACTGACCGACTTTTTAAAGAAAATTGAGAAATAACTTCAACTTGCTCTAAATTGGCGATCTTTATACCTACGTCAATGGAACTTGGCAGACATATGTATCCATATACGTGACAACTGTCTGCTAAGTTTGGTAAAATTCGAATATGTCAGCGCAAAGTTATCGCCAAAAATGATGAATTTACTATGCATTACGTAATAGCGCGTTTAATGCGTGCAATACATTGCGCGAAGATAACAATGGTGTCAAACTGACCGCAATGAAGTGCCCTTTCGAATGATACCAAGTATAGTATATGTTCACACAGAAAATTGTGAATAAATCACATTTGAACAAAGGTCACTACACGAATTCCGCCGAGTTTCCGCCCGAATCTAACACGTATCGGCTATGGCGTCATTTTTTCAGACTGCTTTTCGCCCCTTAAACGTCCTTTTTTCCCTTGAAAATTTGCAGTGACATGCCGAGTTCCAATACGCAGGGCACCTCATGGCCGGATTAAAAAAATTGGTCAACAGGGCCATTTAAGACGCCATTTTGTCCTATAAATCTTTTTTACATCACGTGTTTCGATAGGATTATCATAGAAAAAAAGAGAGTGGTTTACAATAACAACCATGAAATTTTCTTTCTAATGATACCAAATACGGCCCATAAAGAGACATAAAGAGAGAGAGAAAAAACAATTTAACTCCGGTCATAATACAGATCCTGTACGTTTTCCGCCCATGCATTACACGCATTGTCTATGGGGCATATCGGGTTCACGCTTTTGGCCCTCAGAACGATCTTGATTGCAATGATGAACATGCACCAAATCCCATTGGTTTTTGCACGCAGTGCTTGCGAGCCCTTTCTAGGTTCTTTCCCCTATCCCAATTTCTTTTAAACTTCGTAGGCATAGTCATTACCATCCCATCAAGGTCACTGTTGAGGCCTTTCTTTCGCCCTACCTATCTCCAATATCACAGAAGCTACAGACTTCGTACAAATTGCTCTGGATAGTCCGAGAGAAGCTCTTTCTTTTGACACGTAGAAACATGGCGTCATTGCACGCACATCGTTGTGACACGATTGCATTTCTAGTTTTCTTTGTGTATTAATCCTCATCTTGTCATTCTGCTACTGCTACTGCTACTGTTTCTGATTTGTTTTTGTCTTGTTTATTTTTTTATTTGTTATTGTCTGTCATGTTTCCTTTTATTCCGTTATTGTTTTCTTCAAAATTAAGTTATAATTGCATAGAGTTTAAATATTAATGTGCGAACCTACACCTAACAAGCACTGCTTTCAAGTAGGTTCATTTTTTCATTTCCTGTAACCAAATAATTTTGCATTACAATGACTAAAAACAATGTCAAAGATATTTCAATGCTCACTTCTGTTATATAATTACGTGTATTATTGTTTGTCATTGTTTATATTATGTGAAAAGAAACGAAAAAATTAATTCGCTCTGTATAGAGCTACTACTACTACTACTACTACTACTACTGCCCTCTATTTTAAATAAAACTTGAATAAATAAAACAAAACATACCACTACGACCATTGCGCTAATATACATATGCAGTCATCGGTTAAACCCAATTATATACTATGGGAAAAGTGTAAGATATTAATTGGTATATTCATACAAATGTGGCATAAAATGAAGATCTGCAAAGTGTGATATATTTCTAGACATTGCAGTCATGTATAAAGGATACCCTTATTTGGAAGCTAATATATCGAGGTCCCGGTTTTGAGACCAAGTCGATGCGCTTGTGCCCTTTGGTAAGCCATTATTGGTAAACGATGTTAATTATCTACAAACTTTGCTTGAAAAGATCTTCGAGATCTGAATGTTGATACATAAAACTGTAAACAAGCCCAGTGGATAATATCACAAGAAGATAGAGTGTGTTATATGCCCTATCTATGAATATGATTATGTCAATAGAATAATCTCATTATTATTTCAAATGTAAATATTCAAGCAAATTCAATAAACAACCTACGTACCGTTTCAACTTTGTACCTTTATCACAGAGAAATAAACGTTATACAAACAATGCACATCCACGTTTTATTGAAATTAACTTTGCATTTTATGACATCATTGCATGGTTGGTGAACGGGCAAGGGGAAACGTAATCCCAAGCCAAATGATAACAAGAAATAAAAATCCCGAGAAAGAGAGAGAGAGAAAAAAAAATATATATATAAAGAGAGAGAGAGAGAACAAACAAGAGAAAGAGAGGGTGATGGAGAGGGAGGGAGAGAGAGAGAGAGAGAGAGAGTGATAAAGAGAGATAGAGAAAAGGGGAGTGAGAGAGATAGAGAGAGAGGGGGGGGGGGGGGGGTGGAGAGGGAGAAAAAAGAGGTAGAGACCGAGGGAGAGAAGTAGAGATTACTAATAAGAGAGGCAAATAGCCCCTTTACACTCTCTACCTTGAGTGTTTGATAAAGAGTGGGTGAAAAACGGTGTGATGCATTATTACCGACAGAACGAGTTCAGGTCGTAAAGATGAAGGATTCTCATCGGAAGAACATGCTGAGTTTCATCTCATTGGCCATCGTCATGACTGCCTGCCCTACTGGAGAACGAGCTGGTTGGTGCTGTACAACATTCTGGACTAACTTTGTCAATCATTGTTACAAGGTAAACACGGGAGAAGCGACTTTAGATATATCTTCATTTACAACCTTTTCATCCTTTTATTTTGTTCATTAGTTTTGGTTTCATTAGTCATGGTTTGTTTTTACCCGACTGCTAAGAAAGCAGCTGATGTACGCCTTAGAAACTAGGGGACCAACGGCTTTAAGTCCTCTTCTAGGGACTTACTAAATACATGAAGATTGATGCATTACAAAAGATAAAAAGGGTCGACTTTGTTTTTTATCCGGGACCTCACGGTTACGAGACTACTGCTCTAACACAGAGCCATCGCGCTTTTTACAATTCTAGCTCATTTCCATATTCACATTTCTCTCTTTATCTCCCCTTTTACGTCTCCTCCGTTTCAATATTTCCCTTAGCCCTCATGATCATCTCGCATCCAAATCTACCAATACGTCTGGCTTCCTGTTCGTGTGGGTTTAGGTGCATGTGCGCGTGTGTGCGTATGTGTGCGCGTTTGTCTTTGCATTTTACTGTTGTAATATGTTCTCTCTGCCTGTCCGTCCGTCTGTCCGTCTGTATATCCGTCTGTCTGTCCATCTATATGTCTATTGTTTTACACTTCTTTCTCCAACCTCCCTTCCATAAAAAAAAAAAAACAATTCCCCCTCCCTTCTCACCTCTACGATCTGTCTCTTCTACAATTTGTCGTCCTATGTCTGTGTATCTTTGATAGGAATGTTGCCTTTTATCATTGATAGCATCTTAAAGCAAAATGCTTTGATTACTTATGGACATTATATATTGTTTAATTAAAAATAAGTTTCATTTTAAATGTTATATTACAAATGTCTTTTGATATCCATTTTTATATAAAGCAGTGCCTTAAAATGACGTCACACGTGGCAGTCCACTACGTCGACGTGCAAATCTAAAACTCCCTAGTAGCTCTTTAAGAATAATACCTTATATCCCGGTCACACATAGACGCCGCTTCTACTACGATAAAAAAGTGCCCGAGAGCTTGGCCAATCGGGGCCAATCGTGGGCTAAACGTGGGAGGATCTCCATGACCGTGGTTTGGTAGGGGTAGGATCCCCTAGGTCGGGAAGCTGCATGCTCTCCCCACGCTTATTTTGAACGTGCAAAAAAAGCGTAGCCAGTTCGTGGCCGACGATAAGCGGGGCAAAGTCTTATTAAAGGGATAGTTGAGTTCTGTTTTCAGACCGCAAATGCGTTCAAAGTGCATGGTTATTGCTCTTTTTCTTATCTATGGCATTTCTAGTGCCCTTTTAGAACCTAAAATTGCTATGAAGGTAATTTTAGACCCCCAAATGTGTGAAATTTAGCCAATACCAATTCAGCTCCACTTATAAAAAAAAACATGGTGACCGTTAATTAATAATTTAATTAAAAATATCAATACGTAGGCCGGCTGGTTGTGCGTAATATAAGCAACAACAAAAAAGCCAATATCGGTATTGGCTGAAATATGACGTAATAGTCGTTATTTCATATTTTCAACGGTTTTTTCTAATTTTTCAAAATATCTAATATTTGGGGTGGTACACAAATATTAGAAATCGTTATATTTATGGATATTTCGGCCGTCTCTGAACCGATTTTGATCAATCAAAGATGATTTTGTCATTAAAATTGTAAGTTATTTCAAATTTGACACACAATTTTTCATTATCTCACAAAAATATTATTTGTGTAGCGCCCTTTGCGATAGAACTCAACTATCCCTTTAAGAACGTAGTGGGAACGACATTATCGTTCAAGCAGCGTGGTAGCATCGTGGTGAGATGTCTGTGTAAAAATCTCGTAATAAAAAAGCAGCACCATCAGTAACTATTTCGACCCGCTTTAGGCAGTTCATCTTCGAAGTTGGGAAAGAACTGGAGAAATGCTTGAACACCCCCGATTTATATAGACATCGCCACAAATTTAGACTGCGCTAATGCCCCGATTTGATAATTTTGTTCAGATTGGGGTGATCGGCATGGTCTTCGTAAAGTCGCAGCGATGTGTGACCGTGGTATTAGCCACATGTATTGATGAGATTAATTAGCTGTGGTACAGATGGTATCTAATGGGTCACCTGTTATGAGTCATACGAAAGAACACATCGTTTTGGACTTGAATCCACTTGTTTCAGTGGAATCCACTCCAAAGAAAACATCTGAACCACTCTTTTTGAGAATGTTTTCCCTCATTTGGATTGTGGATTTCCTTTCTAAAACAAATAGATGCCTATTATAACTACGAGAAGTGTAGAGTGGATTTCCACTCTTTTAGATTTGCCTGCTAGACTTTTATCCCCCTCAGTTACCCCTTGTGCTTATATTAGCTACATAATCATGCCAAAAAAAACAGCTGTCATTCTTTCTTGCATTCTTATCTCAAACTAAATTGAACACATACAAGGCATGTTGTGAGAAACAAGACATTTAATTATCTGTGGGTGTTTTTATTTTTGATAAAATATAGATATGTAAACGTTTTTGCAATACACGCTGTTGTTTGTTTGTTTATTTCATTTTAGCACAGTGGCATACAATTTTACAAAGAAACATACATTATAGATTAACATGATTTACATACTAAGTTGAATAAAACATACACATACATATATACACATAGGTAAGAAGGCAAGAAATCCAAACAAGCCCTAATTTAGAAAAAGAATACGAACATTTTTTTATTTATTTTTTAAATAGAAGAAAAACAAATCAGTTGTTTTTGTTTGCTATTAGAAGTCAAACATAATATTACAAATATTATAAAATGCTTTTGAAATTATAGTAAGTTGATTTATATTTAGTTTGTACCGGAAATTCATTCCATAGTTACTTTATATTTTATAAAACTTGTATGCATTCTTAATCACTTCAAGGGTGTATTTCATAATTATAGTGCTTAATTGCCGTCGCAATCGACAATATTATATAATAATCATATCAATTTCGTATATACTTTTCATCATACCGTTGTACTGTTCATTAAACTGTCTATTATACTGCCTGTTTTTATCCTGAAGAAGGAAGATGCCTTCCGAAAATTTGTGAATTTGTCAAACATGGATAATAAACGTTAGGATAATATTAACATGAAACTCGCAATAGTTCTTATGTTTATTATAATACTATTAATACAAAGTATAAATAAACGAGTATTAATATACCCATATATTATATATATATTATCTATCTGTGTGTATATACATGTACCACATATTCTAGTGTACATCATGAAGGCAGCACGTAGTGCTGAACTGTTCAACAACATTAAATTGCGGTACTGGCAGTAAGCTGCATAATTTATACAAATATTATGACAATATTATGAATGATACAAAATGTAATACATGATTAATGATAAAATAATGCAACAAATCCAGTATTTCCGTTCGAAGGGTATCTTACTTGAAAAGGACTAAAGTACACAATCTTAGATAAAGCAACTGAAATATTGTACTAGAAAAAATATAACATCTCGTTACGCAAATAAGCCTACAACCTCTCTTTTGTCCTTTCTCTTTCTTCTTCTTCTTCTTCTTACCATTATTATTATTAGAATAATTATTATTAGAACTATTCCTTATCCCCTACTGCTACTTCTACTACTACTACTACTACTACTACTACTACTACTTTTACTACACCTACTACTACTACTACTAGTCTACTACTACTACTACTACTTCCACTTTTACTTCGACTAATACTATTATTACAAGCGTTTGTCTTATGATACTACATGTATGATAATCATAATAAATGATAATGACATAAGTCTAGATTTGAAAGTCAGTTCCACTGAGTTCCAATCTTCTTTTCATTAGCAAGATGTGAAGGTAGGATATCTGTTATCACTTTCACCAAAAGAAATAAAAGAAGATTGTTTGGTTTCTTTTTTAGAGCATCTCACGTCTCTAATGTTCATTATTAACTTTTGGCATTTCTAAGTTCTAAAATTCTTTAGTTTTGTGTTGACACTCATGTGAAAATTTCAAATAACACCCACAAAAAAAAATTGCTGATTTCTAGAAGTAGAACTCTATTTGACAAAAGTGAACTTTATTTAAAATGTTGAAATGGGGAAATTTCTCCGGTTTTTCTTTTCTTCTCTTTTTCATTTTAAATATAATTTATCACCCAGCCGATGAAATTGGAATTGTGCTAAGGCGACTCGAGAAATCCTACTCTTTGTACCACACAGAGTCATTACCTCAAAAGACATTTCCCTAAATGTGTCATTAAAATGTAGTTTTCTAACAAAAACCCAGGCGCGCCTTTATTTTCATCGAATTATAAAAGTAATAACAATTTCCTGAAATCGCTCAAAAATCATTTTCACCGGCGCCGCTTCGGCACCACCCCTGGACTTCTAACGTGTGATTGTTATAACTCCATTTCTACATATACCCCCACATCCATTTAACGTTGCAGGCAATTTACATGATTATTGAGCTTCAAAATCATACCAGATTTCTTGTTGAATAGCTTTCTTGTTTTTGTTGTTTAAATCATTGCATTACTTTAGCGTTACAAAACTAAAGAGTACAAAACTTTGAGTTTATGATACATGACCCTTGTATATTTGGTAAATTTTAATCCTTATTCCTAAAACATGCACGATGTGAGCCATCGACACTTTTTTTCTGAATAATTGATGAAAGTAAATTCAATAGCTTGCGCTAAAATGATTATCAATGCTTATTTCAACCACTTTAATTTTGACCTTGATTTGCATTAAAATTTGATCAATTTGACCAATGCATTGATGAAAAGCTTGAAGATTACAAACTATCCACTTAATGGAGGATATGAGCTAAATTCAATATACAAAAATGTAACATTACGGGTTCGTACATTATTAAATATACGTCTATTTAATAATCTTAACTACATTAATCATGGTAGTTAATATCATAAAACATAGTGATACCGACGAAAACAGACAAACTAAAGTTTTTCGTCCCGGCCTCATCAGAGTAACTCGCAAGAATGAATAGAAAAGCCAAAACCAAAATCAGACAGAATAAGCGGAAGCTAAAGGAACAAGTGCGCGTTTATTCTTGCGATTTACTCTAATAAGGGTTCGACGAAAACAATTGAGTACGTCTGTTTTCGTGTTTTTTTTCTCGATTTTGCAATAAAAATCATCCCCATAGTGACACATATCCTCTTGACCGGGTACTACGTAGTCATTAGTGTAACTTAACCAATGTAATAAATGATGTATGGGGGTCCTTCACCGAGCATAGAGATGTATGACAGGTATACAGCAACTGTACATCTCAGCTTGACCGGTAGTGTGTAGTCACCGCTGAAACTCAACCAATGTGAGAAATAGCATGATAGCGCATAGACCACCCTCTATCAGTATCCTGAGAAAAAAAGACAAGTAATATCATATAAGGACAACATAGTCCATAATAACATTATTTTGAACAGAAAGAAAGCCGTGTGACGGGTTCAATGACATCAACAAATCAGCTAAATATTATTTTCAAATTCCCTTTTCCATTAGGATAATTGGTAATTGATCTATGTTGTATTATAAGCTTGCTTCGTAGGGAAACAAATGTACAGGGTTTTACTCCAGTAGTATCGAATGGGACTAGGCACTTATACAGGCAGCATAGGGGGACTCACACCACTCATACTAGGTGGATGAAACGCAAATTAAAAGGTGAGTCCACCCTGATATCAACTTGGATTTATTATAAGCAGCACAAAAGAGAGAAATAAATTATTGAAATTTAAATAGGAGAGTTATGACATTTTTTAAGGTGCGATCAGTGAAACACAAATTTGGAACACTTGCGACGTATCATGCGAGCTCCTCTCCAGTTTGCTCTGTACAGAAAATGTCATAAAACTTTATTTTCTAATTTATTTATGACAGAATAGATTTGCTTCATACAAGGGTTGTATAAAAACACATTTGCAATAATTACATCCAGGGTGAGTATATGATTGAACATTTTCTTAAGGTGAAACTATAAATACATATTTTGTTGGCATACCAATCTATAAACACCTCACCCTCTCTCTCTCTCTCTTTCTCTTTCTCTTTCTCTATCTCTCTCTCTCTCTCATTAATTTTAGAACCTACTTCTTTCTCTCATTTTCTAACTTTTTAATATCCGCTATGGTGGCACGAAGTGCCCCAGTTGCCCGAAATAGCTACGCCACTGATTTACATAACGAATAATTAAACAAAATGTTCAAGGACCTACCAAGTACCTTTATTTATCAATTGTAAACGAATATATCAATTTTAGACTTGTTAAGTTTGAACATAATTGAGGACACCCCTACAACAAATAGCATGAAAAGGAAAGGCGTAAGACGGACATTAAAGACAGGAAAGATCCACGAATTTGTGAAATGTCCATTTCGACAGATTAGATCTTATCCTTGTAAGAAATAACCAATCATGATGGACCTTTAAGGACAATATTATGATAAGAGAATGCATGAGACCCTTAATAATTACATGTACTCAATTAAAGATAAACCATAAAGAGTTGGGGGAAAGTTCAAGATGAAAAAATTCCTTTCAGGCTTTTTAAATGAGGACACATGTTAGGGAGGCTATAATAAGTCTATTGTTTTGGGATAGATGCCGGGTGCTAAAAAGAGTTTGTCATAGCACGTATGGAAGTTAATCCATTTTTGTATTTACAGGAATGACATTCGGTTGCCTTGGGTTTGAAAACTCCTTCATTGTCTAAACTTTTATACTCTTGAACATAAGGCAATTGATTACATTGCTAGTCTATGAAGTTCAAAAGAGCATGGTTTATAAAGTAAGATAGTTTTGAAGGCGCCTTTTAGTAGTTAAGTGGAATATGTGATGGTAGTTTATAGGTAAAAACAAAAGGTGTAAAAAGGGCACACTTTTTATATTAAAATGTATTATGTGGAGAAGAGACATTTAATGGCCGCGTTGACAACGAGCGCGGTTATACTGCTGAAAAAGGAGGAGCTCGTTATCATGAATCTAGGCATTACCCCAGCTCCACTGAATTTCACTGTGATGGCAGGAATAGGGTGCCTGTTACGATACACATAGCTGCTCATAATCTGTAAAACTTGAAAAGGCTTTTTAGATGACCGATAAAGGGCAAACTTTGTTTGCGACAGTGGGGAAAAAAGGGGATTTATCAAAGGGCAGTTATTAGAAAGGAAAGTGTACACTTTTTAAAATTTAAAAAAGGGACCTTATCATAATTGAAAGGGGCACGTATCAGAAGCGAAAACGGCGTTTATAAAAATCGAAAGAAGTATGTATTAGAAAGGGTAAAGGGGGGACACTTATCAGAAGAAATGGCACTTATTAGAAGGGGGTAGACAAATAAAATATTATTATCATTATTATTACTATTATTATGTATTAGGCGTCACCTGAGCCTGGGAGGCGTAACGCGATCTGAATCACTGTAACCCTCGGTCTCTCCTCCCGGAATAACTGATTGGGATTGTGCATGATAGATTCGTAAATCCTCGCTGATCCTGTATGAACCGTCATGGTCTCATGACAGACAAAAATCCGATTCAAATGCAGAGTGATTTTGAGACGGTTGCGCAATAATTGTTGCAGAGGATTCTAAAAACTTCTTTTCTAACGGTTACTCATTATTGTCTGAAGATTGTATAATAAATGAGTAAAATGAGTTCGTTCGAATCGTATTGTAAAAACCCATCATGTCCCCAATGTTTCTTACTTCGAAATTCCCTCAACCTCCTTCCTTTTTTTCCTCCTCTGCCCCTCTCTCTCTCTCTCTCTCTCCCTTCTTCTTTAGCCTTCTACCAATCTAATTATTTAATTCTGATTCTTACCTGCAACTTTTCTCTCCTCCCTCGCTTTAGAATTATCTACCTCGTCGCTTTCTTTTGATGTCATTATATTCCTTTGCCGCTTTACCTCTTTCCGCTTTTATCATTCCTATTCTTCCTTTACCCTATTATGTTCATTTTATTCCAATTTAGTATTCAAAAGTGATGCAATACCTCACCTGTTATATACATATATAAACATACCGTCTAAGTAAAGACGGATACACTATGTGATTTATATAAAGAGCTATTGCCCATGTAGAAACCTGGATTTAATATCCTCTCTCCTATCCACCCTCTTCTACCTCTTGTCTCCAACTCTTTTTTTTTCTCGGTCACTTTGCTTAGATTATTTATCTACCTCTTAACTCCTCTCTTCTATCCCCTTCGCTTCCTCTCTTTCTCGGTACTTCTAATTTACGTGTACATGCAGCTTTAATGGGTCATAATTTAATTTCACTTGGTCTATATATCTTTTTTTACCACTTCTTTGTTCAGAAAACAGAAATAATCGTCGGTAATATTTAAAACAAATTGTTTAAGGATGGTAGCATTACTGAGGAACATCAATTAAACAGAAAATACAAATAATAAATTTATCGAATATTATACAGCAAAAGGAAATAACGATAGTAGCAACAACAAAAATAAAGAAGAGTCAAACAATGAACTGATAAAAGAAATAAACCTTTCAATTGCATGCATGGAATAAAGATAATAACTCATTAAAAAAAAATATCATAGTATGGCGAAAACAAAGAAAGAAAGATTTGACATGATAACAACAATATTGGAGCGTATATTCAGACAAAATAAAAAAGGAAACTATAAAATGTAAAAACGTTAAACAAACATAGGGTAGAGAAGAAATCGAATTAAAAGAAAATGATGTTAATAATTAGCAACGTTTGGATTTTCTGTTGATCATTTGGTGTGTAGGGAATGGGATCGCAATAAACAACAATGGAGACAGAGACACAGGACAGATTCAAAATATCTAAATACGACAGCTCAAAAAATATAGAAACATTTTGAAAAAAACTTATGAAGCAGAAAGAAATTATTTTCTAGAAAAAAAAGTAACACCAAGGAAACGTTAACCAAGAAAATGGGCCTAAAATGGAAATAAATTAAAAAATCAGATAAAAAACGAAAATACAGAACAATATTAAGCGTCATAGCGGATTTTATACACAATGTAAAAACATTGTGATAGTGTACATTTCACACAACGTGGAGCGATACTTACATGCCGAACCTCCACAAGGAGGTGGCTGCGTCTGGTTGTGTGAAGATCCTGGAGATAAGATTCTAGTCGGCCGCCCTTTATAGTTCCACAGCGTACAAACCTATGTTCAGAAAACAGAGTGATGAATGTAAGGTGCGTTGGGTGTTAGAGTAAAGAGAAAAAAGCAAAGAGAGAGAGAGAGAGAAGGGGGGGGGGAGGGGGCATAGATAGAGAAAGAGAAAGGAATATGTATATATATATATATACATATATATATATATATATATATATATAAAATACACAGCGATATACAGTGTTGGTCATAAAGGTTGAATAATTTTTGTTTACCCCAATTTATGGAATGATTTTGACAATGATTTATTCCTAATAGATCTAGATAATAGTATACATTCTCAGATTGTATGAATAATAATTTGTGTGTGTTTGTTTTGCGTGACTGATGAGGCTTATGTATGCCTCTATGCTTATCAACTAGGGAACCTACGTCCTTAAGTCATAACTGACAGGAATGAGGATTAATGCCTCACAAAAGGGCACTAATATAGCACATCGACACGGTTATGGGGCCTCACAGTTACAAGGCGATTGCTTTGTCACTGAATCATGACTGTACGCAGCGGGGGCTAGAGTAGAGGTAGTCCCCACAAATACTAAAAAACAAAGAAAATGCAATAAATTATCAATAATTCATTGCATACCCCCCCCCCCCCCACCCCTCCCCCACCCCCCGGTTCCCAACAGGAAAAAATCCTCTGTACGGCCAAGCATTATGGTTCCAGGCATGGCCACATAGAGGCCCCGGGATAAAAAAAAAACCGTGTCGGTGTGCTATATTAGTGCCCTTTTGTGAGGCATTAATCCTCATTACTGTCAGTTATGACTTAAGGGCGCAGGTCCCCTAGTAGACACACTTCTCATACTTAAAAAGGGGCACTCGTGAAGATTAAAGGAGACACTTATACTAAGGCAACGTTGTCATTTGTTTAAAACGGAAAGGGACTAACTCAAAGTAAAACTGGCAGTTTTCAAAAGTTGGAAAGGTACATTTCTCACACCTATCAACAAGCACTTATTACATATGAAATTTAGCAATTACAAGAAAATAAAATTTGTATTTACTACAAAAGGGGGCAATTATTAACGTAAAAGCTAGGACAACCATAAAATCTGAAAATGGGCATTTTTATTCGTAGAGAGGGGTACTGTTGGGATACTTGAAAAAGTAGGAGTTGCCGCCTCTCGTAAACTTAATTCAATTCGATTCAATTAAATTCTTTGTATTCATTCAAATTCACAAGAATACATGGAAATTTGTTTTGGTCACACATTGTATAAATACGTAATAATAATAATAATAATAATGCAGCATTTGTTATGCGCCATCGATCTAGTAAACTATTCTGAGGCGCAGAGGGGTAGAATTAGAAATAGTTACATAGAGAAATGAGAAGGAAAAATTTCATAGATGAACATTCAACATAATTATGATTAAATAAAATAATATGCGAACATATATGACTTGAGAGTCTTTTAAAATGTTTCCAAGGATTCTAATGATCGGATCCTCAGTGGAAGAGCATTTCAAAGAGATGGCGCTGCATAAATAAACGCCTTTTCTCCCTGAGTACACATAGTTCTTTGGACGGATAACTATTTCGTACCAGAAGAGAGGAGATTTCTGCCTGGGACATATTCTGTGATGAAATTTCGCAGTTACTGTGGAGCCAGACCATACATTACTTTCCATGTGTGGAAGATTATGTAAAAGTATGATTTGAACTCTATTCTTTTGGATACTGGCAGCCAGTTAGACTTTTCAGAACTGGGGTAATGTGGGAAAAGCGAGATGTTCCACTGAGGACCCGAGCAGAAGAATTTTGAGCACGTTGCAGTTTGGCAAGCTGATAAAGGAGGCCTTGAAAAAAAAAGCATTTACATAATTGATACGAGACATAACATTTGAATGAATGACAGAAGCTGCAACCTTGCATGGTAACGATACGTAATATGTATATGAGAAAGTATATCGTTGTGTTTATAATCATGGAAGAACCATCGAAATAAAAGGTAGACAAAATATAAATATTCTTATATTCTAGTATTACACATTGAAAATGATGAAAAGGAGAGAACATCAGTGTGAAGGAAGGAAGGAAGGAAAACTACGCCAAGCCGATACTTGGGTCCACATGCTCCTCACTCTATTAGGTTGTACAAACGAACGGAGTATGGAACATATGAGCCCATGGGCCTGTCTGACATTTCAATAAGCGCATTCTACTTGCTGACCGTAATAATTCATATAAGTCATTTAGATTGTGATTCTCATCTGCCATGATCTGTTTCGCTATTTGGAGGATTCGTGCCTTGCATTTTTCTGCAGGGTTTCATCTTTTTCCCTGTTATTTTACTCGCCCTCTTGACTTCACTTTCCATTTCCTAAAGTCATCCTTCCTGCAAGTACATGCACCAAACCAAAAAATACAATTGAAAAGAAAAATACTCTCGACAATGGATGTTGTAGAAAAGATGGGTTTATCAACATGTAGAGAGCTCAGTAAATAAAAAGCAACACAAAACTCTGTTCAGTGCAAAATGTTTGATATAATTTTCGTAATAACAACGTTTTCATGGTAACTAGAAATAATGTATTAAACTGTTATTTTTATTATCGTTATCAACTTGTGTAGAATAAACTCACGATAGATAGCTCAGTGTCTTCGCATGTCTACACGACTCGACGAGTTCAACCAAGTCTTCCTCGTTTGTGCACTTCACTCTGGATAGACTAAGCCGCTGTATTTTCTTGGGTTGTTCTCTAATCAGAAGACCCAGTCCTCTCATCGTCTCTCTCGATACACGGCTTCTCTCATATGGGAGTCGTGACTGTGCTGATTTAAGGTTGATGTGTCTGAGCTGCTGTCCTCCGGTCCGACGAAGACCAGCCGTGATTTGAGGTATGTCTCTCTCTGCATCATCGATAGTGATATCGATAGCTCTCACTCCAGGTATCGATAAGAGCACTACTTCGTAGCTTTGTGACGTCACTCTATCAGCTAATAGCTTTTTGACGGATGGAAGCTCAGGAGGAGATAGAGGGAAACTGAGAGAGGAGTCTGAGATGCTGAGCTGGTTCAGTGAGGTGAAGGAACTGAGGCAGGACCACAACTTCCCGTTCATCTCAGTAGATAGCTGACACTGCTGTATTGCAAGCTTTATATGCTGCAATGAAATGCACACATAAAGATTGAGACTAAATGTGGGGAAAAATAATTCCACATTAATGAAGTTGAAAATATAAGGCTTAAATGCAACACCTAAATTCATAATCCGATACCTGATTGGATTCTTTCATAAAAAACAATTATTTCTTCTTTGTTAATCTTTCCTTAGTTTAAGACAGTTTAATCAATTTCACGAATATTCTAAAGCAAAATGCATGCACACGTATTATAAAAGTCTGCTCACCTGGACGGCATCTCTGTTGTTTTGAGAACTACATCCACTCCTACATATAATATTTGAAAAAGAGAATGAGAAAAAGAAAATAATTAAATTATTTTACATTATATTTACAAAAAATATAAGTGAACTGTATTTTTCCTCACACAGAGGTAAAAAGATCATTATTAAAACAGCAATACTAACAATAACATTAATGATACTAATCATCTTATGAAACTGATAATATTATGATAGCAATGATGATTTAAAAAAAATAGTAATACATTGGTATATATAGTTTGTTTTTATGTCGTCTTATATCACCACTGCACTACTAATAGCTACATGCGGTGACCATCGATTCTCCATGGTCTCCTTTTTCTTATGTTAACTGAGAGCTGATTCGATGAGATAACCACCTGTCATTGACCTTGCAGGGAGGTTAGGTTTCATCCCTCCTTGCCAAACTTGTGCAGATAGGCTTTAAATGGCGGCATTAACACCAACATCTGTACATGAATTAAGATCTAGATCCAGATTTACGTACCCCGAATTCAAAGAACTTCGTTGTTTTGTCTTGACAAACAGGTCAATCAAGGCTTTTTCGTCTCTGCCCTTCATTCCGGACAAATGCAACCGTCGTAGGTTATTGGTTTGGTCTTCGAATAGAAGACTAGGCCCTCCAATTGTCTTTCCTAATTCAAGACTCATAGGTCTGGAGGCGGTGGTGATCTGAAAAGTGTTGCTTGTCTCTGTAACATCGATAGAGACATCGATATCTCTCACTCCGGGTATCGATGAGAGCACTCCTTCATAGCATTGTGACGTCACTCTCACAGCTGATAGCTTTGTGACTGATAGAAGCTCCGGAGGAAATTGGGGGAAACTGAGAGAGGAGCCTGAGATGGTGAGATGGTTCAGTGAGGTGAAGGATCTGAGGCAGGACCACAACTTCTCGGTCATCTCAGTAGATAGTTGGCACTGCTGTATCTCAAGCCTAGTATTCTGCAATGAAATGCACACCTTAAAGGTAAAGACCAGTATTGGAAACGCCCCAATTTCAAAAAATGAAATGGAAGCTCTTATTACCAATCATGTGAAAAAATATGTTTTGACTAATACATGATGATAACAAATTTGCCGGGAAAACGCCTACTAATTGATATATTTGGTAAATTAGTTTATCTATTGGACTGTGAGAGATAAACGCATGTGTCGCTCACGTGTGCGAGGTCCCATATATATCTTTCTGTGTACAGTGCTTGTAACTTCACGAAGACTGGGCCAAATTTCTTATCGTTTTAATGATTCCAGAATCTTACAGTACACACCAATACTTATATGCTAGGTGATCAACCCTTCTGATCGATTCCACAACGTTTCTTTCACAAAACAATCGCATGACCATAACTGATCTTTATCTTTAACATTGAAAATAAATTTGTGGAGATATAATTCAACATCAGTGAAGTTGAAAAAAACATTCTAATGGAACGCCTAAATTCATAATCTGATAATTGATTGGATTCTTTCATTAAAACAATTAATGCTACTTTGTTAATCTTTCCTTAGTTTGAGACAGTTTAATCAATTTCACGAATATTCTAAAGCAAAATGCATGCACCCGTATTATAAAAGTCTGCTCACCTTGACGTCATCTCTGTTGTTTTGAGAACTACATCCACTCCTACATATAATATTTGAAAAAGAGAATGAGAAAAAGAATATAATTACATTATTATACATTATATTTACACAAAATATAAGTGAACTGTATTTTTCCTCACACAGAGGTAAAAAGATCATTATTAAAACAGCAATACTAACAATAACATTAATGATACTAATCATCTTATGAAACTGATAATATGATGATAGCAATGATGATTTAAAAAAAAATAGTAATACATTGGTATATATAGTTTGTTTTTATGTCGTCTTATATCACCACTGCACTACTAATAGCTACATGCGCCCTCTGTACAGCAAGCAATGCCTAATCGGTGACCATCGATTCCCCATGGTCTCCTTTTTCTTATGTTAATTGAGAGCTGATTCGATGAGATAACCACCTGTCATTGACCTTGCAGGGAGGTTAGGTCTTATCCCTCCTTGCCAAACTTGTGCAGATAGGCTTTAAATGGCGGCATTAGCACCAACATCTGTACATGAATTAAGATCTAGATCCAGATTTACGTACCCCGAATTCAAAGAACTTCGTTGTTTTGTCTTGACAAACAGGTCAATCAAGGCTTTTTCGTCTCTGCCCTTCATTCCGGACAAATGCAACCGTCGTAGGTTATTGGTTTGGTCTTCGAATAGAAGACTAGGCCCTCCAATTGTCTTTCCTAATTCAAGACTCATAGGTCTGGAGGCGGTGGTGATCTGAAAAGTGTTGCTTGTCTCTGTAACATCGATAGAGACATCGATATCTCTCACTCCGGGTATCGATGAGAGCACTCCTTCATAGCATTGTGACGTCACTCTCACAGCTGATAGCTTTGTGACTGATAGAAGCTCCGGAGGAAATTGGGGGAAACTGAGAGAGGAGCCTGAGATGGTGAGATGGTTCAGTGAGGTGAAGGATCTGAGGCAGGACCACAACTTCTCGGTCATCTCAGTAGATAGTTGGCACTGCTGTATCTCAAGCCTAGTATTCTGCAATGAAATGCACACCTTAAAGGTAAAGACCAGTATTGGAAACGCCCCAATTTCAAAAAATGAAATGGAAGCTCTTATTACCAATCATGTGAAAAAATATGTTTTGACTAATACATGATGATAAAAAATTTGCCGGGAAAACGCCTACTAATTGATATATTTGGTAAATTAGTTTATCTATTGGACTGTGAGAGATAAACGCATGTGTCGCTCACGTGTGCGAGGTCCTATATATATCTTTCTGTGTACAGTGCTTGTAACTTCACGAAGACTGGGCCAAATTTCTTATCGTTTTAATGATTCCAGAATCTTACAGTACACACCAATACTTATATGCTAGATGATCAACCCTTCTGATCGATTCCACAACGTTTCTTTCACAAAGCAATCGCATGACCATAACTGATCTTTATCTTTAACATTGAAAATAAATTTGTGGAGATATAATTCAACACCAGTGAAGTTGAAAAAAACATTTTAATGGAACGCCTAAATTCATAATCTGATAATTGATTGGATTCTTTCATTAAAACAATTAATGCTACTTTGTTGAAATTTCATGTGTTTATCCCTTCCTCGAATATTTCAAAGCAAACTGCATGCACCCGTTTTACAAACGTCTTCTCACCTGGACGGCATCTTTGTTGTTTAGAAAACTTCCTCCACTCCTACATAAAATATTTAAAGAAAACAATTAGGGAAAAAATATGATTCAATCCATCCTTGGGAAATTATTTTACATTGAATTTACAAATAATATGAGTAAAATGTACTTCCTTCTGCACAGAGAAAAGGAAATGAAGTTTTTTATGTTTTCAAAGATGCGCAAGACTCGAAAGAAAAAAGTCAGCGAGCGGCGGGGCGCCATCCGTATGCGTTCCCAAACAATCAGACAAATCGCGGAGGGGGGGGGGGGGGGGGCCTTATTAGGGTTAAAGGCATCGTTTAAACAGATGCACTACCAACCGTGTTATCACTTGTCTGTGATATATTGTGTAAGTGCCTCAACAAAGTAAAAATCTTTGAGTGACCGGTTTTACCATACTCGTTTTCCCCAATATACTGTAGTGTTATGAAAACCGTTAGGAAAAACGCATTTGATTTCGATTTCAAATCATAAATATCTTGATAATCAGACAGGTGATCGGCTTGTAAAAATCATGGGGTTCCTAGCTGACTTAAAGTGACTCGGTAACATTGTTGAAGGTTGAGGAAAAAAATTGCTTAATTTTTGTATAAAATGTTACTTGCTATATTCCTTCTACTATACTAACCCTCTGACATGCACAAAATCCTGAACAAATTCTCAAACCACAAAGATATCTATGGTTTTCTTTGAAGGCGTCGATGTGAGGCACCCTCTAACAGTGATCAACAGTAAATTCTCCCAACCATTTTTGAATTTTCCCAACCGTTTTTCCATGAGAAAAATACATAAAACAGGCTATAAAAATCTGTCAACACTTAACTGTCTGGAATGTAGAGACATTTTATTGCATTCACCTAAAATGTAATTAAATTGTCCTTGTCTTGATGCTGAACAGGCTTTGACAAGTAGCAGAATAGAAGTAGAATAATATAGTTGGGAGAATTAAGGAATCGATCAGATCAGTTTTTCCCAATTTGTACCATGAATAATGATCCGTTTTCACTTAATTTTTTTAGATTATCTTTAATTGTACATCTAGCATTGAATTCACTGCCTTAGCACCACTATCTCTCATCTGAACAATGTTACAAAGTCCCTTTAAAGGTTTATAATTATCATTGCAGCATGAGCTAAGTCCATGATTTGTTTCCTTCAGAATCTGAGATAAAGTTACCCAATCCCTTCAGTTTTTGCTATACATTTGTGGGGTTAACTTTTTTCAAATTACCCGCGGGGGAGGGGGGGGGGGGGGAGGGGGATGATCCCTCGTAAACAAAAATTGCTGGGAGGACGTGTGCCACCCCCCCCCGAATCTGCACCCCTGATAAGAACATCACAAGTATTATATTGTTGTATGTGGTTCGTGTTCATGTCGTCTTAAAAGGCGACGTGAACACCAATATCTGTCAATTAATAAAGATCTAGATTTACGTACTCCGCATTCAAAGAAATCAGTTGCTTTGTCTTGACGAACAGGTCAACCAAGACTTCGTCGTCTCTGCCCTTCATTCCGGACAAATGCAACCGTTGTAGGTTATTGGTTTGGTCATTATAAAGAAGACTAGATACTCCCATTGTCCGTCCTGATTCAATCTTTCTGTCTGTGGTGAGTGTTTGCCGATCCTGTAGTCCTCTATTTAATAAGCCGGTGGTGATCTGAAAAGTGTTGCTTGTCTCTGCAACATCGATAGAGACATCGATATCTCTCACTTTGGGTATCGATAAGAGCACTCTTTCGTAGCTTTGAGACGTGATTCTATCAGCTGATATCTTTCTGACTGATAGAAGCTTCGGAGGAGATGGAGGGAAACTGAGAGACGAGTCTGAGATGATGAGAGTATCTAGCACCGAAAAAGCTTCGAGACAGGACCAAAGTCCACTCGTCACGTCGTTATTTAGAGTAGACCTCTCGAACTTTACTGTCCTAACCTGGTTGTCAGATAGAAAGACAGAGAGAGAGAGAGAGGGGGGGGGGGTGTAGAGAGAGAAAATTCATAAAAGAATTGTCAAAAAATCGATAAGTTGATGAAGATATCTATTTCATCTTTAGTCTTAAATCTGGCTAGTTCTTATTTTCATCTCCATAATATTCTATTCTTTTTTCGAGTCTCATTTTTCACTATATATTTATAGGCCCTAGTATTATCATAGGTTGCACTATTGGTTTCTGGAATGCAGTACCTTGATTAAGGCCGTAATGGGGCAAACATGGAATAATTATGGCAATGAATCATAATTATGTCTTATAATGCATGTTTTCATGCATTATCATTTATTAAGATGCCGTCAATTATGATTACAAATGTTATAACAAAATCTAAATCCTTCGACTTATAGTTATAGCGGCGGGAGGGAAACTTAATAAATCTTTTTGAAATAATTATGTGCACACCTTGTCTTTTAGTTCCATTGGAAGATTTAGCATCCCAACGGCGGTGTAGACAGTCGGTGACTTTAGAACAATACTCTGTGCAGTTACACATCTATGAACCAACGAAGACATGTTTCCTGCAGTACCCTTGGTCTCTGATGAGCAGTCAAGAAGAATGCGATACCGCTCGCTCTCATCCAAACAACGGTTGGAAAGGAGCGCCTCCATTATTCGTAGGCAAAGGCTGTTATCTGTGCCAGCAGCAAATCGGATGAGATTCTCATAGTCACCGATGTTTGCTTTGATTTTGCGCAGCAGTCTGTCCAACTTAGAAATCTTCAGTCGTAACATATATTTCTTCGTTTTAGCAGCGAGGTATTTCCCAGCCGAGTGTTCCTGAACGAGTTTGTGATAAAACTCAATAGTCGTGAAAGTGGTCAGGTGAGATCGTGGGAGCCTTTTCGTTGCAATCGTCGTGTTGGATACTATCCCAAGCTCACATGCCCTATCAAGGATAGCGGGAACTCTTCGGAAATCATGGGGCGTAAAGACTAATTTTTTTGAGTCGTCGATTAGACCAGCAAGAGCAACCTTACCAATTTTACGAATGATTTTGGTTAGTTCTTCTTCTGTTATTTCGTCTTTCGATTTTAATCGGGAATTCGCATGGTGCATCAGAAAATCATTGACGCTGTCTAACAATTCTGTTTGAGTTGCAATTTCAGTGTTCAACATCCCCTCGCTCCATAAGTGACAGACCATGAGACAAAACAAAGGTGTTCTAACAAGTTCATTAATCAGTGGTTGGTTATCAAGGTAAACCTTCAGACCATGTTTACGACAAGGATTTGAAGTCGAAGCAAAGAACTTGTCGATGTACTCTCGTGAGCTCTCTTGCGAGAATCCTTCGATCCACATCTTTGTGTATACCCTTGAAAGTTCCGCTTGATTGAAGAAGTTCTCTAAGTGAGGGCGTGTTGTTACAAGGACTCTACACTCTGGAAATTCCTCCCAGCGAATGACACTAACAATGTTGCTCCCTAAGCTTAGGTTTGAAGAAGAAACACCAGCATACTCATCTAGCCCATCTAGTATGATGTGACAGATTCCCTGATTCTTTCTGATAAAACTCTCCAGACCCTCAGGTGTGAGATCATCAACATCACTCAAAAGCTGGGATTTGATGGCTTCTCCGATCGATGTAAGCTGACTTGTGTTTCGGAATTTCACAACAAACAGAAGTGGCAGGTGCTCTAATGCTGACCCCTTTTCGCTATTAACCCAGTCGTAAGCCATTTTAGCAACAGCAGTGGTCTTTCCTCTTCCAGCGGGAGCCGAAATAAGGATTCGAGCTGGCAGTTCTCCGTTTACTTTCGTTGACAATATTTTAGCAACAGAACCCTGGAGTATTTCCTTTTTTTGTGTGTCTTTTCCATGAGCGTCCTTTGTTACCATTGTCACAACCGTGTGCATATCTTCGAACTCGGCATAATCACTCTGATCCCACGGCCTCATTTGAATTTTGCACAACTGGTTTCGGTACTTGTTCTCCAATTTTTTGCGACATTGCTCAACAGTCAAGGATTTCGAGATCTTCTCACTGTAGATATCTGGAATGATACAAGCATAGAACACCAAAAGTTGCATTGCACTCACACAATCTAAGCTCTTTTAGTTTGTTAGAAACAAACAATATATATATATATATATATATATATAGGCTTGACGAAAATGGTCTAGGAACGTGAGACGTAGCTGTACTTTACAATTTTATTACGAGCTTTTTGCTTGTGAGGCCTTCTTCAGGTTCATCAGGTTCCTAGACCATTTTCTTCACGCCTACATATTCTGGAACACCCGTTGTCACGTCAGAGTTGAGAATTCTCGCACTTGTATATATATATAAAAGTGCGAGAATTCTGAACTCTGACATGACATATATATATTACATCAATGTTCATTGTTCCGACGTTTTCCTCTTCCCCATGAAGTAAAAGCCGGGAAAAAGTAGTAGAGAAATACCAACCTTGATAACATATTGCTTTGATAAAAAGCTGAACAATGAGCGAAGCATACAGGTGAACTTAGTTTGAACGAAATCCTTAAAACGTTAAAAAGAGCGTTATGACATTTTAAATGTTGCAATCACTGTACATACGGGATTTTGCAATTGGCCGAATCGGTAATGTTACTATGATGTAGTGGCAGACAACTCTTCAATCTGTTCCAAAACACACAGAAGATACCTTTAAAAAATGTCAACAACAACAAATGTGTTACTCTGGAGGACGGTTCCGTTTTAGAGGAATTATAATATGTTCTACATTTAATTTTTGACTAGTGCCTAATACGGGAAGGCACGTATGCGAAAAACAGAAACTGATATAATTTGCCTACACTACAAACGGAAGAGTTGCCCGGGACTATGACACAATCCACTCACCAAATTGTCAATTCGAGATTCACATATATAACATATATATATAAACATATACAAGATAATTATATTGATGACATGTCTGAAAGCTTCATCATTTTCTTAATATTTGTTTCAATTTATTCCAAACTTTCGCATTATGTGTCTCTTCCATGTTCCATTTTGACACTAATGTACACACAACAAAGATTGGATTGCCCTTTAACGTTTGTTATTTTTGATTAGACACTAGCACAGTCGGAAACAGTTTCTCTCTCAATCGATATGGAAAGTTTAGAAGTTTTAAAATGCTTGAACGTTTGTAAACATATCAATTAAGTAAAGTTTTGAAGTTCCCTGCTTAGATAAAAGTCGTTGCTTTTCACGGACTTAGTTTACGGGTATGTTTTTCTATAATTTAAAATTTAAAAAAATTGTATGCCCTCCTCGCCAGCTTTTCATATTTGTTTAGATTCAGTTTGTTAGTCAGCTCTACGTGATATTGATAGAAAGATAAATCGACGATCCGAATCTATTAAACAAATACGTAAACTATGAATGGATAGCAGACTTTTCCAAGAGTCAAACCTTGTACTGATTAAACGGCAGCAATTTTATATACCCGTGCCCCCTAATAATGGTGATAATACTTATAATGATATTTTTCCACCAGGGAAGCCTTATCAGCAATCCTATTATCTCTTTGCTTTTTTCTTTTCTTTTTCAAATTTGTTATATCTTGTATCTATATATGGATGGGGTATTTGTGTTTTTTCTTTCTTAATAACTATTTTTGATTGTTATCGATATTATTCTTTGTAGCATTGTCTCCCTTTTAACTTGTTCATGCTTGAAACATGTTTAATTGCGTGAATGGAGAAAACAGAGACACTCTTCAACATATTTCTGGCAGAAATCGACAGTCATTTGAACCTTCGCAAACTTAGATCACTACTGTATAATATGGCAAATCGGCAATTTTGTCATTCGAACTGGACATTGAAATATCAATATTCCTTATTGTTGTGTATTGACAAATGGCGTTCCATAGTTTGCCGCGATTGCTACTACTTTGTGCTAGCTGCGTGTTACACGTGTATAACGTGCTCTGCATTAAAACAATGAAGATACCACCACAAACGATTGTGTCTCTGGTTATTATTGAGTAGTAGAACCCAACAATTTGGCGACGAGATACGGGATAACCAGTAAATTGTGAAACAAGATGCAAGCTACACCAATTTTGCCGTCGTTTTCGTCGACGTACGACGACAATGAGGACTGGGACTGCTATATCGAGCGGTTCGAATTGTTCTTGACAGCTAACGGATTGAAGGTACCGAGTTCCACTGTCACTGACACTAGCGCTCGCATTGACAGCACTGACAGCGCTAAGGCAACAGAGCAGAATGCACGGGTGGTGGCATTGCTTTTGAACGCACTTGGTTCACACTACTATGGAGTGGTGAGAGATTTGGTTTCCCCAGCAAAACCAGCTGAAAAGACATACGATGAGTTAAAGATCACTCTCAGAAAGCACTTGAAGCGCACACCAGTAGTGATGGCAGAGATCGAGGCGGAAGTTTATCCGCCGTGATCAGACATCGGCTGAATCTACCAGTGACTATGTGCTAGTATTAAAGCATCTGAGCTTAAACTGTGCATTTGGGGCCAAGCTGGATGAACAACTTCGAGACAGATTTATCAGCGGCCTGCGTAATGAGTCTACATCATTGAGATTGATGGAGAGGGCAAGTGAAAAGCCGGACGTGTCGTTTCAAGAAGCTGTCGACTTCGCACAAACCCGAGAGGTTACTGCAGAGGAAGTTCGGGCGATAAGGACCGATTAAACCTCTACTAGGTATGAGACGAGCACACCAGTCAACATGCTGAGCCAGCGCAGAGGAGATTCGCACCAGAAAAGCAGTGGACAAGCTGAAGGTAAAAGGAAGCCATGTTTCAGATGTGGAAATCAACATGATCCACAGGATTGCTGGTTTCGATCAACGAAATGTAGAAGCTGTTCTAAGGTGGGACATATTGAAAGAGTATGTCGTTCAAAGAAGAACACTGAGATGGAGAGTCGGGACAAGGGGGAAAAATATAGAAGTAACAAACACAGAAGGGATGTTCATAAGGTTGACACTAAGGCTAAATCTAGAGAAGATGTAGCTAGTAGTAGTAGTGAAAGTGATGTTGGTGAGGTAGATGATGAATTTCATTTCACAATGATGATGAAGGTGATGAGAATAATCCTGCTTATGTAGCCAAGATGAAGGTAGATAGCAAGATAATAGATATGAGTTTAAGTTTGAGTTTGAGTTTGAAGTTTATTATCCAAAACAAAAAGTACATCAATATAACAATCAAATGTGAATGATTAATTAACATTGAAAGGATAAATGGGACCAGAAAATAGCATTTAATGCTAATCGTGTCTAGTACCACTAACACACAAAAAGTATCACAGCAATAAATGAGAATGTAATGAATAAATATGAATAACTATTGAATACATACCTAAGCTACAAATTATTCTACATCTACACACTAAGAAATAGGGGTACATTTGGGGTGCAGATTACGCGTAGTTGGCCGAGGGTACTAATCTGCTCCATATAGGGCGCATATCTGGCATTCAACGTAAAATGTGCACCCTTAGGGGTGCAAGCATTTGGAGGGTGCAGAATGTGCACCCCACTAGTCTTTATCAAAGCATTATGAAATTATAATGTAGTTTGAAGATTGATCTGTTCTCAAGTTTGTGTATATATTTCAAGAACAACATAACACAATAATAAACAATTATACCCTTTTGTATGCATCGTTATTATTATTCCATGAAAAATCATGGACTATAAGTTTTATGAAGCAAGTATAAGTCAGTCGATCTTTTGCAGAGACTTTTAATTCCGTTCAACTGCCGAGTTTAATAAGCGAGTTCGTAGTTAGATTATGCGCATGCGCGAAAAATCCTCCGTGACCTTTCCGCTGGATCAATTGGGATAAATATTGGTCGGTGCTGTGCTTACACACAACAGTGAATGGGGAATGTTAGCATTTATCACGTTCTAGATACGATTTTTTTTACATCATGACATCATTCCTCTTCCACAAATCATCTTGAGCAGGTAACTGGATATATTTTCCTTCTTTTCCTTTTGTTCTGTACGTGGTCAGCAAATGATTTAGTGTTTTTCTTCTTTGCAATCGGCAATTGCCTCCACAGAGGCGAAAGTATGCCGTGTCCCGACTGTTGCCCATACAGTATATTTTGTGTAAGCCGTCTGCTTCGCATGGCAATCGTTAAAAAAGGTCGTGATTCTGACTTTAAAATTTAATAACCGGTGTTAAGAATAACTCATATGAATTAGGCTCTTCCCTGCTAGTTCAGCCTGTATATCACTTAAAATAATTATGGCCTACATGATCTAATCTTACCTGCTTACGCATATTTTGTTTGTTATTTTGCCTGATCATGTTGATTGAACTGAAGTGAAGAAAAAGAGTGACTAAATTCAGACTAGCTCTAGATCTCTAGTCTATGTAATCGAAACAAAAGACACTGACACCGATTTGAATTTAAAAAATGTATACAAACCGTATAACAAGGACTGGACTTCTAGTTATGCCTATCCATTGACTAAAATAAGTAGTTTCACTTCACTTCCTGTTAAAATTCTTTCAATCAATGACAATGAATGCTGCCACTGTGCCAGCTGTAAATTCACCTTCACTGTCCTGCTTGCCCAGTGACATCATAAGCAGTGCTGATGTCCTCTTGGCAATGCCAATGGGTTGTTTATTCCATTACAGCTAGCATGTGTTATAGGGAACAAGGCAGATTTATTTGGTAAATTTGTATGATCATTGAGATTTTAACCTTAATTAAGGCAATAATTTAATGTTCTTCCTTTCTTGGGGGGGGGGGGGGGGGAATTGAGACTATCAGCTGTGATTTTTTTTTCCAAGAAAGAAGAAATATTTTCCTGCCCAAATAGAAACCATTATAATTTGTGTTAACATGAAATATTTTTCTCTCTTTTTACAATCAGACTATCATCATGGGGAGAATCTGTGCTGTTATTGGGTGCTCGAACAGTACATTCAAGCTTGATAAATGGTATTCACAATTGTGTGACAGACATGGCCTGAAATATGGGGCCTGCGTATGCACACCACCTTTTGTACCATTCCCTTTTCCTTTGCAAAATAAAGATGCAGACAACCGTCGACGATGGATAAAGGCGATAAATCGACAACGTCCAAATGGCAAAAACTGGGAACCAACGTATGGAGATAGGGTTTGCTCATATCACTTTCGAGATGGACAACCTAGTGCAGCGTACGTGGCCAGACCCAACAATGAATCTAGGATACAGCTCAGCACACCAGTCTTCACATAAATCTCCTCGTCTGCCTCCAAGAGAAAGACCTCAGTGCCCAGAAAAGAAGAAATCAACAAGTAAACGGAAGAGAAAGGATGTCGACTTGACAGGAAAAATTGATGAGACAGCTTCAAGTAATAAGGAGAAAAGATCTGATCATATTGTTGGTGCACATCTCACTGATCACAATTATGGGCTACATTGTGATAAAACATTATGTACCTGCCTTGGATGTGTTACAAAGCAAAAACAAATTGAAGATCTACAACAGAGGAATAGTCATTTACAGGCAAAGCTGAAAGCTACGAAGAAACAGCATGATAAGAAAGGTGATTTTGATATGACTACTGTTGTCACGAGAACTGATAAAACTGTCAGATTGTACACTGGATTTGAATCCAAAAAGTCACGAGTAATATGTCCTCTCCTTTTATTCGTCTGGTGAAAGGGACATAATGTTTCTGGTGATTTTTTGAACTATTTGATTGGAGCCAAGAAGCCCTATGTCTATATTAATTAAGAGAAGCAAACATATGCTGTGCAGGAATACAGTAATTGTGCTAGTCAAATGCACGGGTATGAACTGGTTAGTGTTTATTTCTGTCTTGAGGCTAGCTTAACTTGATACATCTATTAGAATATCATATATTGAATGTACCTCTTTATATCTTGTATCAGGGCTGAACATTTATGAAATAAATAAAACATGGACATGTGAAATTGACTAACTACATGTACATGTATGTATGTCGGGCTCCAAAGTATTACAAATTTACTGTTTTTCTATACACATTTACAGGTGTATTTTCTTGGGCCATATATGAATACATTTTTTTGGTGAATAATTGAAGTGTGCTATTTACCAAAGTAGTGTATGTTTTGTGTGTGCTTATATTTGTATCAAGACAGAAAATAGGATTTTTGTATCCTTATGCAATAATAAAGCAGCTAACTACATATGATATGCAGCTCAAAGAGATATCTTGATCATGAGAACAGTTACATTTCTCATCTTATATTTCTGTTGTAAATAGTGACAGAGAGAGGTTTTCTTCTCCAAGCCGAAATCAGATTTCCGCATGTAGAACACGTGATCGGACTTACAATCGATTGTATCTCTTTCTGCAACGGGGCCCAGAAGTGATTACTGTTCTTTTACTACTATAAGTTCCAATCGATGTGCATTCTATTATTCTTGTATGTCCTGTAGAGAAGTATTAATTTAGTTTTTGTACAATATATTTGCTGTCCCCAAATTATTTGGTGGAATCGATGGAATAAATGAAGATAACATTTTCAGTAGTCATCTTCATTTATAAGAATAAATTGGTGTTGATTCCCTGACTAAAGCTGTTAAAGTTTGTTCTCTTGCCTTTACTTCATGCAAGAAAAGCATACTGTATTCAAAGGTGTAATTGTAGATTTCACCTTTTTTGTACCTCAAATTAGAATGTTGATGTTTGCCAACAGCCCAACATGGTATATTACACGCACATTGTATTACTTCTGTATATTACTTGTTACTTTTGTCTAGATATTGCAGAAGGTAAACCGCATATATATGGCAACAGTGTCATATGTGGTTATTTTCTCTTACCCACTATGCATAGTGGAAACTGAAACCGGTCATTCATGTTGTCAATAAAATGTGATTTTGATATGAAAACAAATTGTTTGATCTTATGATTTTATTGGTTATAATGTGATGTAAAGAGTGCATGTGCACCCTGCAATGTGCAATTCTACACCATATAAAGGTTGCAAATCTGCAAAATTGCACCCTATAGGTGGCCGCTATTGTAGCAGCGGTCTGCACCCTATAGGGTGCAAATTTGTACCATTATTTTTTAGTGTGTAGGGTAAATATGTTCTGTGCTTATATACAAAGCTTTGGTATTTTACACTAAATAAAAGATGAAGAATTATATAACATAATATTTACAAAAAGGCAAGAGCCTTGGTTCTAAGTTATAAACAACTATTCTATTAACATTTGTGATATAAGAGTTCTACGAAAGCAAGATACTGATGCTTTCTCCCGTACAGAAAGGGGTAGATCATTCCAATAGCGTGTGCCTCTGAATGACATTGAAAATTTACCTTGCGTTGCTGGTGAACTAGATAGTAGTAGAGACTGTCCTCCTTTTGCTGTGTGATTATTGCATCAATTTTGTATATCCTGAGTATTGGCCCGTCACTTTAAATGTGACTCTTGAGAAAGGACAATTTGGAGACAACTTTAGTGGACTTCTTGGTTGCTGTTGAGTTTATTAAAAAGAGGACTTCTGACTTTCAGCTATAACTTTACTTACAACTTTTGGATCAGTTTGACACTTCAGTCCCAAGCCTTCTGTTTTATGTATATTTTTCTACAATTCCTGTAATTAACACACACACAATGCCTCAGACAAGGAACAGTAAGAACAAGATGCCTGGACATTTTCTGCCAAGCTCCAAACCACAAGGCCACATTACAACGGCCAAACGACCTTTTACTGCCCACGTGGGAGTTGACCAGGCAGTGAAGGAGAAGAGAGGAATGGCAGCTGTGCAAGAAACCAGCTCTAATCTAGGGGGCTCGAGTGAGGCGAGTGCAGGGATCCAGCTCAAATTTGATGGGTTGTTGGAAGAACTTAGGGGGGTTGGGAGTGAGCCTGGGGATGACATCGCCCAGCTTGTTGTGACTGCGGTCTCCACCGCTGTTAAAGCTGCACTCCCGACTATCATCCAGGCGGTGCGAGAAGCCTGCCTTTCAAGATTTAAGGAGGCAGTCAACCCACACCTGCTGCGTCTGCAGTTTAAGCAGGACGAAATAATGCAAGAACAGAGGAGGGACAACCTGCGGCTGACTGGTCTGGAGGAGAACGAGGAGGAGTCGGAAGATGCTCTTGCGGAGAGGGTTTGCAAAGTCGCCAGGGAGGTCGGTGTCGACATTCAGCCGACCGATATTTCTTCGTGTCATCGGCTCGGGAAGAAGAGAGAAGGAGGGAGGAGCAGGCAGGCCATTGTCCGATTTATTTCGCGGAGAAAGCGAGACCGTCTCTACGATGGACGGTTCCGGTTGAAGGGGAAGGATGGAATGAGAGGGGTCTTTATTAATGAAGACCTCACACCATTAAGATTCTCTGGTTTGATGAGAGCAAAGGAGACGGCCCCTGCCGTGAAAAGTGTATCGACCAAATACGGAAGCATCGTCTGCAAACTTCAAGATGATGCATACAAGGTCATCCGAAGCCCGGATGATCTCTTTGAACTCGGAGTTGACAATGTCCAATACGGCGATTTTAAGCTCCATTTCCTTGCCTAGTATGTTTCACTCAATTTTGAGGCTATGTTAGATTCCCAAATATTTCATTATGTTCGATATTAACGAAGACATTAATTTGTTTGATATTGACTCTTTTGAATTAACCCCATTCGAATTTGATAACAGATTATGTTCAAAGTTCCCAAAAGCTTTTACGATTTCTCATATAAATATTAGATCTTTAAATAAGAATATTGATGCCTTAAGATTATTGTATGAAGAATGCATCAAATCAAAATTTCATTTAATTGGATTGTCTGAAGTCTGGAATGTATCTTGTGCAGATATCCTTGGGATAGATGGTTATACTTTGGAAGTGAATTGCCGGGACCCTGGTTTACGGGGAGGAGGTGTTGGAGTCTATGTTCATTCTTCTTTGAAATATAAAATGTTAACAAATTATATTGACTTTGCTGAATCACTATGGCTTGAGGTTCAGATCGGTGATCGTTCTGTTGTTGTAGGTGTCATTTATAGAAAACCAAACACTGATATTTTCCAGTTTCAAGGGAGTTTATTGTCTGTGTTAGAAAGGATTAAAGATTTAAAGTTGATAAAAAGTTGTGTATTTTAATGGGTGATTTCAATATTGATTTGTATAATCCCAGCGTAAATGCTGAAATGTTAGTTACTTCCTTAGTGTGTTTGGGGATACATCAATTAATTAGGACCCTTACGAGGGTAACACCCATGTCAGGTTCCTTAATTGATCATATTTACACAAATATGGGTGCAGATCGTATATGTGCTGGTACAATTGTAACTGACGTTTCTGATCATTTCCCTATTATTTCTATTTTTGAAGATAGCTCAGTAAAATTACAACCACAAGGAGAGGTACGATATAGAAGTTATAAAAACTATGAGAAAGAACAGTTTTGGGATAGTCTACTCTTGGAATCCTGGGAAAGTGAATATGAATGTACTGATGTTAATAAAGCATATGATATATTTGTACAATCATTCATAGGTATATGTGATAAATATGCTCCGATTGTTCATCGTCACTCTTCCAGGAGGAAAAATGATAAACCATGGCTGACTAGAGCTATTAAGAAGTCAATTAAAAAGAAACATAAATTGTATGGTAAAGTATTAAAATCAAACTATAGTGAAGATAATTTGAACAAATATAGGACGTATAGAAATGTTTTAACTACAGTTTTGAGGAATGCGAAGAGGAAATATTATAGTGATGTATTTGAAATGTATAAAGGTGATACAGCGCAAACATGGAAGTCAATAAATAAGCTATTGAAGAGTGGAAACAGTAAAGTAAAAACGTCATGTAGATAAGCTCTGTGTTGATGAAAATGGTAGTAAGAAAGTTGTAACCTCAGGGAAAAGAAATATCAGAAGGCTTTAATGATTTTTTTGTGAACGTTGGGCCTAACCTTGCTAAATCTATTAATGGTAATGTTGACGATGTTATTACATTCAAAGGTTATCTTAGTGATGGAATAATTGACTCTATGTTTTGGGAACCAGTTACTCATTATGAGGTACAGGACTATTTATTAACTTTAAATGTAAAGAAAGCTTGCGGCTTTGACGATATTCCAGCCCGATTACTGAAGGATGCTCCTGAAATAATTGCAAAAACATTATCTTATATTTATAATCAGTCATTATTGAACGGTGTGTTCCCAGAGGCAATGAAGGTAGCCAAAATTACACCAATTTTTAAAAAAGGGGATAGAAATGTCCCAGGCAATTATAGACCTATTTCAGTTTTGCCTCTTTTGGCCAAAATATTTGAGAAATTAGTAAACAAGAGGCTACTTGATTATTTTGAAAGAAATGATGTCTTGTATAAGCACCAGTATGGCTTTCGTAAACATTATAGTACTAAGTTGTCTTTAATTAATTTGGTTAATGATGTGCTTAAATCACTGGATAAGGGCAGTGTAACACTAGGTGTATTCCTAGATTTCAAGAAAGCTTTTGATACAATTGATCACGCAATATTGGCTGGAAAATTAGAACATTATGGAATAAGGGGCCTGCCTCTCCAGTGGTTTAAAGATTATCTTTGTAATAGATTTCAGTTTGTGAACTATGATGGACATAGCTCATTGAAGCAGATAATAACATGTGGTGTTCCTCAGGGTTGTGTGTTGGGACCTACACTGTTTTTGTTGTACATAAACGATTTGCCAAACTCAACAAATTATTTTAATTTTAGACTTTTTGCCGATGATTCCAACTTGTTTCATACGTTTCCACCGAGACAGAATTCAATTGATATGGATAATATAGTTAATATGCATCTTGATAAGGTGACCATAATTATGGTGTTAGGTGAATAAACTTACAGTCAATCTCTTAAAGACTAATCATTTGTTAATAAGAGGGAGTAGGCAATCAGTAGTAACTCAAGGGGTGCTAAAAATAGCAGAGACTGAAATAGCCCAGGTTGATGTTGCATCATTTGTAGGAATTTATATAGATCAACACTTGACGTGGAAACCTCATATCCAAAGGGTTGATAAGTTTATTAGGAAAAGGGTTGGTGTTTTATATAGATTAAGACAGTTTGTGCCAAGGCGTGTTTTGAATATGGAAGTAGACACAGGATATAGCGTTAGTATGATTTCATTAGGTGTCTATAAGACACATTTCTCTCATGTTCATCTATTAGAGTCCAACAAGGTCTTTGGTAGTTTTATCAAAGGACATAGTGTCAAACCTAGTGGTCAGATCAATGTAGAAGTACAGCATGGTAGCTTTAAAGGCAGACTTACCTTGTATGTGGTAGATGGTACTGAGTACACACTCATGGGAAGAGACTGGTTAAACGTAGTTCCCTTGAATTGGAAGTCTTTGACTACATCTAGGTCAGAATTTAGGACTGTATCTGGTGATGAACAGGTACATAGGCTCAGCGAGATTGTACAGAAACATCCTAAACTGTTCGATGACGAACTAGGTAAGGTAACGCACATGAAAGCTAAAATTGATTTGAAAGAGGGTGCAGAACCCATCAGAACCAAACCCCATAGGGTCCCATATGCTATGACAGTAGGTGTAGAAGAAGAATTGGAACGGTTGCAAAAGAGCGGTGTTCTTACTTCAATCAATTACAGCGAATGGAGCTCAGGGGTAGTGGCCGTCCCCAAAAGGGATGGGTCGGTCCGACTTTGCGGCAACTACAAGAATACGGTCAATCCGGCATTACAGAATGTAGCCCCGCCAAACATAAATGTAGATGACATCCTAGCAAACCTCAGTGGAGGAAGCACATTTTCTAAGTTAGATTTGGCACACGCTTACAATCAATAGGAACTAGAAGAAGAATCAAAGAAGTACTTGGTACTGTCAACTCATAAAGGACTATTCCAACAGAACCGATTAGTATTCGGAATCACAACAGCCCCGGCGATTTGGCACAACGCAATAGAAGGGGTGCTGCAAGGTATACCAGGCGTCCAAATATATCTGGATGATATTCTAATCACGGGAAAAACACGGGAAGAACACATGGAAAATCTAGATGTGGTCCTCACACGCCTGGAAGAGCGAGGGGTGCGACTAAAAAAAAGAAAAATGTGAGTTTGTGCGAGACTCGGTGGATTTCCTCGGTCATAGGATAGACGCACAAGGTACCCACAAGCTTGAGAAAAAGGTAGATCAGATAGAGAAGATCTCAAGGCCAACAGATGTTTCCCAGGTAAGATCATACCTGGGAATGCTAAACTACTACAGGAAATACACACCGAATTTGGCACACGAGATCGCGCCATTGACCGCGTTGTTGGAAAAATCGAAAAGCTTTGAATGGTCAAAGGATGCAGAGGATGCATTCATAAGATCAAAGCAGTTGTTGAGAGACTCGGGTTTCTTGATACATTTCAATCCGGATTTGCCAAAATCGGTAGCAACGGATGCTAGTCCGATCGGAGTAGGTGCAGTCCTGTCTCACATCCTCCCGAATGGGGGTGAACGGCCCATACAGTTTGCTTCGCGAGCATTGTCGAAGACCGAAAGAAAATACCCTCAGATTGAGAGGGAAGCTCTGGCTATAGTTTTTGCACTAAAGAAATTCTACATGTACATATATGGACATAGGTTCACATTTATTACTGACAACAAGCCATTGACTGCTCTGTTGGGACCACATAAAGGATTACCAATCCTTGCCGCGGAAAGAATGCAGCGATGGGCCATGTACTTGGCTGGGTTCGATTACGACATTCGGTACCGCCCTTCAAAAGAAAATGCAAACGCGGATTGTTTGTACTCTGGAAGAAATTCGAAACCAAACACGGAACGACAAGGTCATGTCAAAGGTCATGCGCTACACCATGGAGGGATGGCCAAGAGTCCTAACCGAAGATGAAGGTCACTTGAAACCATTCTATACTCGTAGACATGAGATTACAATAGAACACAGAGTTCTGTTGTGGGGAATGCGAGTAATCATTCCACCGAAATTGCGTAGCGCGGTTCTCTTGGAACTGCATGAAGGACACCTCGGGGTCGTCAAAATGAAATCCATAGCTAGAAGCTACGTGTGGTGGCCTCAGATAGATAGGCAAATCGAGCAATACGCGAAAGAATGTGGCTCATGTCAGAGCATACAGAACAATCCAGGGCCAAAACCGTTACACCCGTGGATACCGGCATCCAAACCGTGGGAACGCGTACACATAGGCTTTGCAGGTCCTTTCGAAGGGGTGACATATTTTATAGTAGTGGATGCGTATTCGAAATGGCCAGAAGTTTTTGTTATGCCGAACATAACATCGGAGACGACTATTTCTAGACTAAGGGCACTGTTCAGTAGATATGGCATACCGCAGATTTTGGTTTCAGATACCGGGACTCAATTTACATCTAGCGAGTTCCAGCAGTTTGTAAAATCAAACGGTATCAAGCACAAATTCAGTGCACCTTATCATTCAAGTTCCAGTGGACAAGCGGAAAGATTTGTTCAGACACTTAAACAGGCACTTCGCGCAGCTAGGAAAGATGGGGGCTCAATCCAGGCCAAACTAGAAAGGTTTCTATTTGCGTACAGAAGTGCGTCTCACTCAACTGGGGAGACTCCAGCTACCTTGTTCATGGGTAGACAGTTGCGAATGCGTCTAGACAACTTAAGACCGGGTATTGAATTGCGATACAAAGATCAGTTGTATAAACAGGCATGTCGTAGAAACAAGAACAGGAAATCAGTATTTACAAGAGAGTGTGTAGAGGGAGACAAAGTACTTGTTAGGAACTATCTAAGCAAGGAGAAATGGGTACCTGGTACTGTAGTTGGTAGAGAAGGTTCGGTCAATTACAAGATTCAAGTTAGAGAGGGAGTGTGGAAAAGACACATAGAACAAATCATTCCAAGATTGGAAACAGAAGAAACTAGAGAAACAGAACGTCCAATGTTCAGTTCGATAGATGACAGTAGTCAGTTGAGGGAAGGTTTTCAGTTCAGCAGACAGAATGCAGAATCTGATACTGTAGCAAACCAAAGTGTAAGTCATGAACAAAATGTGGTTCAAAGTGATGATTCCCAGACAGATGATACAGATAGGTCAGAAGTAGCAGATGAAGTAGTGAAGGGTGACTTAGGAAACAATAAGTTACCAGAGATGGAGTTGAGAAGTTCTAAGAGGAAGGTTAAACCTCCTGCTAGATTTATGTGGTAGGGTTAGGAGAAGATCAAAAAGAAAAGATACTACAGTGTTTCTTATTCATGATGAGTCTCGGATTAAGTACATGCTATTGGTTGCGTTTATATTGGTTGTGGACATTGCTAAATTTAATGCTTGTTATTTGCATGAAGAAACAAAGATATCATGCTTCAACCAAAACACAATCAATGTACTCAACATATGAGAACATAGCTCATGATATGGGTTCTCAGTATTAAACTATATATTTCATTGTAACAGAAAACAAGTATTAAAACAGATTGGTTTAAAATATATATTGTATTCGAACATATATGGAAGTATATTAAAAGAGTGAATATTTAGGTTTTTGGAAACATATCTCACAAAGTTAGGAATATAAATACAACAGGATTGATAATATTACATATCACATTACAAGTGGAGTTTAACTTGATACATGTGGATTATAAAAACTGTGGATATTATAAGAAGTAATTGATTATCACAAAGGTTGGTGTGTTGGTAACATAGTTGTCAGTATAGGCAGTTTAAGATGAAGGCTGATTCCATTTGCCAAATTTAGGTAAAGGTACTTAAGATTTGGTGGGGGAGAGTTGTTGTGTATTGACAAATGGCGTTCCATAGTTTGCCGCGATTGCTGCTACTTTGTGCTAGCTGCGTGTTACACGTGTATAACGTGCTCTGCATTAAAACAATGAAGATACCCCCACAAACGATTGTGTCTCTGGTTATTATTGAGTATTAGAACCCAACACTTATGCTTTAAGATATCGTCTGGATTACATATTATTTATAAGCACCCTCCCCCTTTTAATGGAGAAGGATCACCATTTTAATGCAATCATACCTGACTTCCTTTGCATTGGAGTCACCACTGGTCCATGTGGGTCCTGCTGCTCTGGGAGATATTCACCTACAGGCAATGTATACATAGTCATATATGATGTTATTTATCCATCCATGGCTCGAGAGATTCGAACATCAAAACACATTTTATTTTTAGATACGAATAATGTTTAAATTTCAGAAATCAAACAATACCGCTAGACTGCTAACTGATAAAATTTACTTTGAATGTCATAACAAATCATACAATATAGATATTGTTCATTCAGTTGCATTTAAGCTACTGTTTACCTGTGGACAATGTCTTTCCCAATCCACCAAGATTCACGGCATGAAGCTTTTTCACCAGGCTCGATCGTGATTGGCTTGTCTCTGCTTGTTTAGTATTCCAGTTGATCAGTAATTCCGTCATAGCCTCATTGTAGTTTCCTCGATGCTTGGCGAGAATTTTCTGATTCGGATTATAGGAGTACCCCATAGCGACGCACAGTTCTGAGTAACTTGTATGAGGTATGTCTCTAGAAAGATGTATAAGCTCGATGTCTTGTAAACACGGTAAAGGCTCCATTGTTCTGTGAAGGGCATACAATAAATGCATTACACGGGTCAACTTGGTGATTAAATCAAACCAAGGAGTTGCTAGCCGATCAAACAAGTGTTAAACAGGTACTTATCAAATAGTCATAATCATTTCAAGAAAGTGAAATATTTCACAGGAATGAGATAAACTACTTAAACGGTTTACATGAATTTGTTATCCGAACGTTAATCGAGATACTTAGGAATAGATTTTCAGTTGACTTGACAATGGATTATTGTGCAAAAAATAGACATAAAACGCAGATTTTGTTTTCATGGTGTAAAGAATCTTAACTGTTCCAGGTAGAATAACTGTAGTTAAAGTGACTCGGTAACATTGTCTCAGATTCTGAAACAAAGTCCTTGATATAGTTCATGCTGCAATGATAATTATAAACCTTTAGGTCAGTCAGGAACCCCATGACCTTTACCAACCGATCGCGTGTCTGATTATCAAGAAATTTATGATTGGAAATCGAAATTTCAAACTACAGTCTATTGGGGAAAATGATAAAGGTAATACCGGTCAAGCTATAGAATTTTACTTTGTTTGAGGCACATCATGATAATTTTGGAGCGCTATTTGTTAGCACTTCTATGTTACACCCTATCACAGACAAACACGTAGGGCCATGCATCTCAGATTTGACATTGTTAAACGATGCCTTTACAACTTTTTTTGGTACCAAAACTTTATGCATCTGCATATCTGACAAAATCAGAAAAGAACAAATGTGTCGTACTTACATTTTTTTGTCATGCATTATATTATGGATTAGAAGATTTGAAGGCTTCCTAGGTGCAAATTTACATTTATTAAATGTTTCATTCATTCTTTTGCCAGACTTATTCTTGTCACTTCTATAGAGTACCGAAATAATCAGAGGCCATGGCCCCTCCCCCCTATTCAGCCACTACAACAAATCTATAAAAATAAATAAATCATTACCTCATGGTTTATGTAGGAGTTGTATACCCCCCCCCCCCCTCAAGATTCCGACGCACGTTCGGGTCACTTTACCAGGCCGGAGCATGCAATGCATGCGCGCACACCACATGCACTGGCGTACGTACTGATGGGGGGGGGGGGGGGGGGGGTTCTGGATGGCAGTTGCCCTTCCCCCTCCAATACAATTCAAGCGTGGTTTATTTCTAATTCGATACCAGTGATTTACAAATGATGCTGAAATGACATAAATTTCCGGGAATCTTATAGTGTCCTGCCAGTGTCACAAATAAGGTATCAAAATATGCTCAGGCATCTCACCGTAATCTAATGCCTGAAACCCCAGAGCTTCCGGGGCCTCCGCCCCCTGAACCCCAGGCCAATTAGTGAACTGCCAGTGTCACAAACAAGGTTTCAAAATATGCTCATCTGACCGTAATTAAATGCATAAATCCACTGAGCTTCCGGAGGCTCCACCCCCTCGACCCCACAAGGTGCCCTAAGGTGAGCCCCTGAATGCTTATCTGACCGTTATAAAATACCTCAAATCCCTGAGTTTCATGGGGCTCAGCCACCTGGAACCCACGTCAATTAGTTACGTGCTAGAGTCATGAATAAGGTATGAAAATATGCTCATCTGACATATAAAGCTTTCTGGGGCTACTAGAACCCACGTCATTTTACGCTACGCTCTACCTGATCGTAAATACATTAGCCTCCCCAACCCACTTTGAAAAAAACGTTCAGCATGCATCGCCCTGCATGTAAGAGTGATGGTGATGCATATTATTTTCCTGCTTAGTCGACCCTTCACATCTGCCCCCCCCCCCCCCCCCTCCCATCAAAAATCCTGGCTACGCCTGTGGTCGTACTTGCTCGTCGTCCCGGTTACTGGTTCCAAACAACAGAACCTCCGCATCATTCAAAATCATTCAAACAACGGGCTGGAACAGGGCGAATGAAATTGTTTGGGCTGGTGTGATCACAAAACCATCGTTCAACAGAGTCTTGTTTAAAGAACCAGCAACATTGACGACTTGGCCCCTATGACGTCATATTTCGGTACTCTGTATGGGTCTTGTTTACTCAAACGCTTTGGCAAACTTGATGCCTATTTTGAAAAGAAGTTCTGTTTGCCTGGTCCCTTTTGGTTAAACTCATTACTGATGGCATTGTATGTCATCCTCTCTATAATAGGGACTTTTAGATTTGCACGTCGACAGCTTTGACTGCAACTTGTGACGTCACATTAAAGGCACTGCGCACGCGTCACGTCGTCTCGGTCGGCGATCGAGAATGCGTCAACCTTGATTTTCCTAAATCTAGTACGGTACTAGTATGCCGCGTGCGCATAAAATATACAGTTCCTCAGGTAGACAAAGGAACATCGATCCCTTCCCTGCTATTATGTACAAATGTGTAGAACAGGTGTCACATGCATATTCACCTGTTCTACACATTTTTACATAATAGCAGTGAAGGGATGTTCTTTTGTCCGTAATGTTCATAGTGTTACTTCCTGCATGCATGTTTATCGTCGAGTGCAATCTAAGATCTCTAATTGTAGTCAACATGGGCAGTTGAGTACGTTGACACGCATGATCAGTCGACGTTCGTCGTGTTCTCGTCCACTCAATCTAAAAGTACCTAATAACTCCCGAATCAAAGCGAATGATATACAAGTAGTATATTTTAGGTCATGGACAGGGGTGGCGGAGTGTCTTTTAGAGTGAGGGTGCACCAACAAAAAGGACACTTCAGGAGGAAAAAGTGTGGGGGGGCACTTTTAAAGGATGAACTGAAAGGGATCTTAACAATACAATATTCAAACATTGGTATATACCCCTACATTGTAATCAATACATGATCAAGGCTTATCTTCATCAATTTATCTAAACGTGGTCCAAGATACTGCTCCAGCCCAATACTTAGCAGTTGTGTATGATTAACTGAATATGCGAGCCAGCAATGTCTATGTATATTTTTTGAGAACCTTCCTCGGGGGAAATCATCAGTATTTACTATATCTCATTTGCAATAGTTGAGTTCTTGTTTAAGGCTGCAAATGCATTCAAAGTGCACGGTTATTGATTTTATTCCTATTCATGACATTTCTAGTGCCCTTTTAGGACCTAACCTTTCTATGAAGGTAATTTTAGACCCCAAAATGAGTGAAATTTAGATTGAATACAAGTAAAAAATTCAGCTCCAATTAAAAAAAATACGATGACCGTTTTTTTAATAATTAATAATATCAATACACGGGGTTGCAGCTGGTTGTGCGTATTATAACAAAAACGAAAAAGCCAACTCAAAGTCAACATTGGCATTGGCTGGAATAAAACGTATAAGGCGCTATCTGTTTTTGTCAACGGCTGGTTCAAGTTATCGAATATCTGTGGGGCATCACAAATATTAGAAATTGTTATAAATATGGATATATCAGCCATTTTTTCGAACCGATTTTGATCCAACAAAGATGATTTTGTCATTCAAATTTGACACTCATTTTTTGATTATCTCACAACACAATTATTTTGTGTAGCGCCCTTTGCAACAAAACTCAATCCTGCCATGAGACTGCTAGCGCGCTATTGTTATAGTGCCATGTGCACGCGAGCGTGCTATCGATTGAAAGCCACGTTCATGCTAGCGAGCCACCGCTACGGTGCTTTGTGCGCGCTAGCGCGCAGATGTAATAACAGTTATTGTTCATGCCCATTGCACCGTGCTGAGTGCTTTTGCAGCGCTATTGAAAGTACCATCGCGTGCATCAGATTATCGGCTTTGGATTACGCGTCTTTGTATACAACAGTAAGATTGGATTTTCTCGAGTAATTCAGCGATTTTTTTTGGGTAAAGATTTAAATAACACGCACTTGAACCAACCTTAAAATTAACTTGGCACGCAGGAGATTAGCACTGTGGCACAATAGGAATTAGCACTGTGGCACTGGGTGCATTGTATGGGTGGCAGCTTAAGAGTTAATACCAAGCAATCATCTTAGTGATGGCTATACAAAACATTATAACGTTCTTCTAGGTCATCCACGGGATGTCATTCTATGTACATGCGCATTGTAAGTCTAGATTTGAATTTTCTAAATGGGGAAGGTATGGGCGGGGAGGGGGTGAGGGGGTGAGTGGGTGAGGGGGAGGGCGACGGGGAGCATATCTTTTCTATTTATTATCCGAAATCTCATTTGATAATCTATAGTGTCATCCAAATGACACTTAATAGAAATACATGTTGTGCTCCCTCCATATAAATATATATACAGTGCGTCCAATAAAAAAACGAAACCGAAAATGATGGATGTTTTATCATAACTTAATAATAATAATAATACATAAGATTTATAAGGCGCCAAATCCACTTGACAATCAAATGCTCAAGGCGCAACTTGTGCAGAAGATGAAATAAGTACATGATACATGTATACAGAGTGCAATAGGAAAGGTACAGACATGAAAGGTTATGGTAATCAATTATAAGCTAAATTTAACAGATATTTCTTAAGATTGTTTTTTAAGACTTCAGTAGAACTGCTATTCTTAATCCATTGAGGGAGAGTATTCCATAATGAAGGCCCAGCATGAGCGAAGGTTCGCTCCCCCCACTAATCACAACTATAATTTATAAATAACACATATCTGTAAAACTTAGATCCTCTTCTTTCTTTTGATGAACCTCATATGATGCATATTTCACGCATGAGTGATTACAAACAATTTGAAGAAAGGGTACCAAAAAGTCATTTGGCGGACGATATCTGAATTTCAAAGAGAAAATCACAATTCCATTTTCTGCCCTTTCATATGACACGTCAATCAGGAAAAATGAGCCACGAATAACAAAGTTCTGTCTGTTATTTAAAAGTAATGCACACAAAAAGATAATAGCTCTATACCACATCCTCCAAACATTTGTTATCTATATTCTTACACTCTTAAGCTCATTTTAATTTTTATATTTCAATCCAAGTTTTCAATCTGTACATGCAATTGATAAAAGATTTGTTGAAATTATTATCATTATCTATGTATCCATAATATCCATCATTACTACTTGTTATTGGTTTAGGCTATGTTATCCTGTTATATGTGGATGTTTTCATTTACGTCAAAGTCGGGGTGACAAGCCTGAGAGCTACCGTAATTAGTTTATTTTCTTCAATTTCCTAGGCAACCAGGGCATGTAAGATCAACAACAATTAGTCATTTTTTCATTGTGTAGTTTCTTGCTGATTTTCTTTCGTTTATTCAAATGCCGAATGAAATAATGATAATGACAACAAGAAAAGGGGCATTAATCGAAGGTGAAATGGGGCACTAACAAGAAGGGGAAAAGAGGCATTTATTACAAACTAGAAAAAGGAGCACTCGTCACAGGTGCAAATAGACTGTAGGCCATATCAGTGTTAAGGCTTCATTTAAAAAGTTGCGTGGTCTGATGACTGGTGTTAGAATCTAACATTATAAATTGGTTATATGGCTGCTACTGAAGAAAAAAACATTTTGTTCCCCGAAAAAATATGATCCCATTAATGAGATAATCAGCTAATTAGTGAAATGGCATTTCAACAACAGAGGGAGCCCTCTACATTCAATGTCCAAAATAACTTAAAAAATCATTAAAAATCAATCATTTGTCCTACAACACTGTAACCTTGCACACTTATATGAGAATAATTGGGGTTTCCAAAAATGGGGGGAAAATGAAGGTCAAAGGTCAAGGTCAAGGTCAAAAGGTCATTTCCGGCCATATTTTAGAGCAATTTTTCAAAGTTTTTCAAAGTTTATGCATTTGTTTAATTTTTATCAGATTTGTTTCTAATTTGGTACAAATCATTATTGGATGATGACCTTTATTCCTATGATTCAATTTTTTTCTAGGTACCTTAGTTAATGATTTTTGGCCGAGGAGTTCACGATGGTCCCCATGTTCATCCAACAGGTCGCCTCGGGGAAAGGTTACCAAGAAGACCAACAAGCCGGGAGAGCAGAAGCTGTTCACCTGTGCGTGTTCCTTCTGAGACACCAGTCCTCGCAGAAGAATGATCAGGATAAACCGACATCGACATCTCCTGCGAAAGAAGAAATCAGATTAAAAAATTAAAAAATGCATAAACTTTGAAAAATTGCTCTACAATTTAATCGGAAATAACCTTTTGACCTTTACCTAAACCTTTGAACTTGACCTTGACCTGTGCAAGGTTACAAAGTTGTATGACAAATGATTGATTTTTAATGATTTGTTAAGTGATTTTTTTGTCATTGAAGATAGAGAGCCGCCTTAAAAAGGGAAGAGCTGTATGTGCTGCAAATTAGTTCTGAGTTTTCAGTATGTTTTGGGTAAATTATGAACTTGTTGCATCTCCTGATGAACTAAAGCATGCTGTCCAGTAGCTCTTTTAAGTTTTCACGTGCACTTGATGCACATTAAATAATACTGAAATTTTATGTAATCATCGGTGAAATATTGGTGTCTTCATGTTACAATAAACATTTGAGTTTGTGTTTGTTTGTTTTCCAGAACCTATTACAGCATGATTTGTCCAGCCCTCCAAGAAGCCAAGCCAGATACCAGTGCCATATATCAGTTCACAAATGTGGAGTTTCAAATACTGCCAAATAGGACTTTTCAAGAATATACCTTTATTCCTCATCAGGGCTTTAAATAAGAACCAGCGCAATTCTTGGATTTATGGGCAAAAAATTGCGCCTGTCCCATGTTGTTAGTCCCTGTCTTAGATCAACTAAATGATTGGACAAACATTAATATGAGCAATATTAAGCTTAGATACTTACTTTAGTGCTCCTCCTCACCAAAATCGTCTTCCCCTTCCTCATCATCAGAATCACTTGCTGGATTATTTGCATCTTCGTCAGCTATCAGAGGTTCCAAGTTGTCACAGTTTTTGCATTGGCATAGGTCTGTACACTGAAGGCCAAGATTAGCACAGCATCCATCGTCAGCATCTTCTGCCTTGCATTTTGAGCGCTTACACTTGCAGAATGCCAGTTCCAGTACACTTTCTGGTGCTGGTGCCAGATCCATCCAGTCAATGGCAAGCTCACTATCCTCCATTTTCCATCCATGGTTGACTGGCGATGGCAGATCTTGGTTTTGAACAAGGCTCTTTTTGAAGATGTTTGCCTGAAAACTGGCCCTCTGGATGTGTTTCCGCAGTGAATCCTGGTTTGGTGGCATTACAATTTCACTTCTGGTTGCAGTCTTGAGCATGATGTACCGGATATCATTGACACTAGGCACATCCTTATGACCATACAGCTGACAAACAAATCTTTCTAGTCCGTCAGAAACTTCTGCAGGGACGTCAAGAGAATCGCCAAGTTGCTTGAATGGCTCCACATGTGCTGGAAATTTCTTCAGTAATGAAAAGGCCTTTGTCTTCCCTTTTCCATAGAACGAGCTGACGGAATCGCAGCCAGTGAACGCGTGGAAACCAATCAGAGCACTTGTCAATGATTCTCCGAGTTCTTGTTGAACGGGGCTTATAGCGATAGTTCTCTTCTTGTCATCTCTTCCTGTATGAAAATATAGAGGTGAAGCAATCTCCTTTGCATGCGCTACTGCCAGAACAAAAACATCTGTGTCTGGGGACTTGATGATGACTGGGGTGGCATTCGAAGTTTCCCCAATATACTTTGCATGCAATAGCATGCGGGTATCTGCCTCCTCATGGTCGCAACAAAGACTGTCGACTTGCAGACACCTCACAGCTCCGTTGACATCTGCCGCTATTGCATGGCATTTGTCTTCATGTGCCACTACCAACTGCACACCTTTCAGCTTGTTAGCATCATAGTTCTGCCACTCTGTAAATAGAAAGCTGATCAGTTCTTGCTTGTTACAGCTGTTGGCAAGGAACTTCTTCCACTGCTTTGGTGTGTTCTGATCTGGCTTTCTGATGCGGACTCTTTGAGATCCAGTTGTCGCCCGTCTTGTCCTCTCTGCATTTTTTATGCTCACGTCAGGGTACGTATCAGTAACGAAATGGATGGACTTGGTCTGAGTCTCAAGTGTTAAGTTCACAAGCTGTTTGAACACTTTCATCGCCACTTCACCAAATGTCTTTGGAATGTTTTTCATCATTTGAAGAAGGGCCATAGCATCTACGATCCATATGCCACCTTTCGGAGGTTGAGGAGGAACTCTAGGGCGGCCTTCTTCAGGTGCTGTAGGCATGTGTAGATCTTCTAACATGTGCAGGAGCTTGGCCTTGTTGGTTTTCATTAGCGAGCCATCAGCTTTGGCGATGGGCAGTGGCAATGGTCCAAGTGAATAGGTCATCATATTACACAAGTCGACCTGTCTCCTTTTCCCTATGATGACAAGGCGGGCGAACAGATCTCGGTCGCTCTTCAACACCACCTCCTTCCCTTTAATGTTAGACACTGACTTCTTCGTCATATTGCTGAAAGTCTTTAGCGTTGATCTACGTATTGTGTCTGTAATGGGCTTGTCTTCCTTTTGCAGTCTTTCCTGGCAGTACTGCATGAAGCTTGCATCACCCTTTTCTTCTGTCGCCAACAGATCCCTAGTTACATCTGATGATGCAAGAACACCAGAAGCAAGATGAACTATATCAGACGAAGTTGCCTCTTCAAATGGATTAGTGAGACTTGAGATGGTGTCGATGATGGACTCCACATCTGATTCATCTCGCTTCATGCGGCTCTCTGTGAGTTCCTTGCGGAAGCATGACCTTTGACCCTTTCCTGCCATCTCCTCAACTTGCCTCATAATGGCTGCTCGCTCATGGTGTCCTGCCGTCCATCTGTTCACAGCACCTTTGTTGACGGTAAATCCTTTAAGGCCTCCTCTTGTCTTGGAGTCTTTGTTGACTGTCTGTTCTATTGTTTGGTCACATGGTACGCCAGAGAATCCATACTCATTTTGTCGCTGCACTGCAAAGTGGCCTTGCTGGAACTCAGCATAAATGGTAGGATGCGTGCGTGGTAGTTCCTGCATCTCCATCCAATAGATTGGCAAGTACCGTGCATAGTTTGTTCGATTATAGCCGAACAGCCATGGCATCATGAATCGGATGGCTGCTAGATGCAGTTGCCAATTTCCCTCTCTGGAGCTTCGTGTAAACTGCAGGAGCGTGTCCACCATTGACAAGTATGAGCACCAAAATGCAAAGGTAAGATTTGACTTTGCCATCTCGGACACATACAGGTCATATGCTGCTGTCAATCTGCCAAATGTGGTATCATCAATCAAGTCTATGTATGCCTGGTATGGAAAAACACTGCGGAGATTCTTGATGACATCTGTATACTCAGCAGCTTCCTCTTCAGGCAGGGACTCTAGAAATGTCTTCCATCGCATTCGATGTAGTGCCTCAGCCATAAGTTTGTGGCACCTGATGCTTCTGTTGTACTGTCGTCCTGTCATGACTCCATTGACTGACCCACCAGCAAGCACTTCAGATTCGATGAGGATATCCTCCAGCCCGGCATCTCTAAATCTTGTCCCAATACATGCCAGCATTGTCATGGCGGTATGGAATGCTCCAAGCCGCAGTACTATTCGTTTCTTGAAGATTGGAGTTTGCCACCGTACGGACTGTGCCTTAGCATATATTGCCTGGTCTACCACAACAACGACAGAGTCTAACTTCAACGAGTCAGCGATGTCAATACTTCGATGAAGCAGAGTGTTGACAGCATTCATTTGTGTGGGTGAGGCGTCGATGACAGGAAGATAAGCTATGGTTGCCTTTGGTGGAATGCTGTTAACAAGCATCTGATTATATCCGGTCCATCCTGGCAGAAGGCGGCTACTGTCTGGTACAGGATACTTGGTGATAAAGTACCCGTTGTCTATACGTCTTGCAGCCTGGATCGGTTCGGAGTACTCAGGCACTTCCTTTTGGAGCTTCAGTTCAGGTCCTAGTGGTTGCGGGTTGGCCTTCTTGGTACCGAAAAATGGCACAAGTACCTCTTCTGATGCTTTGAGTGTTCGTTCTTTTGTCTTCTTGACTGAAACAGATGTCTCCGGTGGTTGATCTATTGGAGCTGGCTTATGCTGTATGGCAATCCCGTTAGTGTTGTGGGTTGTGCCTCTCCCCGACAGAGTCTCCTCGCCAAAGTCATTGTTGTCCCAACATAGTGTGGTGTAAACTCCTTGTTGCAGACAAGATGGTATTTTGTTTTCGCCATTTTGAATCTCCTTCTTGGCCAGCGCAGTATCATGCTCGAGGACCTTGGTGTGGGACGTGGCATGTCCGAAGCCATTTAGAAGCCCAATCAGTTGTGCTGACCCAGTGAGGTGGCGAACAGCCATGGCGAGTGACGTTTGCTTTGGCATTGCCTTCCTTCCCTTTGAAGTAAGATATATAATATCCTGCGACAGGGACAATATCCGTCTATGTTGCTCTTCTGGCAGTGTTACAAACTTAACGTCTTCAGGATCTTCATTGAAACCAACCATCCATGAGAGGAAGTTGTAGAGCTTAGTTGGAACGATCTTCTCTGCTGTGTCCAGTGTCAGATGTGTTGAGTCTGGTGGCCATGGCATAGTTTGTGTTGGTATATCTTCAATTTCTTTCTTCAAATATATGGCGCTGTTGTACATCTCTGTCAGAGTGGATCCTGTTGTTCTTCTTCGTTGTAAAACAAAGTCTTCATCTTCCTCCGAGTCTGTGCTGGTGTCAGTACCGGACGGTCCATCAACGGAAGCCCTGCTGTTAGCGAAAAGGGTCTCTGCCGAAAGCTGCTTAGCATACACAATGTCGCTCTCATTAGGATTCTTTGGTCTTGCAAATCTTAGACATGGGTATGTACTTTGTAGCCGACGCTTCAAACTGTTTGTTTTATAAGAACTGGCATCCACCTTCTCAACTTCGGCTACAACTTGGACGAATTTCTTCTTGAGCGCGACCAACTCCCATGCCTTCTCCTCCTTAATCAGCTTCTCCTCCACTACATCCTTACAGAACTTCTTAAATGACTCAGTGTAGTGCCTGTCATGCTTCTGCTTGTTTCCTTTCCTTGTCAGAGGTCGCGTGTAATCCAGGTAACAGGTTGCATGGTATTTGACTTCTAAGGCAACGCAATCTTGATGTTGGATGAGCCGTAAGATGCGAGTATTTTGCTCGTTGATAGCCTGCTCTAGAATTCGCCCTCCGTTGACTATCTCACAGTTGGAAAGTGGCTCCTTTACACGCTTGCCTTGCTTCTTTACATCCAACCGTCCACTCTTCTGACAGATGATACACTCTGCTGGGAGTACGTGCACAGAACGTCGGGAACTGGTGGCTGCCTCTCTGGATCGTAGTTCCCTTCGTGGCTTCTTCAGCTCTGGTTCTTTAGATGAATCTGGGGAAATATAAAAATAAAATGAAAAGAGCAATTAAATAATAGATATGTGATACGCATATGTACTTTTTATGCAATTATTATATGTCAATTAATTCTGGGTTTGCAACAATAAATAGTTAGTAATTTCCAAGTGTGGAACACACTAATTTGCTCGCAAAAATAAATTATAATGTAATTGCAAGATGATAAAAGGAGCATTTATTTCAGAAGAAAGTATCATAAGGAGAACAAGAGGACTATTTATGTGTATACCATGCAGTGACAAAAACACACGCTTTATTGCATTATGTAAAACAATCCCTTTAAAAAAGGGTCATAATGGGCCTGCTTTAAATGCTGTAGTTCGGCTCTTTTACAACCGAATATAGGTCTGGATCTTTTTTTGTGAATGAATATTTTTAGTAATTCATATCAAATACATGCATCGGTATGTATTGCATCACACACAGAAAAAAAATGAATAGTCAATAACTACAAAATGACAGGCACAATCCAAAATGGGTCTGGATCTCTTTTCGTGAATAATAATTTGGGCAGCATTCCGTCCCTCTAGGCGCTGGCCAGCTTTATTAGTAATTCATATCAAATACATGCATCGGTATGTATTGCATCATACACAGTAAAAAATGAATAGTCAATAACTACAAAATGACAGGCACAATCCAAAATGGGTCTGGATCTCTTTTCGTGAATGAAAATTTGGGCAGCATTCCGTCCCTCTAGGCGCTGGCCAGCTTTATTAGTAATTCATATCAAATACATGCATCGGTATGTATTGCATCATACACAGTAAAAAATGAATAGTCAATCTGCAAAATGACTGAATCTCTTTTTGTGTATAAAAATTTGAGCAGCATTCCATCCCTCTAGGCGCTGGCCAGCTTTACTAACAATGTCAATACATACACGGTGGCATGTCAAAGACATTACATCGGTATGTATTGCATCATATTATTATGATGTAGAATCTACATCATAATAATATGATTGTAGATTGTAGTCTATTTAATTTTTCTATTTTTAAATGAGCGCCATTTTACCAATGGCAATGCCTTTTGTTTTGGCAATGATGAGGGGACCATTTTTTCTCAACTCAACTCAAGTCACATCTATCTAATTATAGACACTAACAAACAAGTTACAAGTAACATTGCTAAGGGCTAAGGCTGCTGTGAATGTGATTACACGCGACTACATTTTAAAATTATTAAATTTAATTGCATGTGCCATGTAGGAAATCATTTCTTATTTCAGTTACTTTAGAAAAAAATGAACATGGTTATTGATCGGTTGCTCACATGAATTTTAATCAATATTTGGCACCGTTCATTCATGATCTTGACTTGGGCCTTGCCCTAGGGCCTAAGTTAAGGTTTGGTGTAACATGACTAGATCAAGGCCTAGGGCTAGGCTAACCCTACGGATCGCCAGCGCGGTAGCGCTGGCGATCAATAGAGTTAGGGCTAGCCTAGCCCTGGCCTATAGGGCCTGGCTAGGCCTTATCACAAGTAAATGATCACATGCAATTTCCTGTGAAAATATTGTCAAGTAAACTCACCTTCATCTTCCAGTTCTGCTTTCTCCTGCTTTCTCTTAGCTTGGTCAACCTTTGTCTTATCTGTAAATTGCTGGTAGCATTTTCGATGAAAACCTGCTTGTTGTGGAATTTCAACGCTGTCGGCGTCGCTGGTTGAGTCGATCAGTGCCAGAAATTCTGTTGCAATTTTGGCCTTTTTCCCGTTGGAATATTTCCAAATCGCAGCGCTAGTGAAAACTTTGGCCCACGTTGTTGCATTAAATGCCTTTAAATCATCGTCAGAAGCACTTTCGGAGTGAATAAAACACTTCAATTCTGAACTTGTTGACGAACAAGCAGCCGTAGCGTCGGTCGCCATATTGCTTGTCAACGTAGAATTTGATTGCGATCGCGAACGTGTACGAGCCTGAAAATGCTGCCTTCTGATTGGCCGAAAGTACGTAAACCAGAAGCCAGCGTGTATTATAATAGCAGTTGTTCACGAATAATAACTATTGAAATAAACGTCAGAATTATTTTATTTTCATCGATTTGGGAGCATAATCGTGAGGAGAACAGAGTGTTTATGCATGTTTTATAATATTTGGGAGATTATCATGAATTTTATTTCTAACACCACTGATCAGACCACGCAAAAACACGATACAATTACATGGCCTACCGACTAAAAGGGGCACCAATGGGAAGGTCAAAGAGGCATTCATTGCAAAGAGGAAATGTGCATTTAGTATGATGGATAAGGGGCACTATAAAGTAACAATAACGGTAGAACCTATCAGATTCTGGGACGCACTGTACAGTCAGTTAAATGGAACTGTATAATTTCAGGGAGGCGGAATGTTTTTTTCTTGAAATAGGGCATTTCTATACCTCCAGCGGTTTTCAAATATGCTTTGTAGCAAATAATAACAATCTAAGCGCGAGGGAAAAATACTCAGTGATGATTTGTGATTTATTCAATAGAAAACTGGAGATTGGAATGCTGTGCCCTTGGGTAGAGCAGATGTTAATAGAAAGGGAGGAATGTGGACATAACACTGTCAGGCTAATTTCTATACATGTTTGTCCAAAATTGTACTTTGGACTTTATTTGTATCAAATAAACATGTACTCTCATTTCGCACGTAATATCCCCCTTTCTCCCTCTCACTCTTACTCTCTCATTCTCTCTTAATCTCTCTATATCTCTCTCTCTCCTTATCTCTCTCTCTCTCTCTTTCTCTCTCTCCGTTTCACTGATTCCCTCTTTCCCCTTTTCTGCTTCCTTTTTTGTTTTAGTTAAGTACGTAATGTTTCGTAGAATGATTTTCATTTTTGTTGTGTGTATAATTCTGTATTCATGTTTTGGGTGCTCAATTTCTCAAAGCCTGAGCTTCTAGGGGCACCTTAACTATTTGTTTTGTATTATTTTGTGTATTGTTTGCTTTGTATATTGGATTTGTTGTTATGGTTGAATAAAATGAATTTGAATTCGCATTGGTGAAATGTATTGTAAAAACACAATAACACTATCGGGTCTCTGAGTTATGTGTCCCTAGCAAATGTGCAAGTTCATAAATGCACTGTGCAAAATATTGAATGATGTATACATTACTTCTAATCTGTGTTGGGGGCAAAGATTTAATTAATATTTTTTGTTTAGAATGAGAGACAAAGCCAGTTCATTTCTATTGTTTTCGATTGAGATGACATTTATTACAAAATAAATCATAATTTATAGATGATTAATATAAAGAAAGTCAGGTATTATGAACAATTTCTATATAGCATTTAGCTATTCTACATAATAATAATAATAATGTTCAATTCTTATATAGCGCATATTACAAAATTGTCTCTATGCGCTTAACATCACTAAACATGTCTGCCGGATTCCTCTTGTCATGTAATGTACCCCCTCTCGAACCTTTCCGTGACATTCTCTACCAATTCTACGACCTTTTGACCCCTGTTGTACACCTAACCGCCGGTGATGAAATTGTTGCCATCTAGTGATTTAAAGTAGTCATTTTACATCAAATTTAAATTTAGCAAGATATTTCCAATCCAAACTAACCTTAATGAATACCATTTTTTATAAGTGACATCTAATGTACTTTTGAGTTGACATAGGGAGCATTTAGTTATTAACTAGGCCGTATAAATGGGGTAGACATTGCAAAACAAAACTTTGTAAAGTTTTATGAATACATATTACCTAGTAGGGCTTAGTTGACATCGAAAGCATTATAGTTGCCAAATGCCCAAATCATCTCATTATTTAATTGCCAATAAGGCCTAGTAAGGTTTTTATAAACATGGACCCTTGGATCTAGATAATGCACTATACTGAAAATGTGTCTCATCTTAGAACCAAACAGTGCCCTATCTACCACCTCCATGTACCTTACATATTGCAGGGACAATGAGAAAAACGACAGGGTCAGTGCATAAAAACAAAATGTTTAAAAAGCACATCCATATCCATTTTAAGGTAGAAACGATTTCGAAGATGATCCTTGATAACGAATTCACTAAAATGTAGTGGTTCCATATATCAGAACATAATTTGTCCTGCTTTGTGTTCACACTTTGTCGTTTTTTTTCTTTTCTCGAAGTACCTTGGTACTTCCCCCTTCTAAAGATACATGCATTCCACCAGTGTTTCCATACTTACTGGCTATCTTTATATTAAAATTTAGAAACCTACAGAAATTGTTTTGCTATGCCGTTAAATGTGTTTAAAAATTAAAACCCAGATAATTAGCAATACATGTACAAACGCAATATATACAAATGAAATGTCAAATTACATGTACTTTGAAGCTTTAATTTATATACAGTACGTTATTCAAAAACACTTTTGTGGCATTCACAAAATTCAAATTTGCAACGGCCATGATTGTGAAAAAATCTACAAGAAGAACATTAGGGATCGCGTTTGTAGGTTCATGTTTAACTTACAATGCGGCCACACAATACCTTTTTAGTGATACAAATATCTTTCAATTCGTCAAGATCAAATAATGGGAATATTTCTTTGTTCTTACGTGCGATCATACTTCGCACGATTTGTGCATACAGCTAGGATAGAAACTTTAAGCACAATTTTGCTTGCTATTTTTATTTTGAAAAACAAGCTGTATTTCTTTAATCCATCTGGAGTATCTTGAGGATATTCTGGAATATACATTTATTATGAAAAATATTTCGGAAGGTTCGTTACTTACACGAGAATTTCATTATAGATATACGGATATTCTCCGATTAGGTCCATGATACTACTGTCCTAACCGGGGGATCGCGCTCCTTCAATTTAGACCACAGCTGTTATGCGTGTAGCTCGCGTACATCACAATCAGCGCGGATGTGTACTACGTGGGTGCAACGTGGCTAATATTGTACGAGTCGAGTGGAAATATCATTTGAAATAACACTGTTTGTTAATGTGCAACATTTAGACATTTCTTTGAAAGTATGGAAACAAAATCACGGCAAACTGTTAACAAAATTGAACGAAAAAGAGGCTCAACATACGACCAAAATACATACACGGGGAAAGGTCTACTGTAGCATACAGTGTTAAATCTTGCACTCGGAATATAATAAGCATACCACGCGTGTTGCGAAGCAGGAAGCAATAAGACAAAATGTAGTTGTCATGACAAAAAATGTACCAAAACCAACATAAGAACAGCAATACAAACAAAAACAACAACATCATTAATAATGTGTTTAAACATATCCACTTTACTTTGTCATCAACGTTCATGTAGCAATTTGCCTACCTTAAATATTGGGGCCTCGACGTGGCGCTTATGTGTACCTCCTGTGTTGACAGATTATAATGATGTTATAGAGCTATTATGGGAAATGTCGTTACAATAGTCAGGTGGCTTAGCGTCAAATGCATCGATTACCGTTACATGCCGGATAAAGGCGCCATTTTTGGTACAGAGCTTCCCTAAATATAAAATTGAGTTCTAGTCATGCGATTGCATTTTGAAAGAAACGGTGTGGAATCGATCCGAAAAGGTTGATCATGTTGCATATAAGTATTGTTATATGTACTGCAAGGTTTGGAATCATCAAAATGATAAGAAATTTGGCCCAGTCTCGGTAAAGTTATAAGCACTGTACAAAGATATACGTACATGGGGCTACCCGAACATGAGGGATACAAATTCGTCCTGATTCTTATGCTGTTGCATGCCATATTTAAAATATTAAGGCATTTGAAGAGCAATGCTTTACAGGTAACATTTGCTATCTAATGTTCTTCCACACTTGCAAAGTACAATGATAACGCTCAGAAATTATTTTTCACCTCTTCCCAGAACTCAACCTTCTCTTTAGACCTATTGCACGATATCAAGATAGGAGCCCTCGGCAAAAAATAAATAAATTATAAGGGTGTGTGTGCGGGGGGCGTCTTCCCTGGACTCCAAAATAAGTAACATTGATTTGTTAGAAAAATGCAATTTTTGGTACGGGGCTTTCATAGTACCTAGTGGATTAGGTTAGGGTTGAAGCCCCCAACAAAATATACCTAACGGTGTAATTTGGGGGCAGGGACGTCGTACAGGAGCCCCCAAAGTTAAACATACGGTAAAATATTTTGTTTGTTATGGTTGTACACCCACCTTTTATGGTACAGTGCTTCCTTATGTCCTTCTGAACATTGCTAGGATAAGAGCCCCTCTGAATAGCATTCATACATGTGTGATTGGGCGGGGGCGTCGTGCCAGAACCCCAATGTTATATATAATGTAAGATCACTTCGGTTTGTGGTTTTACGACCGTCCGCTTTGGTACAGGTCTCTTTTAGGACCTACTGACAGATATTAAGGAAGGAGCCCGGACGTTGTTCCGGAGCCCACACAGGCGCGTACGCAGGTGTGTATTTTTGATGACCCCCCCCCCCCTGTTACACCCACAAATGTAATAACGCCCACAAATGTAATAACGCCCACAAATGTAATAACACTTTACCCACAAATGGAATAACACCCACAAATGTAATAACACTTTACCCACAAATGTAATAATTTCACCCACAAATGTAATAATTTTGAATCGCCCACAAATGTAATAATGACTTTACCCACAAATGTAATAATGACTTTACCCACAAATGTAATAAATTTGAAGTGATATTTTGTCGAATTTGTTCAAAACTAAAACCCTGTAATAAAGCATGGGTATAGCGCAGTCTTTACTCCAGACCCGGTTATTTCAAAAAATTAAAAAATCTTCAAAACTAAGACCCCATAATCCTTTTCCTGTGGAATAACATGAGAATCGAGCGTAGTCTTTCCTCCAGACACGGTTATTCAAAAGTAAACAAAAAAAAAAACTTTTAAACTAAGACCCCACCATCTTCCAAACTAAGACCCGGTAATAAAGTATGGGTTTAGAGCGTAGTTTTTCTTCCAGACCCGGTTATTTCAAAACTTTTAAAAAATCTTCAAAACTAAGACCCCATCATCTTATTCCTGTGGAAGAACATGAGTATTGAGCGTAGTCTTTTCTCCAGACCCGGTTATTCAAAAGTATAAAAAAAACAAAAAAACAAAACAAAACAAAACAAAACAAAGAAAAAACCTTTCAAACTAAGACCCCTCCATCTTCCAAATTAAGACCCGGTAATCATTTCAGACTTGTTCTTGTTTATATAGCTGCTTGAGTGTTTCAGAAGTAGGGAAAACTGTAATATAAATGTGTTTTGTTTGTATTTGCCTTTGAATAAATTTCGTTCTCATGAATTCACACCGTGTACCGCGTACCAATTGGTAGTCTTTAGTATAAGTAATTGATACGTTCATCACATGAAGAAAGGTAATTCATTCACGCACTCATGAAAATATAACATCGCAATCCAACGTTTCAATGTCAATTATAGCGTACATATATATATATATATATATATATATTATGTTTCATAACATAATTCATAATCACATGCATAAAACAATCAGCGTCAATATTGAAATACATTTAAGGTCACTCATTCGATTACTTTTTTTTCTACGAACATTGAATTCCAGGATATTTGTGGGCGTTAGAATATTTACATGATTAAAAAATCGTCGACGGTCAACGAACCATCGAATCGGTCCCTCCTCTGTGTGTTATATATATGGACCATTTTGACTGATTCGTCAGTTCGTGTGACCGCCGACCAATCATTTATTTGTGACGTGTTGTATCCACATATGTAATAATGTATTATTCTTTTTAAATAACCGAGTCTGAAGTAAAGACTACGCTCTAATCCCATGCTTTATTACCGGGTCTTAATTTGGAAGATGGAAGGGTCTTAGTTCAAAAGGTTTTTTCTTTGTTTTGTTTTGTTTTGTTTTGATTTTTAGTTTTTTTTTAACTTTTGAATAACCGGGTCTGGAGTAAAGACTGCGCGCTATACCCATGCTTTATTACAGGGTTTTAGTTTTGAACAAATTCGACAAAATATCACTTAAAATTTATTACATTTGTGGGTAAAGTCATTATTACATTTGTGGGTGATTCGAAATTATTACATTTGTGGGTAAAGTGGTTATTACATTGTGGGTGAAATTATTACATTTGTGGGTAAAGTGTTATTACATTTGTGGGTGTTATTACATTTGTGGGTAAAGTGTTATTAAATTTGTGGGCGTTATTACATTTGTGAGTGTAACAACCCCCCCCCCCCCCCCCCCTCCCCCCAAAAAAGTGTCCTCTTACCAATTTTCTCACTTCCAAATTCAAAATTTCAAATCTTCTCACTAGGGAGCTACGCTCCCTCGTATAATATCCTTCAAAATGTACAAGTAAATACCGAGAAAAGTGAAGTGTGAACAAAGTATATTGCTTTTTTTATACTATAGTTTTGCTAAGGACTGTGATTGTTTAATACAACAAAACGTCAAAAACCTGTCATTCACTATTGCTCCCTCGCACCTGGGTACTGATGGGGGGGGGGGGCAGTTCCCCCCGAATGAAATTCAAAAGCGGTTTATTTCTAATTCGTTACCAGTGTTTTAAAAATGTTGCTGAAATGGCATGATTTTTTCCTGAGCTTTCGGGGGCTCTGCCCCCTGGACCCCAACAAGGGCCCTAAGAGGAGCCCCTGGTTGCTCATCTGACTGTAATTAAATGCCAAAAACGCCTGAGCTTCCGGGGGCTCTGGTCGATGGATGTTCAGCTAATCGTAATTTAATGCCTAAAACACCTGAGCTTCATGGGGCTCGACCCCACGCCAATTTACGCCCCACTTTGCTTTGCTTTGCTCTACCTGATCGTAAATACTTTATCCCCCCCCCCCTACTTCGAAAAACGTTTCCAGGGCCTGCGTAACATGTAAGAGTGGTGATGAGGATTTTTTTTCTTCTGCCCCCCCCCCCTCCCCCCCCCCCAAAAAAAAAAGAAAAGTTACGCCACTGCTGCCTCGTCCCTCGCATTTCGTCCCCCCGGTCATGAAAAGAAATCGTCGCCCCTGGTCAAGACCATGCTTGATTTAGCGCATCCACTCAATCCACGATCAAATCAAGATAAATTCACTGGCTCTCTTCAGAAAATCCCAGGCAAGATAGTTCAGAAGAAAGACAAGAAGGTCAAAGTGCTTTAGAAAAATGTATAGCATTAGTTGGCCAACTCTACATCGGTATGCAGAGCCGTGATAGTGACGTAGATAAATTACTCGTAAACGAGATACAGTCCTTCCCTCCTTCTCTCTCAGACTTCGGTAATCTACAGTACATCCACTAGGTGCAAAGTCTGACCTGCTGCATTGCCTTGAGCAGCTTGACCAACCAGAGCCACCATCAGCATATTGCTGTAAAGCCTTCGATGGAGCTGTCATCGTCCACTGTCTACCTCGTCGGCTTCAGTACATTTGATGGATGTGCCAACAACGTCTTCATTCCATATCTCGAGAGGCAATTACCTAGATATTAAATCTTGTGTGTGACACTTAATCGGATCGGATGGTTCAAAAGCATGTCAGGAACTGGTCAAGTGTGCTTGCAAAGGGAACTGTTCTACCTGCAAATGTGACAAAGCACATCTGGATTGTTCACCACTCTGCAAGTGCAATTGTGCTAAATAGACCTGAGGTCAGATCACTGAAGGTACGTGTCAGTGACATGAAAGCTCACAATATTTGGGTGAGCCTTTTCTCTATAAGTGCACTGATGTACACTATGCCCTAACTTCTCATTTTCCAATATGAATGATTTCAATATATGAAGAGCTTGATTCCAAAAGGAGCTAAATCCATATTTTATCAAAACTTTTTTGATTTTGTCTTAAAATAATGGTTTCCTACATGGGGACAAAATGCACTATATCACATTCTAAAATTACACCAGGAAGTATGAAAATTTGTAGTTACAATATCATGTTTCATTCCAAAAAGAGCTAAATCCAAATTGGTTTCATTCCAAAAGGAGCTAAATCCACTTTGGGTACTTGTGAGTAAATCACCTGTTTTGTTTCTCCACTTTCCTTTCAGTCATGTACCTTCATGTTGTTATTTATGTTAAAGGTGTCGCCCTGGACCAATAATATATGATAAGAAAAAAAAATCTACCAGTTATTTCTGATTTTTACTCAATTATTAAAATTTGTGGATTTAGCTCCTTTTGGAATGAAACATGGATTTAGCTCCTTTTTGGAATGAAACGGATTTAGCTACTTTTGGAATGAAACTGTGATTGTTTACTTTCTTTTCAAAAGGTATTTTTAGATGTGATTTCACTGTTATTATTTAAAAAGAAAGGTTTGCTACTAAATTTAAATAAATTTCAGTGACTTTATTGAGAAAATATTCTGAAATTTCACAAATTTTAGGTACAATATCATGTTTTATTCCAAAAGGAGCTAAATCCACGAAAAAATAAAAATCTAAAAATGAATAAGAAATCAGAAATAACTTCTAGATTTTTTAAAATCATATATTATTGGTCTAGGTTGACACCTTTAACATGTATAACAGCATGAAGGTACATGACTGAAGTGGATAAAGAAAAAAGGCGATTTACTCAGAAGTACCCAAAGTGGATTTAGCTCCTTTTGGAATGAAACTCTTCATATGTGTATACAGTTTGGCCACCCCTTACGCATTATTCGTTCCTTCCACCATGAATGTTGTAATATAACTGTATTTCCACTGATGCGCTTCAACTGATAATCATTAAACGAAGATTAAACAAAAGAGAGGGACAAATAAGTAAATTGTTATCACAAAATGACTATGCCCTAGGACCCCCTACCCCAATTATTTATACCGATGTTTGCTTAGTTTTCTTTTACCATTACTTACCGTATTTTGCATAATTATGATTTGTAAAAAATGTCCTCCAACACAACGTCCCCGCCTGAGGCTCCTACTCTAACATCGTTCTGTAGGTCCGAAGGAATCCTTATTCTACAAAAAATGGCGATTGTATAACAACAGTCCAGGTGACTTTAAGTAATATATCATTCGGGGGCACCGAGACAACGCCCCCCCCCCCCCCATACACTTATAACAAACATTTGCCGGGTCTACTACCTTGATATCGTTCAGTAGGTCCTAAGAGAGCCCTGTACCAAAACAGGCGGTTGTATAACCGTATAACCACAAACCAATGTTGTATTACCTTATAATTTGTTTGTGGGCTACGAGGCGACGCCACCGCCCCCACACCCTTTAATTATATGATTTTTTTTTTTTTTTTTTTTTGGGGGGGGGGGGGGGGGGCCGGGGATCCTACCCTAATATCGTTCAGTAGGTTCTAAGGAAGCCCTGTACCAAAATTTGCGTTTTATCCGGCATGTAAAGGTAATTTTACTAAGCCACCTGACTACAGTTATCATGATATGCGGACAAAGTCTGTAAAAACGTATTGTAATTTGTGGAAGGAAGGTTCACTGCTATCTTGAAGAAGACGAAATACATTTCAATTGAAACAATTTTCAGTGATATGAAACTCTCAAGGTTTTTTTGTTAGTTTTAACTAATTTGATTATTAAAAATATATACATTTGTTTGGTTTAATTTACTATATGTCGAAATAAATGAAACCGGTAATAGTGAGTTGAAAATTACTGTCAGTGATTTTTATTTCAACTGTTTTAATTATTATTTCTATAACCGTGACGGACGAATTTCCCAATTACAAATGTTAATATGTATTACTATACATGAATTGGTTTGGGCCCAACATTTTACATACATGTAGACACCTGGTGAAGAAAAAAAGTTATCCTAACATTTTCACATCTTCATTCTTTTCAGTCAACTCTTATCCTCATGAGAACAGACAAATTAGGTATCTCCTTGATATACTTAGTTTATACGTCATAGATATGTAATCACAAGAAACATATTATACACTGATTGAAATTGTTTTATTTCCTAAAATATTAGGGTTCAAAAGCTTTACCAAACATCCCCTTATAGTGGCTAATAATTGTTCAAGTAATTTGTGTTTAAAACAGTATGGTATTTTACTTAAATGTGTGTTATGATAATTACTAAGGATTGTTATTTGACACTACGACCATCGAGCAAAAATATCTTTGCAGTCATCGGTGAAAACACTTTATATACTTAGGGGAAAGTGTAAAATATTAATTTGTATATTTTATTACAAATGTGGCATAAAATGAATATCTGCAAAGTGTAATCTATCTCTAGACATTGCAGTCATGTATAAAGGATACCCTTATTTGGTAGCTAAAAGATCGAGGTCCCTGTTTCGAGACCAAGTCGATGCACTTGTGCCCTGTGGTAAGCCATTATTGGAAAACGATGTTAATTATCTTCAAACTTTGCTTGAATAGAAAATCGGTTATTTAATTGCACGAAGTTATAATATCACTCAAGAAAGACAACTATGCTTCAATATTGAAAGGTTTCCTTCGAGTGGATAATATCACAAGAAGATAGAGTGTGTTATATGCCCTATCTATGAATATGATTATGTCAATAGAATAATCTCATGATTATTTTAAATGTAAATATTCAAGCAAAGTCATTAAACAACCTAGGTACCGTTTCAACTTTGTACCTTTATCACAGAGAAATAAACGTTCTACAAACAATTCACATCCACGATTTATTGAAATTAACTTTGCATTTTATGACATCATTGCATGGTTGGTAAACGGGCAAGGGGAATGGTAAGCCCGAGCCAAATGATAACAAGAAATAAAAATCCCGAGAAAGAGAGAGAGAGAGAAGAAAAAAAAAGAGAGAGAAAGAGAGGGTGATGGAGAGGGAGGGAGAGAGAGAGAGAGAGAGAGAGAGTGATACAGAGAGATAGAGAAAAGGGGGTGAGAGAGATAGAGAGAGAGAGAGAGAGAATGTTAAAGATACATAGAGAAAAGGGATGGAGAAAGATAGAGAGGGAGAGAGAAAGAGAGAGGGGAGAGTTTATGAGAGTGAGAGAGAGAGAGATGGGGTGGAGAGGGAGAGGGAGAAAAAAGAGGTAGAGGCCGAGGAAGAGAAGTAGAGATTACTTATAAGAGAGGCAAATAGACCCTTTACACTCTCTACCTTGGGTGTTTGATAAAGAGTGGGTGAAAAGTGGTGTGATGCATTGTTACCGACAGAACGAGTTCAGGTTGTAGAGATAATGGATGCTCATCGAAAGACCATGCTGATTTCCATCTCATTGGCCATCGCCATGACTGCCTGCCCTACCGGGGGTACGAGCCGATTGCTGCTGTTCAACATACTGAACCCCCCCCCCTACTCAGTGTTATTTAGGGTACGCATATGCGTGTTCCCTCCTTTTGAAAACACCCAATAAGTCCGAGGTGTAAAGTCAATACGGGTCGGATTTGTGTGTACTACGAGCCGGACTTTGGTGCTTGAAAAGTACCCCTTTACCGGACATTTTGGGAACACGCATACGGTCATTCCGATCCCGGAGTGGGGGGGGGGGGGGGGGGAACTGGATTAACTTTGGCAATCATTGTTACAGGTAAACAATATGAAAGCGACTTTAAATCTCTCTTTATTTACACCCTTTTCATTCTTTTAATTTGTTCTTTATCTGCACCTTTGATTGTATGATGGTTTGTTTTTAACCGACTGCTAAAAAAGCAGCTGATAAAGGCTTAAGAAACAAGGGGACTAACGGCTTTAAGTCCTCTCCTTGGGACTTATTAAATAAATGAAGATTAATGCATTAAAAAGGACAAAAGGGGTCGACTTTGTTTCTCTTTAGGAACCTCACGGTTACGAGACTACTGATCTAACACTGAGCCATTGCGCCTCTTAGTCAATTCTAGCTCCCTTCCATATCCACTCTATATCACTATCTCCACTTTTACGTCTCCTCCGTTTCCATACTTTCCTCAGCCCTCACCTCGCATCCAAATCTACCAATACGTCTGGCTACCTGTTCGTGTGGGTTTAGGTGCGTGTGTGGGCGTATGTGCGTGTGTGCGCGTGTGTCTTTGCATTTTCTTGTTGGAACATATTCTCTCTGTCTGTCCGTCTGTATATCCGTCTATCTGTCCATCTATATGTTTATTGTCTTACACTTCCTTCTCCAACCTCCCCTCCATTAAAAAAAAAAAAAAAATCCCCTCCCTTCTCACCTCTACGATCCGTCTCTCCTACAATTTGTCGTCCTATGTCTGTGTATCTTTGATAGAAATGTTGCCTTTTATCATTGTTAGCATCTTAAAGCAAAATGCTTTGATTACTTATGGATATTTTATATCGTTTAATTACAAATAAGTTTCCTTTTTATATGTTATATTGCAAATGTCTTTTGATATCAATTGTATATAAAGCAGTGCCTTAAAATGACGTCACACGTAGCTGTGCAAATCTAAAAAAAATCCCTTGTGGCTCTTCTAGAAGAATACCTTATATCCCGGTCACACCGTAGACGCCGCTTCTACTACGATGGAAAATTTGCCGAGAGCTTGGCCAATCGGAGTCAACCGTGGGCCATACGTGGTAGGATCTCCATGAGCGTGGTTTGGTCGGGGTAGGATCTTGTGGTCAGGAAGCTGCATGCTCTCCCCACGCTTATTTTGAACGTGCAAAAAAAAACGTAGCCGGTTCGTGGCCGACAATAAGCGGGGCAAAATCTTATAAAGGACGTAGTGGGAATGATATTAGCGTACAAGCAGCGTGGTAGCATCGTGGCGAGATGTCTGCGTACAAATCTAGTAATAAAAAAAGCAGCACCATCAGTAACTATTTCGGCCCGCTTTAGGCCGTTCATCTTCGAAGTTGGGAAAGAACTGGAAAAATGCTTGAACACCCCCGATTTATATAGACATCGCCACAAATTTAGACTGCGATAATGCCCCGATTTGATAATTTTGTTCAGATTGGGGTGATCGGCATGGTCTTCGTAAAGTCGCAGCGATGTGTGACCGGGGTATTAGCCATGTGTGTTGCTGTGGTACCGACGATATCTAACGGGTCACCTGTATGAGTCATGCGAGAGACCACATCGCTTTGGACTTGAATTCACCTATTTTAGCGGAATCCACTCCAAAGAAAATATTTGAATTACTCTTTTTGATAATGTTTTCCCTCATTTTGCTTGTGGATTTCCTTTCTAAAACAATGATATGCCTATTATACCTTCTAAAAGTGTAGACTGTTAGACTGCTATAGACTTTTATTCCCCTTAGTTACCCCTAGGGCTTCTTTCAGCTACATAATTTTTCATGTAAACAAAACAGTTGTCATTCTTTCTTGCATTCTTTTCTCAAACTAAATTGAACACATACAAGGCATGGTGTGAGAAACAAAACATTTAATCATCTGTGGGTGTTTGCGTTTTTGATAAATATACAGACATATAAACGTATTTACAATGCACTTATTAAAAAAGACAACTTGTATGCATTCCTAATCCCTTCAAGGGTGTATTTCATTCATAATTATAGTGCTTAATCACCGTCGCAATCGACAATATAGTTATCACAATTATATCAATTTCATAATATACTATTCATCATATATACTGTTTGTACTGTTCATTAAACTGTCCATTATGCTGTCTCTTTTAAACATGAAGAAGGAACATGCCTTCCAAAAATATGTGTACTTAGCACACTTGAATTATAAACAGATGTATGATATGTGCATGAAACTCGCAATAGTTCTTATGTTTACTATAATACTATTGATACAAAGTATAAATAAACGAGTGTTTATATATCCATACATTATGAATATATAAACACTCGTTTATTTATACTTTGTATATGCATGGATATATAAACACTCGTTTATTTATACTTTGTATCAATTATGTATATATACATATGTAAAACCACATATCTAGTGTATATTGTGAAGGAAACACGTAATGCTGAACTGTTCCACAACATTAAATTACGGAACTGGCAGTAAGCTGCATATTGTATAAAAATATTATGACAATATTATGAGTGACCCAAAATATAATACATGATTAATGATACAAGAATGCAAAATAACAACTACAGTATTTCCGTTTGAAGGGTATCCAACTTGACAAGGACTAAAGTAAACAATCTTAGATAAAGCAACTGAAATATTGCACTAGAAAAACTATAAATCTCTTTATGCAAATAAGACTACACAAACCTCTTTTAGTCAATTCTCTTCCTTCTTCTTCTTCTTCTTATCATTATCATTAATAAAATCATTATCAATAGTAATATTCCTTATCCTCTACTGCTACGTACTACTACTACTACTACTATTACTACAACTACTACTATTATTACTTCTACTACTACGACGACGTCGACGACGACTAATACCATTAATACAAGCGTTTGTTTTATGATACTATGATAATCATAATAAATGATGAGTTTTGACACAAATCTAGGTTTTAAAAGTCAGTTCCACTGAGTTCCAATCTCCTTTTCATTAGCAAGATGTAAAGGTAGGATATCTTCAATCACTTTCACCGAAAGAAGTAAAATAATATTGATTTGTTTGGTTTTCCAGTGAATCTCACGTCTCTAATTGTCATTATTAAATTTTTGGCATTGTTAACGTTTTCAAATACGACAAATTTTGTTGGGTAAAAATTATGTGGAAAGTTCAAATACACAGAAAAAACATAAAGTCTGCTGTTTTCTCGAACTCTATTTGACAACACTGAACTTTATTTTAAATGTTAAAATTCAGGGAAATTCCTCCGGTTTAGATTTTCTTCTCTTTCCTTTTTTGAAATATAATTTATCACCCAGGCGGCGAAATGGGAGTTTTGCTAAGGCAACTCGAGAAATCCTACCTTTTGTACCACACAGATTCATTACCTTAATATACATTTCACTAAAGGTTTTATTAATATGTAGTTTTCTTACAGTAACTCCGGCGCGTCTATATTATCATTGAATTATAAATCATAGTTTGTTCTACAATTATATCTTTGTGTTCAATTCATAATTGATTATCATTTATACACCTAATTTCACGAAAACATTTTTTAGATGGTACATTACTGTTTTTATATCTGTTCATGTAAGAAGAATTTTGAAGTTTAAGAGAAGGAATTACTAATATAACGGTCGTGGTAAAGAGTGCACATTAATAAACTCTAAACAATGTTTTTTAATCTAAATCTCTCCGATTGTGTGCCATAATTTCACCCCGTTTACGTTACACGATTGAGTTGGATTAAAAATAACAACTTAAAGAAATTGCTCAAAAATCATTTTCGCCGGCGCGGCGCCGCTCCGACACCATCCCTCGACTTCTATTAAACTTGTGATTGTTATTACTCCATTTCTACATACACCCCATATTAATTATACTTTGCAGAAAAATGAGATGGTCTCGGCCTCATCAGAATAAATAGCAAGAATGAACAGAAAAGGCAAAATCAAAATCAGACAGAATAAGGCCAAACCAAAAAAGTCTTTTGGGTGTCCTCGATTGTTTTTCTAGAGTAGGGGCGGGTGGGCGGTTTTTTTTTTTAAAACTTCATTTTTTGTGTCTTTTTTCGATTTATTTCCCCCCCCCCCCATTTTTTTTTTTTTTTTTAATATTTTTTTTTTTCATGAAAAAAAAAAATCATTGGGATGTCAAGCATTTAACAAACAAAGTCTATACAACACTTTAATATGGTAAAAGATTAGTTTAATGTACAATGAATATCAAGACCAACACAGAAAGTATTTTTGGCTTTGAAATACAGCACCCTTTAAATATCCATTGTACTACTTATAGCTACTTGCGCCCCCTAATCGGTGACCATTGCTCCCCATGATCCTCTTTATCTTATGTTAACTGAGAGCTGATTTTATGAGATAACCACCTGTCCAGTGACCTTACAGGGTGATCTAATCCCTCCTATTAGCTAGTACAGATGGGCTTTAAAATGAGTTGTAGAATGCTCAGAACCTGATTTGAATGAACGGCATTTTGACATAGAAAAATAAAAATGGCAAGTTTAATAAATACCTAATTGCCTACTGAAAAGACCAAACTTGCAACGGGGCGCATTTTGATCCTTGAAAATGCATAAAATGGTATGCTTGGCATTTAAGATTGCTCCCCCCCCCCCCCGAAAGAAATATATTTAAAAAAAAAAAAATAAAAAAAAAATACGAGCGGCCCGAAAATGACGAGCGGGCGGTCGAGGACAACCAAATGATTTTTTTTGTTGGCCTAAGCGAAAGCTAAAGGAACAGGCGCGCATTCATTTTAGTGATTTACTCCGATGAGGATTCGGCGAAAGCAACTTAGTACGTCTGTTTTCTTTTTTTTCTTTTTTCGATTTTGCAATAACAATCATCCCCTTAAACATAATGATATACTTCCTCTTGACCGGGTTATGCGTAATAATAATAAGTAATAAAAACGTTACTTATAAAGCGCTTACCACCGAAGTCTCTAAGCGCTATACACACAAAATAGACTGGTATACAATTACATCTTATACAAAACTAAAAATGCAAATAAACATACAAATTACAATACATATGGAATACACCTCAAAGTGAACAGAGTTAATTTATCATCGAACGCAATTTTAAATAAATGTGTCTTGAGACTAGTTTTGAATAGTTAACGGTTTGACAGTTTTTTACACTTAAAGGTAATCTGTTCCAAAGTTCAGCAGAAGCTTTGCGAAAGGAGCGATTACCATAAGCAAGAGTTGACACAGAAGTAGATACGAAGTTTAATTGTGAAGATGACCGTAAACTTCGTGAGGGTTTGTATTCCTCGATTAATTCTTGCAGATAAATTGGTGCCAATTCATGAATGTATTTATAAGTTAAAACTAAGATTTTGTACATAATGCGGTACGTCACCGGCAACCAATGCAATTCGCGAAGTACTGGGGTGATGTGTTCACAAGAACGCGTGCGTGTTACAAGCCTGGCAGCAGAGTTTCGGATTCTCTGGAGTTTTGCAATGTCCGGAAGGCCATAAAGAAGGCTATTGCATTTATCAAGACGGCATGTAATAAATGCATGTATAAGCGTTTCAGTAGATTTTTTATCAAGACAATTTCTTATACGACCTATCTTGTACAAGGCATATGAAGCTGAGCGACAAATATTTGTTATATATTCATCCATCCTAAGATCATTTTCAAAGATGACACCAATGTTACGTGCACTTTTGACAGGTTGTATCGGAACATTAGCAATTTCGACAGATGGTAAATGAGAGGACTTTATGAATCGAGATGTTACATGTATAACCTCAGTTTTATCCTCATTAGTCATTAGTGTAACTTAACGAATGTAAGAAATAATGTCTGCGATCCTTCAACGAGCATAAAGATGTTTGTCAGGTATAAAGCAACGGTTCATGGCAGCTTGACCGGTAGTGTTTAGTCATCGGCCTCTGCCTACCACCATCATCCTGAGAAAATAAGATAAGTGGTATCATAATAAGGACTACATAACCCGCAATAACACAATTTTACAAAGAAATAAATCAATGCAGGCGGATTCAATTACATCAACAAATCAGCGAATGATTTTTTTCAAATTCCCTTTTCCATTAGGATAATTGGTCATTGATCTATGTTCTATTATAAGCTTACTTCGTAGGGAAACACATGTACATGTACAGGGTTAATACTCCAGTAGCATCGCATGGGACTAGGCACTGATACTGTCATCATACTCATACTAGGTGGATTACACGCAAATTAAAAGGTAATTTCATCTTGATATTAAGTGAGTTTTAATATAAGCAGAACAAAGGAGAGAAATACATTAATGAAAGTATTGGGAAAAATAGGAGGGTTATGACATTTTGTTAAGGTGCCATCGGTAAAATTGAATGCACAGTTGCAACACTGTGACGTATCATACGAGCCCTCTTCATTTTGCTGTGTACAGAAAATGTTATAAAACTTATTTTCTAATGAATTTATGACAGAACAGATTTGTTTCATACAGGGTTGTTTTTAAAGACATATTTTCAATAATTATATTCAGGATGAATGTATGATTGAACATTTTCTTAAGGTAAAACTATAAATACATATTTTGCTGGTATACCCCTCCCTCTCTCTCCCCCTCTCTTTCTCTCTCTCATTAATTTTAGAAACCACTTCTTTCTCTCTTTTTCTAAATGTTCAACATCCGCTATGGGCCGCTAAGGTGTCACGTGGCGTACGCAGGATTTTTTTCAAGGGGGGGGGGGGTTTAAATCGGGCCCAAAATTTCGCAACGACTCAGCCAGCCGCTGAATAAGCAGGGGGGGGGGGGGGGGGGGGGGGGTTAAGAGGACCCTTTTTTATTTTTTGGTCTCGAAATTTGAAAAATTGACATTTTGGTCTTGTTTAGGGGGGGGGGGGGGGGTAAGGTCACCTTTATTAGGTCAGCCATTGGCATAATTTTTTTTTTTTAATAATTTTTTTTTAAAAATAAATACAAAAAACTCAAAAAAGGGGGGGGGGGTTCCCAAAGAACATACACAAAACATACACATAACAAAAACTCAAGGGGGGGGGGGGGGTTAATCCCCCCCCTGCGTACGCGCCTGGTGGTACGTACGTGCCCCAGTTGCCCGAAATAGCTCCGCTACCGATTTACATGACGAATAATTAAAACAAAATGTTCAATGACCTAACAAGTACCTATTTTATTAATGTCAACAAAATATATCAATTTAAGACTTGTTAATTTTGAACATAATTGAGAATACCCCTACATAATATATAGCATGAAAGAAGAGGCGTAAGACGACATTAAAGACAGGAGAGATCCAAGAATTTGTGAAGTTTGCATTTCGACCTACTGGACCGTATTATCAGATGAAATAACTAATCCTGATGGAGTATTAAGCACAATCTTATGATAAACGAATGAATGAGACCTTTAATATATCACATATACTTAAAGGTAATACCAAGTTTTGGGACATTTTGGAAATTGGCTGAATAAAGATTCTTTACAATTGTGAAATATTTGGATGCCCCTGTGGATGTTTTATTAAGCACTAAAAAATTGGCCCCGAAACACTTCTGCTTCCGAGAAAAATTAACTATCCAAATTTATCGGTGCTCCCGGTAAGTTTCGATACTTTTAAAATAGCGCCTGTGGCCATACAATGGTAGCTGCGACCATGAAAATCTCAGAATATGTAGGACAAGTTTGGATCTATAATTTTCAAACGGCAATAGTCAATTTGTTAATTATAGTCAAGAAACATTGTTTTACAGCTAAATCTTGACCTTGAGAGGGAGTTATACAACGAAAAGAGTTTATTATTTACAATTTCATCACTTTAGACTCGATTTCAACCACGATAACGATCACTGAATATTGTAGGGTCGCATAATTATGCTTCCAATATGTTCATCTGAACCATATTCATGGCCCCATACCAAAACTTTGTAATACCTTTAATTAAAGACAACAAAATTCAATATGAAATATTGCTCTCAGGCTTTTTAAATAGGGACACATGTTAAGGAGTCTATCTATTGTTTCGGGATAGATGCGGGGTGCTATAAAGAGTTTGTCACAACACGTAAGGTGGTTGATCCATTTATTATTTGCAGGAATGACATTTAGTAATGGAAATTCAGTTGCCTTGAGTTTGAAAACTCCTTTATTGTCTAAACTTGTATATTCATGAACATAGGGCAATTGACTAAATTGCTAGTCTATGCAGTTCAAAAGGGCATGGTTATATAATATAAAAGGAAAACAGTTTTGAAGACGCCTTTTCAACAGTTAAAGGATAGTTGAATTCTGTTGCAGAGGGCGCTACACAAAATATCTTTTTGTGAGATAATGAAAAACTGAGTGTCAAATTTGAAAGAACACACAATTTAAATGACAAAATCATCTTTGTTTGATCGAAATCGGTTCAGAGACGGCTGGAATATCCATAAATATAACGATTTCTAATTTTTGTGTACCACCACAAATATTCGATAACTTGAAAAAGGCGTTGAAAAAACGAAATAGCGCCTATTACGTCGTATTTCAGCCAATGCCGATGTTTGTTTTTTTCAGGCTTTTTCGTGTTGGTTATATTAAGCCAACCAGCCGACCCATGTATTGTTAACATTAATTAATTAATTAATTAACGGTCACCGTATTTTTGGGAAAGTGGAGCTGAATTGGTATGATCCTATTGGCTAAACTTCACACATATTGGGGTCTAAAATTACTTTCATAGCAATTTAAGGTCCTCAAAGGGCACTATAAATAGATACGAATAAGAGCAACAGCCCTGCACTTTAAAGGCAATTGTGGTCTGAAAACAGAACTCAACTATCCCTTTAAGTAAAATATGTCATGGTAGATTATAGATACAAAGTGTAAAAGGGCACACTTCTTATATGCATTATATTGAGAAGAGACATGATTGCGTTGAAAAAGAGCGCGGTTATGCTGCTGAAAATGGAACGGTTTGTTATCATGAACTTGGGCATTACCCCCAGCTCCACTGAATTTCACTGTGATGGCAGAATTAGCCGGGTGCCTGTTCCGTTACACATAGCTGCTCATAATCTGTAAAACTTGATATGGCTTTTTAGATGACCCAAAAAGGGCAAACTTTGTTTGCGACAATGGGGTAAAGGGGGGATTTATCAAAGGGCAGTTATTAGAAAGGAAATTGTACGCTTATAAAAAGTTGCAAATAGACCTTATAATATTTGAAAGGGGCACGTAGCAGATGCGAAAACGGTATTTATATCAATCGGAAGTAGTATGTATACTAAATGGAAAAGGGGCACACTTTTCTGAAGAAAGGGCACTTATTACAAGAGGATAGAATATAACAATTGTAGTATTATAAATATTATTATTATTATTATGTATTTGGGGGTCACCTGAGCCTCAGAGGCGAAAAGCGAACTGAATCAATGTAAGTCTCGGGCCTCTCCTCCCGGAATAACTGATTGGGATTGTGCATGATAGATTTGTAGACTTCGCTGATTCGGTATGAACTGTCACGGTCGCATTACATTAAAAAAAAATACTCATCTGATTTATATTCATTAACGAGTTCTGACTGATTTTGAGACGGTTGCGCAATAGTTGTTGCAGAGGATTCTAAAACGTCTTTTTTTAACGGTTGTTCAATATTGTCTGCATATTAATGAATGATTTAAATTGTAGAAATCCATTATGTTGCCAATGTTTCTTACTTCGAAGTCTCCTCAGCCCCTTTCCCTTTTCCCCCCTCCCCCTCTCTCTCTCTCTCTCTCCCTTCCTCTGTAGCCTTTTAACCACCTATTTATTTAATTCTGATTCTCACCTGCAACATTTTTCCCCTCCCTCGCTTAAGAGTTATCTACCTCAACGCTTTATTTTGTTCTCATTCTATTATATTGCCACTTTCAATCTTTCCGCTTTTATCATTCCTGTTCTTCATTTACCTTATTATGTTTATTTCATTCCTATTTATTATTCGAAGGTGTTGCAAAGCTCACCTGTTATATACATATATATATATTCTGTCTAAGTAAAAACATACACAGTATGTGATTTATAAGAGCTATGGCCCATGTACAAACCTAAAATGTACATTTCTTCCCTTATCCACCCTGTTCTAACTCTTGTCTCCAACTATTTTCCTTCCTCTGTCACTTTGCTCAGATTACTTGACCTCTAAACTCCTCTGTCTTCCCTCCCCTTCATTTCCTCATGTTCTCAGTAGTTCTGAATTACATGTACAGGCATCTTTAATGATTCATGAGGTTATTTCACTTGGTCTATATATCCTTTTGACCATTTGTATTTTCAGAAAACATAAATAATCAACGGTAATATGTAAACAAATTGTTTAAGGATGGTAGCATTACTGAGGAACAGCAATTAAATAGAACAATACAAATAATAAATTGAACGAATATACAGCGAAAGAAATATATTTAACGATAGTAGCAACAATAACAATTACGAAGAGCCAAACATTGAACTGATAAAAGAAATAAACCTTTCAATTGCATGCAAGAAATAAAATTGATAAATCATACTAACAAATTCTAAGCATCGAAACGACAAACACCAAAAACAAAGAAAGAAATATTTGAAATAATAATACAAATTATTGGAGCGTATATTCAGACAAAATAAACAAGCGAACTATAAAATATAAAAACGTTATACAAACATAGGGTAGAGAAGATATCGAATTAAAAGAAAATTATGTTAATAATCAACGTTTCGATTTTGTGTGTAGGGAATGGGATCAAAATAAACAAAAATGGAGACAGATATCCGGGAGAGATATAAAAGGTCTGAATACGAGAACTCAAATATAAAGAAACATTTTGAAAAAAAGTATGACGCAGAAAGAGATGATTTCTAGAAAAATTTAACACAAAGGAAACATTAACCAAGAAAATGGGCCTAAAGATGAAAATAAATCTATGAATGAAATAAAAAACGATAATAAAGAACGATATTAGGGTCATAGCGGTTGTTAAACACATTGGCCTGTATTCTGAAGTTGTGTCTAACATAGTCATGTCTAAAGTTAAACAACTGTTTAGTTAGACACGACTTTAACGCGAGGTCGTGTCTTAGTCCTGTTTAACTAACTTTCGTATTCTGAAGTCGTGTCTAAGTCTCGTCTAACTAATGGTGGGTTCCCACTGCCGATCAAACCAACCCGACCAAGCCCAATCAAGCCCGATCACCGATTTTTCCCCGACCAATCCCGACCACATGCCTAAACACAAGCTCTTTCCGACCGCTATTCGACCATTGACGACCCACATTCGACCATTCACAACTCCTGCACGACGTATAGTCGACCACAACTTCGATCTCTTTTCGATCATTCCGATCTACATACAATCCCAACGCGATCCCTACTAGACCAACTAGACGTACACACGATCTCTACACAATCTCGACCCGAGCAGGTCGACCTGTTAGAACAGCCCCCCCCCCCCCCCCACACACAAACAAAATAATAAAATGGCTCATCTGACCGTGATTAAATGCCTTAAAACCCCTGAGCTTGCGGGGGCTCTGCCCCCTAGATTTCACCTAGGGCCCAAAGTCAGGCACCTGGATGCTCATCTGACGGTAATTTAATGCCTAAAACTCCTGAGCTCCTTGGGGCTCCGTCCCCTGGAACCAACACCAATTTGTTTCCTGCCAGTGTCACAAATGAGGAATAAAAATATGCAAATCTGACGGATAATTTAATGTATAAAACCTCTGAGCTTCTGGGGGTTCCGCCCCCTGGACCCAACACCAATTTATGTCATGCCAGTGTCACAAATAAGGTATCAAAATATGTCATCTGACCGTAATTTAATGTATAAAACCCCATGAGCTTCTGAGGGCTCCGCCCCTGGACCCCACACCAATTAGTGTCCTGTCAGTGTCACAAATAAGGTATAAAAATATGCTTATCTGACAGTAATTAAATGCCTTTACCCCTGAGCTTCTGAGGGCTCCACACCTTGACCCCCGCCGAGAAACGTTCAGCGGGGCCTGCATGTAAGAGTGGGGGGTTGGCGATTTTTGTTTGTTCCCCCCCCCCCCCACAAACATTTTGCCACTGCCAGTGTTACCATTACGTACCAAATATTTGGCTCGCATAATTTCAAATTTGCCCCCCCCCCCCTTAGAAATCCTGGATCCGCGCCTGCGTGTCGCAGTCACATGTTACTATAAATTCTAGAAGCGATTAACTTAATTAGTATCAATATACTGGTACGAAGAAAATGTGATTAGATTAGCACGTAATTGTGTCCTTGGTTGAGTTGTGATCGGAAAGATCGAGTGCGGTCGAGAAGTGCTCGGGTTGCGATCGAGAAGCAGTCGAGAAGTGAGCGAGTTCGGTCGAGTAACTGTTTAGGGCAGTCATGTATCGATCGTGAAGCGGTCGAGTTGTTGATCGAGTTGATCGGGAACCAATCGTGTAGAAGTTGTGTATAAATCGAGATGATCGGGTAGTGATCGGCGGAAAAAATCCACCCCGACCAAATTAGACCTCTATACGATCGATTCCCGATCAGCTCGACCTCTACTCGACCAATACACGATCGCTGTACGATCACTTGCCTTCTCAACCCCTACACGATATTTGTTGACATGCCAAAAATTGTCGTGCAGGAAGCCAGATCGATACCGATCAAGGTAGACCGACCCCGATCAAGGTAGACCGACATCGATCGCCCTTGCCGAACGAGCCCGACCAGGCCAAAATAGCTTGATCGGGCTTGGTCGGGTTGGATTGATCGGCAGTGGGAACCCACCATTATAGTCCTGTCTAAGTCGTGTTTAACTAAACAACTGTTTAAGTTCTGCGCAAGTCGTTTTTAACTTTTAGTCACGACTTCTGCGCATGCCCAGTAGGCGTTAATGTTGACGATAGACCCAATGCGCATGCGTGCTCGCACCGGACAAATAAATACACCAGTTTACGGTTACATCAGTGCGCATGCGCAGACATGGGCGCCATTTTAATTGACTTTTAAAAAAATCCAATGACCTAGAGATCAATTGGTTTGTTAAATGGCGCCCATAACCGTAAACTGGTGTATTAAGTACGATGGTGATGTGATCGTGACGTAATGACTGGACTGCATGTACTGTGTACGTACGTACGTACGTATACTCGATTGAAAAACACATTAATAATATCACTTATCAGTGCCTCAGTGCTCGGAAGAACCAAAAAAGAAACTTCTCCAACAGAATGGTTAGCTTATTATAGATAATGGAATTTCCAAGATGTTACCAGTAGATAAGAAGTTAATATTATCGAGAAAATAAATTAGGCTACACGAGAAAAAATCCTGCAACGCGTATTTGAAATGTTAGAGGATGCACTTACCATCCGCTCCGCAAGTTTGGGGTCAGCAAGTAGAGTGTACCTTCGACGTTGAAAAGCAGTAGAATCGCGCCCTTAACCAGGACTTAAACAAACCCTCGCAGTTGTCTAAAGCTAACAGGACTTCATGTCTAACTTGATTTATTGATGACTTCAGAATACGAAAAAAGTTAGACACGACTTCGTGATTAAAGTTAGACGGGACTTAGACAGGACTTAGACAAGTGTTTAGTTAAACAGGAGTTAGACACGACATCAGAATACGGGCCAATACCCGTGTAAGTCAAAAAAAGTTTACACCTAGAAAATTGCTAATTATTTTAAAACTCATCTATGAACAGAAAATTATTATACATCTTATGAAAGAGTGTTTTACCCCAAATCATTTGGTATCATTTTTGTGTGATATATTTTCACGCTTGGATGAACAGGGGGCATTGTTTGCGAGAGTGCAAAAATCGACTTGCGCCAAAGTGATGTCTACAGCATGTATTATGTTAGGATTAGCGGAGTGAGAGAATGAATTGAATGTATAAAATCAAATGCACTGCATTGCATATGCTTTTTGCAGAAGCAAAGTCACACACGCACACACACAAGTGCACAAATGTTCTTTGATATTTGATATTCGATATTTGATATGTGTGGCATGATTAATTTTGTTAGGGATGTTATTTGGATCTGCAAAAACCGATTTAACTCCCTAATCCCAATTGTTTTATTCAAACATCACATGAGCAACTTTGGCGCAAGTCGATGTTTGCACTCTCGCAAACAATGCCTATTGTCCATCCAAGCGTGAACACATACCACACTAAATTGATACCAAATGATTGGTATAAAACACTCTTTCATATTAGATGTATAATAATTTACTGTTCTTGGATGATCTTTAAACAAACAAAAAATCGCAATTTTCTAGGTGTAAACTTTTTTTGACTCACACTGTATAGCTGCCAACATTTGGAATTTTCAATTAGTAACATTTAAGTAAAACTGAATATCATGTGTGCGAAGCGCACATCTATGTTAGACCTGGAGTTCAAAAACTGTATTCTTCAATCCCATAAGTTGTATTTAACTGACAAAAATTGTATTAAAAAAAAAGACACGGATCAATGCCTTTTATAGTTCTTACATACAGGAAGTTTTTTTAGGGGGGGGGGGGGGATCATTGGTTGAATGCGCATGATTTCGTCATGACTGGTGTGTTTGATGAACAAATGAACATCCCCAAATGGTCAATGTGAGATGCTTGTAGGATACTTTACAGGACAAAATGGGCATTTTGCCGTTGAAAATGGCATACACAAAAAAAAAAAAAAAAAAATACAAACAAAATAAAAACGATATATTTTTTGAATTCGTAATAATAGATTAGGGGTAACTGTAATTCCGTAACGAGGGTGGGAAATTCGTAACAATTACCATTTTTCTTTTGTAACAGTTGGCAGCTATGCATATATATATTTTTTTAATAGTGATAGTGTACAGTGCACACAACATAGAGCGATACTTACATGATAAACCTCCACAGAGAGGTAGCTGCTTATTGTTACGTGAAAATCCTGGAGATAAGATTCTAGTCGGCCAGCCTTTATAGTTCCACAGTTGTCTAACCTATGTTTAGAAAACAGAGTGATGGAGGTGTGCGTTGGGTGTTAGAGTAAAGAGAACAAAAGCAGAGAGAGAGAGTGAGGGAGAGAGAGAGAGAGAGAAAGAGAGGTAAGAGGGACATTGATAGAGAAAGAGAAAGGAATATATATATATATACATATATATATATATAAAGTAGAGAGACGGACAAAGAACTTTGAAATAAAGAAAAAATAATCAATAGACAGAGAATGCGTAAAATAGTATTTTTTTAGTATTTGCACGTTGGAATTTATTTTACTGATTTTTTTCTCCCCATGAACAACTTGTCTTTTTAAGCCTGATCTATTATTTGTTTAACGACAAACTCCGAGAAGGGGAATGATTAGGGGGTGTTTCATCGAGCATTAACATTTATAGTGAAATTGATCAGATCAATTTCAAGAGGTCCTACCAAAAATAAAAATAAAATTTGAAATCCATTTAAAGTTAGGAATCGATGTGTTCCGTATACATTTTAAGATCGATTTCATAAATTTTGCTTTTAAATCCAAGAGACTGATCTTTTCAGTAATATCAAACTAAACAATTATTCAAGCTTTCCCGCTTTAATTTTCTGTTAATCAATTTTAAAGGATGTATGTTATGTTATATAAGCTGGTCAAATATATATTTTTTTGGTCGTGTTTATATCATGTTGTATAAAAACAAAATCATTAACAAATAATCCATGAGATGATATGTAATATGTATTTCAACTTTGCTCAATTTCCTTTGTATTTGTAACCCATAACTTGTTCAGGGCCTCTCAGGAAAACAGTTATTATACTGGGAGAGTAACCCTGTATGTAACCCATAATTTGTTCAGGGCCTCTCAGGAAAACAGTTATTATACTGAGAGAGTAACTCTGTTTAAATAAATCAGGGACGTGATAGAGAAGGACTGGAATCAAGCCAATCTCCTTTGGCCCCATGCTCCAAGCCGCCGAAAAGTCATGCGCTCATCTGCAACTGTTGACCAGGTGGTGAGATAAAAGAGCGCATGCAATTTCAGGATTTAGAATTCTTACATCAGAAAATGGTATCCCAGCAACTGTTCGCTGTCCCTTTTTCTGATTTCTCATCCATTGTTGAATATTTAAAGAGTTGAACAAGCGAACACAAACTTGTGTAATTTAATCCTTTTTTCCAACTGCAAGAATACAACAAACACGCGAAAACACGCATTAGCAAACTTAAAGTTATCAAAGATTGTGAATCATGGATTACATAAAGGGACATTAAAACATGCACAAATTAGCGTATTATCCTAAAATATTGATTTTTTTAAAATCAGGATCTAATTTTTCTTTTACCAACTCAAGCACACAAATTATAGAAAGGGCGGAGGCCTAATTTTGAAAGTTGTTTGATGCACTATTCCCAATACAATCTCATATAAAGTTTATAATTTACACTGACATTTTTCCGGTAATTTAATATTTTGTAATAAATGTGGAACTGGTGCCTGGCCTCCAAAAAATCCCACAGTGGAAGCGCGGCTCGGAGCATGGAACTTCAAAGCCAAGTGGAATGTTACACATCCCATTTGTTACGCTTTAGAACTCACGAATGCGTTTGAATAAATTACAACAGTTTCGACCCCTTTCGTTGACCTTCCTGAGCAGGAACTCCCTGTGTATAGCCAGGGAGATCGAATAGATCGCTGTATATGTAATTTCTTTATGTGCAAGGTGTAATAACTCCTTGGTATGTGGCTGCTTAAATATGGATCGGAGTATGTTGGTAATAAAGAAATGAGTGTAGGCCTATGCGTTGATTTATTGAAACACGAGAGAACTCCTCTTCAAAATAAAAGGATGATACGATTTATAAATAAAGTTTTAAGATGGAAGAGCAGTGTTAAAAAAAAGAGTAAATTCAATTATTTTTCTGATCATCATCCCCCTCCTCCCACCCCATCCCTTCTCTCTCTCTCTCTCTCTCTCTCTCTTTCTCTCTTTCTCTCTTTCTCTTTCTCTCCCCCACATCGTTTTTAGCGTAATTTTGTTTCCATAACTATATATAGCGTTGGGAGATCTAGAAAACTATGTGGGCCTGCTATTTAAAGCAATAATATATTATTAATGACTGCTTTGAGAGACATAGTTGTTTTTATATGCTCAAGGTGAGGTTATAATCGAGCTATTGCCCGAAGCTTGCCGAGGGCAATAGCTCGATTGTAACCTTCCCGAGAGCGTATAAAAACAACTATGTCTCGAAAATTAAAGCAGTCATTAATACTTTTATATACCGAAAAGGGTAAGGCCATTAAACAAATATATACATGTTTAGCGTCCCCGCCCGCTTCCTTTTTGGGGGCCGTCTCCTTATTTTTTTATTTTTTTAAATTTTTTTTTTAAAGAAAAATAACATGACAAACACTGCTAAAATGGATCTATTTCTGATTTAAAACTAGAAAATAAAATGTCGGCGGCCATCTAAAAAAAAAGCCCGAATGTCAGGGAAAATGTACCAAGCGGCCATTTTGAGCGGCCATTTTGAAAGAAAAAAAAAGAAAAAAAAGAAAAAAGGGGCCTCCTCCTACCTATTTTTCGAAAAAAGCTAAACATGTTTTTTTTTATTTGCCTAATAGAATAGATTTGCAACCTACCAATCAAGGTAATCAAGTTTATTTACGCTATCGAGACCTAGTCTAGGGTGTCTGATCGCGCACCAGTAGAGTTTGTGTGCTATAATCCTTCCCATTGAGATTGCACGCATAAATATGCAATCTAGATCTAAGTTGTCCAGCACCGAATTTGGAAGTTTGTTTACGCTATCGAGGTCTCTGCTGATAACTTGCAGGTAGCCTAGATCTCGAACTAAATAATCTCAATATTTTTTATGGAGAATATCACGTACCCTTTTGGTGTTCATGCTGTCAGCAGAATTAACCATGTCTTGCAATTGATCATCATCAAGAAGTTGAAATCTAAAAAGAGTTTCTTCAGCCATTTTTGCCTTGTTTGGAAACTCGAGTTTGTGTGCTAAAATCCTTCCCATTGAGATTGCACGCATAACTATGCAATCTAGATCTACGTTGTCCAGCACCGAATTTGGAAGTCTGTTTACGGTATTGAGGTCTCTGTTGATAACTTGCAGGAAGCCTAGATCTAGAACTAAATAATCTCAATATTTTTATGGAGAATTTCACGTACCCTTTTGGTGTTCTTGCTGTCAGCAGAATTAATCATGTCTTGCAATTGATCATCATCAAGAAGTTGAAATCTAGAAAGAGTTTCTTCAGCCATTATTGCCTTGTTTGGAAACTATAAGGGCATTATCGTGATCCGAGTCCCCTCTCATCATTCCTCTACACAGCTAGCTTTATTGCGTCTGCGTGCGGGGCCGGGGGACTTCGATCCACGTCCATAGACTTAGCACGCAAATGTCTGTGTACACTATGAATGAGAGGGGACTTCGATTCGCACACACACAATGTACGATATCCGCTCTCGCTCAAACCAGTTTTTAACACATGAACCAATGGGTATTTCAGCAAGACTGAACTATTTTTCCGGTAACCATGATAACTAGAATTTTGCCGGGATTTTACCGATTTACTCTAGAACTATTACATGGGTTTGGCATTTTTCGTTTATTTACGGGAATAGCTAAAAACAAGATTGCAATTTCGACCAATCAGATGGCTAGATTCCTTAAGTGAGGTATATAATAAATACGTGTTCACTCCATGTGCAGTGCAGTAGCTCAAGAAATGCCAGTATAGTCATGCACAACAACAGACTGATTGTGATGCGGAAGTTTTCAGTAGAGCGTTTTCTGTGTTTGGGTTGGCTTTTCGGCGTGAATGAATCGCCAACCGACAGAATTATATCGAGTTGCTGCCGAAAGAGGGAGCTAAACAGACATATCAGTAATTTTGAATTCGGTTTCGGACTAGCCCCGAACGTTGAAGAATCGATGTTTATTTTGCTTTTTTCTCTTCAAGTACACAATTCTATTTAAATTCCTTTGGCAAGAGTCATTTATTTGAACTGCTTAACAATCGGTGTGAATTTAAATATAAACTGTTTGAATGTTTTTTTCTTCACCATTACCACAACTGGAGTTTATCTTTAAGACCATTTATGATATAGGTCTATGTGTTTAGATCAACGAATGAGAAAGTACCTTATTTGGAACAAAATGTCTCACTTCGTGCATAATTCTAACTTTTGGGCGAAGTATTATACAGACAGAGATGTCATAATCGACCGAAGTGAAATACGTATTCCAACGAACGAGGCAGCATGCACTTCTCTAAAAAAAAAATCTTTCATTTTTACTTAACCTTAAACATGACGAGTGATTAATAAATTAACGTCTTGATTGACAATAATAAAAAATATTGTTTCGCTTAATGTTGACATTTATTTTATTGGCATCAAACCGTTGACTTCATTGGAGACGCTCAACAATTTCTACTGAATCAGTACAAGCTTATCCCGATGGAAAAAAAGCTTCAAACAAGCTCTCATCGATGATTTGAGTAAGTAATGTAAGTAGATCAGAAAAAGAGAACAGCCTAAGTGGAGGAACAGAAACAAAATCAACCAGTTGAACAAATGTACGATAGCAGGACAATTGTTACGAATTTGTTTTTCGTATATGTCTGCCTATTTTGGGCGGTGAAGATCATACACTTATTAAACATAATGGCATTCAGACCCCCTTTGCTAGCTTTGAATATTTTACGTCATCTGCGATGTCATTAACTCTTATCATGCCACAGGTCTAATCCCCATTGTGCCAAGCCCCCAAATCCCTCAGTGCCAAGTTTATATCGAGATAATCTGATTGACGCGATGGTTCTATGGATAGCGTGTGCAAAACACGCAGCACACTACAATGAGCATGAACATTACTGCTACTACGAAAGTGTGCACGCACGCACATGGCAGCATAGCAATGGTTTGCTCGCATGTACAAAGCACTATAACGATAGCGTGCATGCAGCCTTATGGCAGGCTATGAGTTAAATGGTAGGAGAATTTCGGTACTTACAAGATCTTCTACATATTTAACATAAATGATGTAATGAAATCAAATTTAGATAAACATTTAAACAGATCAAGTAAATAAAGGCATTAAAATAACAATTTTAGATCCCTTAGTTAGAGGCTAGGTGGAAATTGTGCGTTGTAAACTACAAGGGCTGTGGAGCTTCTTCCGCAGTGGCGGTGTACAAACAAAAAGAGGTGTTTCTGCAAGAAAAGCACTTACAAAAGGTAAACTCAAAGTTCGAGGGAAGTTTTCAGAGACGAAAAAAGGGCAGTTATCTGAGGTGTAAAATGTCATTTGTAAGGATGGGGAGGGGTCATCTTTTACTAAAGCAAAAAAGGGCAAATATCAGCCAGGAAAATACCACATGTTAGAAAGGAAACAAGGCAAATCTCATATATGAAAAGGGGCACTCTCGTTAGAGATGAAAAGGGGCTTATGGGAAGGGGAAAAACATACTCATTACAAAGGAAATGGGTAACTGTCAAAGTAAGAGGGGTGCTTAACAGCCGTTGATAGGGACGTTTGCAAGTCTTAAAATGGTACATTGACGAAAATATGTTAAGGGCCCATATTACAAATGGAAAAGGAATATTTATTAGAAAGGGAAACTGACAATTCTTACCAAAAAAAATGAGGCGGCACTTGTCAATGTAAAAGGCGCACTTATCAGAGGTGAAAAGAGGCACTTTTCATAACTAAGAAGGGGCACTCATTAAATATGAAAAGGGGCTTTTAAGAAGGGGAAATACATACTCATTACAATGGAAAGGGGCGCGTGTCAAAGTAAAAGGGCACTTATCAGAGATGCAAGGGTGCAGTTATCAGAGGTAAAAAGGGGCAATTTTAAGGATGGGGATTGACCACTTTATACAAAAGGAAAGGAGTCACAAATCAGAAAGGAAAAATATCACTTGTTAGAAAGGAAACGGGGCACTTGTAAAAACAAAAAGTTGCACCTATCTTAGAGGTGAAAGGGACACTTCTCATACCCAAAAATGGGCACTAATTAGAGATGAAAAGGGGCTTATAAGAAGGGGGTATACATAATCATTACAAAGAAAAGGGGCACCCGTCGAAGTAAAAGGAGTACTTATCAGATTTGATAGGGGCATTTGTCAGTCGTGAAACGTTACATTGACGTAAAGATGTTAAGGGCCCATATTACAAAAGGAAAAGGGCTAGATTTCAGAAAGGGAGATTGTCATTTATTACAAAAGAAAAAGGGCACTTATCAAAGTAAAAGGGATAACCAGCTGATTTGAATATGGGCACTTGTATATGTATAAAAGGGCACTGTTGATGTACTTGAAAAAGTGGGAGGGACCGCCTCTCTTAAACTAAGGCAAAACAAAACCTCTGTTCAGTGCAAAATATTTGATATAATTTACGTAATAATCACGCTTCCATGGTTATTAATAATAGTATAAGTATTATTGTTATTATCGTTATCAACTTGTATAGAATAAACTTACATTAGATGACTCAGTATCTTCGCATGTTTACAAGTCTTAACGAGTTCAACCAAGTCTTCCTCGTTTGTGCACTTCATTCCGGATAGAGAAAGCCACTGTAGGTTCTCGGTTTGTTCTATGATCAGAAGACCCAGTCCACTCATCGTCTCTGCCGATACCTTCTTCTTCTCTGATGGTAGTGATGATGGTGCTGTAAGGTTGATGCGTGTGAGCTTCTGTCCACTGGTCCGACGAAGACAAGCCGTGATATGAGGTATGTCTCTCTCTGCATCACCGGTTATGATATAGATCTCTCTCACACTAAGTACCGATGAGAGCAGACCTTCGTAGCTTTGTGGCGTCACCCTCTCGGCTAATAGCTTTGTGACGGATGGGAGCTCAGGAGGAGATGGAGTGAAACTGAGAGAGGAGTCTGAGATGGTGAGATGGTTCAGTGAGGTGAAGGATCCGAGACACGACCACATTCTGTCAGTCATATCGGAAGATAACTGGCAGTTCTTTACGAAGAGTTTACCATCATCCTTGAATTAGAAAGAAATTTAATATATTAGCCATATAATAAACAACTAATTTGGAAACGGGTAGAATTTAAGAGCAGGCACTCTGCTATATTAAATATGACATTGGGTTCTAGTCATGCGAGTGCACGGTGAAAGAAACGGTGTGGAATGGATTAGAATAACAATGAACATGTGTCATTGGTGTGTACTGCAAGGTTTTGGAATCATCAAAATGATAGGAAATTTGACCCAGTCTTTGAATAGTAACAAGCACTGTACACAGAAAGATGTAAATTGGACTACACAAACATGTGGCATAACAAAATGGTCCTCAGTTTTAGGCTGTTACATGTCATATTTAGAATTTGAAGGCATTTGAAGAGCCATGCATCGTACTTATTTATATATTATATATAAACACAACATTAATATCATCATTTTAAAATGCTCTCACTGGCCCTCTAAATATTTTCATCTTGAAATCTGCTTATCCAAATTGGATCTGTTTGGAAAAGATAACTCATCCTGATACGAGAGAATACTGCCATTCTTCCGGATTGTCATATCTACTCAGTTACTTTTCTTTCTTGGCTGTATGTTCAAATTCTTGTTATTAGTATCTGTGATTCATCTTTATACTATCGTCCTGATATTTTCTTCTTGTCGAACGATTTAGGCCTGTTAGCTGTACATATCATCTATGTACTGTTATTGCGTATGTGCGTTGAGCCCCCGGTGACAATATTCTGTATGCTCTCGTACTTGCCCAGGGAGCTCTTCGGCTGAGGTACTGTGTACATTCCGTGTGCCTTCCGTGCGCTGTGTTGCATTGTGACTTATACTTTCATGTTTTTACTATTCTAATTATATACCTCAAGAAATAAGAAATACTTCACAAATGGCTGTGACCATTCAGTTGGCCGAGAATAATCATGGGAGCGCATCCAAGTACACACATACAATATTTATTTCAGGCCTTACAATGTAAAACATACATGCAAGGTGGCAGGTTCATAAATCGAGAGAAGTGTACACATATGTTAATGGATTGGCCCTAAGTATTTATGCCAACGTTTATATGATATACATTTAAATGAAAGTATGTAACAATGTCCAAATGTATGTTACAATGATCAATTATGTACATAATTATACTTGCATACCTGTAGCAATATAATTAGTAGGTAACTTACATGCAAGCTAATCACCCCCAGTGACTTCTTTGACTCGTGAAGACCAGCGATGTGAAGTCCTAGTCTACCGTATGTGTTCGTACCACATTCAAGAAGCCTGCAATATATAAATGAAGTGTAAAATTACGTAAACATGAGAAATGGACAGAAGATATTGCACCCATTTGTAGATAAGTATATGTACAGTTAAATTGTACCAATCATGTAAATATTATTTGTGTACACCTATAATGTATAAAATGAAACTGAAATAATTACCCTGGATTTCTATGGGTTAAGGGTTCAAGGTTTCAAGGTTTCTTTATTGTTCCTTATGATAATATAATCCAATGAATATGCAATATACAAATTCAATAACATAATATAAACCAAACATTTTACAAATGATTATACAATTATTTAAATAAATCAGATTGGCACAGTGGTAAAACATAGTGGAGGAGTCTATTAAAAAAGCATGGTTTGTATTGTATAGACCCCTTGAGAATAAAAAGTTACAAGTGCTCTGTAATATAATTAGAAAATACATGTATAAAAATGCTTAGATAATTATCCTACACCCTCCTCCCCCCCCCCCCCCACGCTACACAAAAAAAGGTTGTCTTTAACATAGGTGTATACACAAACAAATTACAGATAATGGAAATAATAACAGATGATAACCTTTCTAGCAAAGAAGAGAGAGAGAGGGGGGGGGGAGAGAAATATTTTAAAGAAAATGGAAAATGAAGCATAAAGAATGGGGACATTACACACAATTGTTACTTTTGCAATGTTTTGGTCTTATCTTACTATAAATAGGTTTATATTTTCATTTTTTTAAATCTTTGTTCCAAAAGCTGTTTTCTGTATACATGTTGTCGTTTTAATAATTGTATCTATCTAGAACGTATTGTTTAAGTCTGCGTTAAATGAAAAAATAGTAGGAGCTGATTTAATGTTATCATTTTAATGAGTTCCATAGCTGTGGTCCGGTATTTATAAAAGTCTTTTGAGCAGTGACAGTTCTGGTCTGTGGTAGATGAAATTGATCTGATTGTCTAGTAGGGTACTTATGTACTTCATGATTTTTTTTTAAAGATTCGCAGCAAGTTTTCTGGTAACTGATTTTTTTCTCTCCAAATGGTTCATTAAACAACCGAGATTATACAAATATAATTCATCCATTTTTTAAGATCTTATTATTATAAAAGAGATTGTGAGTATGAGAACGATAGCTTTTGTTGCAGATAATTCTTACTAGCCTTTTTTGAAGTAGTATGAGTTTAATGAGGTTTTGTTTAGTAGAGTGGCCCCATGCGAGTATTTCATAATTCAAAATGGATAGGACAAGAGTACAGTGGAGGGTGGGCTGTGGGAAGAAAAGTTTTATTTTTGTAATGACACCCGTGTTACGTGATACCTTCTTACATAATTGTGTAACATGAGATTTCCATGTAAGACGGTCATCAATTATAATACCAAGAAATTTGGTATTAGTAACCTGGGTGAATGCATGTGTGTCGAGACGAGAAATGTAGGTTCAGGGAGTGTAGTAATACTATTGCTAAATATCATAAAATGGGTTTTTATCAAGATTTAGTGAAAGTTTATGTGCTGAAATCCAAATTGCAACGTTTTTTAATTCAGTGTTAACAACTTCGAAGAACTGGTGTGAATCCTTATTTGTGTAAAATAAATTTGAATCGTCAGCAAAGAGTATAAAGGATAATAGTCTAGGTGAAAGATAAAAGTCATTGATATACAATATGAATAATAGCTGGCCTTGTATGGAGCCTTGTGGTACACCGCATGTTAAGTCACCTAAGGTGAATGCAAATTTGTCAATAACTACAAATTGTTTCCTATTAGTGAGATAATTCCTGAACCACTCCATGGCATTTCCTCTGATTCCATAATGATTTAGTTTATGTAAAAGTATATTGTGATCCACTGTGTCAAAGGCCTTGGAGAAGCCCAGGAATATACCGATGGTGTGGGAATGATGGTCAAGTGTTTTTTTATAACTTATGTCAATAAACGTCAGGAGCGCATGTGTAGTATTATGTTGTTAACGAAACCCGAATTGAATCTCGCACAATATATATTATACTCATCAAGAAAACTACTTGTTCTGTTGTACATGATCTTTTCCAGAATCTTAGAAAAAGTTTTTAGTAACGAAATAAGACGATTATTTCTGAATTGGTGGCTGTCATCCTTTTTAAATATTGGGACAACTTTGGCGATTTTCATTTGGTTTGACACTACACCTGAGGATAGAGATCCATTATAGATATGTACGAGAGGAACATTGACTTCTGGCAAGATATGCTTTAGCAAGTTATTGGTTATATCGAAACCAGGACTCTTGTGTCTTTTTTAGTTTTTGTACAATACCAGTTATCTCAGCAGAGTCTGTTGGGTATAAAAATAACGAATTGGGGTTAGGTTGGTTCATAAAGTCCATACAATGTTTATTGTTATTAGGTATTTTTCAGCTGGGTTTTTTCCAACGTTTACAAACAAAATCTTAAAAACTTTCTACAATAACATTAGTGCCCTCAATTATGTGGTTATTAACTTTAACATTATTAATTGACCTCTGTTTTACATTCTTTTTGAGTACTCCGTTTATAATTTTCCAGGTACCTTTCATATCGTTTTTGATAGAGTACAATCTCGAGGCATAATATTTCTTTTTAGCACTTCTTAGTCGACTCGTCAAAATATTTTTGTATATTTAAGTCGTGTTTGATGAGTATGGTCTTGCTTGTCTTTGTTATGTAGTTTATTTTTCTTATTCATGGATCTTAACATTGCTTTAGTAATCCACGACGATCTAGGATTATAATAGGAAATTTAGCAAACACAGGGAAGTGATCTGTGATACATGTGATTAATATTCCAGCTTCTGGATATGGATGAACATTTGATAATATGTGATCTATAAGTGTTGCTGAGCGATCAGTTAATCGTGTCGGTCTAGCTAGAGAGTGTGAGAGAGTGTGAGAGAGTGAGGTCAAGATAGTTATGGGTCAGGATGTCATTGTTAGATTAAGCAGGTCAATATTAATGTCTTCCATTATGAAACATTGTCTATTATTAGGAGGGGTTTGGATAAGATTGTTTCAAATTCATCTAAAAATTCAACGCCACTGGAGCTAGGGGGTAGATAGATAATTCCATTTAAGATACCCTTTTCCCCTGGATTGAGGATTTCAATAAATAGACTTTCTAAAGCAGAATCTGTATTCCTGTCAGTATGTATCTTAAATTAGTACCTTATATGAATATATGCCGCAACCCCTCCCTTACTAAGCCTATTATTCGTAACGAGTAACCCGATAATGATAGAAGCGAACATGTGGTGTCGGTTAACCATGTTTCGGAAAGACCAATGACTGATACATTAACATTGATGTTTTCCAAGGTCATACAGAGATTTTCAAAGTTTTTGTTTAGGCTTCTGATATTAAAGTGTAGCATGGAGAAGTTGCTTTCTTGCTGATTGAATTTCCATGGAAACTGCTCCTTCATTAAAATACTGAGCATTACTATTCGAATATAGGTTGCTGTGTGTTGAAAAGATCGGCTATTTTGTTTGTAGAGTCGTTATGATTTACATTTAAGTCAAGGCTCATGCAAGTCAATGTCATCATCATCCTGTAGCCCTACAGAGAAAATAGAGTCATTTACGTCAACATGTACAAAGGGCGATATATCTATAAATGAACTATCCATGGCGATCTGAAAATGATGATCGCGTACATTGCTAATATATGCAAAAGTTTTGAAATGCGTGCAGATTCCCCATATGAAAAGAAGTGAGAGATGCTAGAAAGGAAAGATAAAAACGAATGGAAATAAAATGAATGAAACAACACAGTAGGAATAATACGGAAAATAAAATAAACTGAGTATGAGAATAACGAGAGTAAAACTAAAAAGGGAAGTGAAGAAAATCATGAAATTGAAAGAAAAAAACCACTCGACTACGACACTTCTACATGATATATTATAAATGGAAGCGAGCGTAGCGTGCCAGTTTTATGAAAAAAGTGCTCTCAGTAACTTTAAATTAGGGGCACATGTCGAGGAGGCTATGAGCAAACCTATGTTTTAGAAGAGAGATGATAACAACATATTTTCAAAGCACGTATGAATGTTGCACAATTTGTAAGATACACTGGGATATAATACTTATTACATGTATAGGTAAAAAGAGGCACACATCAAAGGGCAGATTTATAAAAGAGGAAAAGGGACACTTATAAAAAATAGTAAAATGAATTTATCATATTAGAAAGGTAAAACAGGTGTAGGCCTACTTTTCAGGAGGGAAAATGGTATTCATTAGAAAGGAAAAGGGGCACGTGTCAAAGTAAAAGGGCAATTATCACAGATGAAACGGTGCAGTTATCAGAGTTGTGAAAAGGGGCATTTGTAATGATGAGGAAGAGTCACTTTTTTACAAAAGGAAAAAAGGCATATATCAGAAGGTGAAATACCAATTGTTAGAAAGGAAAAAGGGTAATTCTCAAAGTTAAAAGTGCAGCTATTAGAGGTGAAAAGGAGCTCTTACTATATCTAAAAAAAAGGGCACTCATTCAAGATAAGAAGGGGAAACACATATTCATTACTAAGGAAAGGGGCACCTGTCAAAGTAAAAAGGGGTACTTTTCAGATTTTGATAGGGACATTTATCAGTCGTGAAACGTTACATTGACGAAAAAAGTTTAGGGGCACATATTACAAAAGGAAAAGGTATAATTATCAGAAAGGGAGATTGACATTTATTACAAAAGAAAAGAGGCACCTATCAAAGTAAAAAAAGGAGCGCTTTTCAAAGGTGAAAAGGTACACTTCTCATAACTAAAACAGGGTTACTCGTGAGAAATGAAACTGGGCACTTATAGAAGGCAAAATTTGATTATTTTTTTTATACAAAAGGGGGCACTTATCAAAGCAATTGTATACGTAGACATGGGCACTGTTGAGGTACTTGAATAGGTAGGGCCGCCTTTCTTAAACTAAAGCAAAATAAACCTCTGTTCAGTGCGAAATGTTTGATATAATTTCATTATAACAACGTTTTCATGGTAACTAGTAATAGTATAACTAGTATTGTTTTTATCGTTATCAACTCGTGTAGAATAAACTCACGTTAGATGACTCAGTGTCTTCGCATGTCTACAAGACTCGACGAGTTCAACCAAGTCTTCCTCGTTTGTGCACTTCACTCTGGATAGACGAAGCAATTGCAGGTTCTTGGTTTGTTTTCTGATCAGATGACCCAGTCCCCTCATCGTCTCTGTCGATACACTCTTCTTCTCTGATGGTAGTGATAATGGTGCTTCCAGTGTTATGGTTGTGAGTTGCTGTCCTCCGGTCCGACGAAGACCAGCCGTGATCTGAGATATGTCTCTCTCTGTATCATCGATATTGATATCGATCTCTCGTATGCCAGGAAGCGATGAGAGTAGACCCTCATAGCTAAATGACGTCACTCTCTTAGCTGATAGCTTCGTGACGGATGGAAGCTCAGGAGGAGATGGAGGGAAACAGAGAGAGGAGTCCGCGATGCTGAGCTGGTTGAGTGAGGTGAAGGATCTGAGGCAAGACCACAACTTCTCGGTCATCTCAGTAGATAGCTGGCACTGCTGTATCTCAAGCCAAGTATTCTGCAATGAAATGCACACATAAATATTGAGACTAAATGTGGGAAGATATTTAAAAATATTTAAACATTGAAGTGTCAAAATGGTTCAGGGAAATTTTAGAAACATGGAGTCTTTTGAATAGAAAAACCGATATTGCTCACCAATGTATCTGAAATAACAAAACTATCATATTAAACGGAAAATCTATATTTAAACCAGAAATAAAAGAAAAGGGTTTTGTAAAAATTGTAGATATGTTAGATGAATTTGGACGTCCACTTCGATGGAAAGACTGTAAAGAAAAGGATTTAAAATTCACTGAGTATTTTGTATTGCTAGTTTGTTATAAAAAAATACCGGGAGCATGGAAGCATTTCTTTTTGCAGCAAAACTAGCACCATCTCGTTAAAGACCTAAAAGGTTTTCCTACTATTTTCTGTGATTCCGAATTCAAACAAATCCATAATATAATGACGAAGCAACTTTATCGTACTTTTCTAAGACTTAATAACCCAGAAATTTCTAAAGTATTTACTCGTTTCAATGAGCTGTATAATATGAATGAGCAACAAGTGTCATATCTCTTCACTCTACCAGCAAATGTTACAATTGACTCCAGACTCCGAATTACGCACTTTAAAATTTTGAATAATCTAATCCCAACTAATGAATGGCTGGCACGTATAGGAATAAAAAATAGCTCGCTTTGCTCTTTTTGCAATGCGACACCCGAGACAATGGACCATTTATTTTTTACATGTCCTAAGATTACAGCCTTTTGGAATGCGCTACGCAGAAGAGTGACTGATTTTAATCCCGATTATTTTCTTACAGGCAAAATCATTTTATTTGGAATTACCGAACCAAAAAGTCAAGCCACCTCAGCTTTTAATTTTCTTATTTTGCTTGGTAAACAGTTCATTCTACGTTGTAAATATCAAGAGAGTGTACCTAGTTTGAAACAATTTAATAATTATATTTTGTCTTATAAATTCACTGAAGAAGCTATTGCAAAAAAGAAAAACAAATTTGAGAAGCATATGGCAAAGTAGCAAAACACCAACAAGTATTTCCGTGTTGCATAATGATAATGTTATATATTATGTGCAAAACGTTTCAGGGGATAGATTTATTTGTTTTGTTACATTTTTTGGTTTTGTTCATGTTGTGGTGTATTTGATGTACTATGTTGTATTATGTAATAGAAAAGGTCAGATTATATCATGCGTTATGCCCCGGCGGTGCGGCCGGGCCGACTACGGACCGGCGGGTGAGAGAGGGGCTATAAATGTTCTTTACTTTTTGGCCTCTCTCTTTCCATTTAGTGTCGGTCTGGTGGTCGTATCGTCTGTGCGGCCGGGGTATACAGAAGTATCATGCTATGTTTTTTAATGTTACACTGAAATGTGAAACCGCAAGATTGTAAGTGTGAAACAATATGATTATTCATTATTTTTGTGCAAAACGATGTAACGCATATTGTGTAAATCATTGTGTTTTCTGACCAATAAATCTTATCAAGATTTTAAAAGAAATGTGGGAAGATATAATACCACATGAATAAAGTTGAAAATACAAGGCTTAAATGCAACACCTAAATACATAATTAGATAATTGAATGGATTCTTCCATACAAACTTTTCAATGCCATTTTCTTGCAATTTCCTTAGTTTAAGGCAGAGGATATCCCTTTCTCGAATATTGTGAAGCGAGATGCATGCACCCGTATTACACTGTTGCTCATAAAGTTGGAATATGTTTTTTACCCCAATTTATGGAATTATTTTGACAATGACTTATTCCTAATAGATCTAGATAATAGTATATATTATCAGATTTTATAGAATAATAATTTGCCAGTGTTTGTTTTGCGTGCCTGCTAAAGCATGTGTATGCTGCTATGTTTATCAACTAGGGGACCTACGCCCTTAAGTCATAAATGACAGTAATGAGAATGAATGCCCCACAAAGGGCACTGATATAGCACAGTCTACTTACCTGGATGGCATCCCTGTTGTTTAGAGAACTACCTTCACTCCTATATACATATGATATTTGAACAAAAGAATGAGGGAAAAAAATGATTCAATCATGTCTTGGAAGATTATTTTACATTGAATTTTCAAAGAATATAACTGAACTGTACATTCCCTACGTACAGAGGTAATAATATACCAATACTGCACTGTTGCGAGTGTGTTAGAACAGGGCCAGTGCACGAAGTTTTTAGTGCCCATAGTGATAATGCCCGCGCCCGCATGCAGGGCAAGTGCGTTATCGATACCGCACTGACTATTAAAACTTAGTGCGCTGGAACTGCCCTAACGCACGAGCGAAACAGTGCATTATTTGTTTTAAAAGACGGATCGGCAATACATTCTTACAATATAGTCTAGATCTAGAGTATAGATAGATATTAGATCTAGATCTAAGTTAGATCTAACTAAATCTACGCCTAGAATATTTTAGATCTAAATCTAGATATTGACAATTATGCACAAATTGAATGTGGCTGAATATACGCGAAACAGATATCGGATGGTATCGAGCGTGGATCAATCTTTGATGAGAGCTTTTTTGCATGGTAGAAAAGAACTAATGCACGCCCACGTGATGTCAATTGACCAATCGGATTGCTTAAATTCTAGAACCCGTCTATAAAGAAGATTATTAAAACAACAATACTAACCGTAACAATAATGATACTAATCATCTTATAAGAGTGATAATATACATAAATGATAGCAACGATGATAAGAAGATCAGTTGTTATACATTGTTATAACATATAGTTTATGTTCATGTTGTCCTAATCCTAACTAGCCCGGGCTATTTTGAAACTGCATAGCCCCCCCCCCCCCCCCATGATCTCGGCCGTTGAACGGCCGATCGCCGCGAAAATGTGCATGCATGTCAAGTGAAGCGTTTAGATTACTATGGTAATTAATTTATTTTTGAAAAAATCACTCATTTGCATATTTATGGTAATTTTTGGAAATAAAGTAATACAATTCACTTTTCTTTTTTTTGTACCCATAAATCATATATTGTTCGAATTTAAACATTAGTTTTTACTGCATATATTCTTCAGACCATTTGAGATAATAATACAACAACAAAAGAGCCAGGTTATTCCTTATGTTATCTTTTAATTTGGTAATTTCTTATGTATTTCTTTGTTGTTTTAATTTATGTATTTTTTTTTTTTTTTTTTCAATTCTAACTATAACTCAACTATTTTGAACCCCAATATAAACACCTAAACTATAAACAAGACCAAATAACCGATGCTTTATATCATTTTTCCATATGTTTTGTACACAAATCACGAAATTGAATTAGAAGGTGACATGAACACCAATAACTGTACCTGAAATAAGATCTAGATCTAGATTAACGTACCCCGAATTCAAGAAAGTTAGCTGTTTTGTCTTGACAAACAGGTCAATCAAGGCTTTGTCGTCTGTGCCCTTTCCTCCGGACACATGCAACCGCTGTGGGTTTTTGGTTTGGTCTTCAAATAGAAGACTAGGCCCTCCTGATTCAATCTTCCTGTCTGTGGTGAGTGCTGGCCAAGCGCTTAGACTGATATGCACAAAGAACTGTTCATCTCTAGCCCTAGTCTGACTCATAAGTCTGGAGGCGGTGGTGATCTGAAAAGTGTTGCAAGTCTCTGCAACATCGATAGAGACATCGATATCTGTCACTCCAGGTATCGATAAGAGCACTCCTTCGTAGCTCTGTGAGGTCGTTCTATCAGCTGATAGCTTTCTGACTGATAGAAGCTCCGAAGGAGATGGGGAAAAACTGAGAGATGAGTTTGAGATAATGAGAGTATCTAGCACCAAAAAATCTTTGAGACAGGACCAAAGTCCAGTCGTCACGTCAGTAGTTAGATTAGACCCCTCGAACTTTATTCTCCTAACCTGGTGTTCAGATAGAGAGATAGAGAGGGATATATATGAGAGAGAGAGAGAGAGAGGGGGGGGGGAGGGGGTAGAGAGAGAAAGGAATATAAACAAATTGTCAGAACATCGATAATTTGATGAAGATATCTTTTTCATTTCTAGTCTAGAATATGGCCCGGTCGTAATTTTCATATCTATAATATTCTCTACACTTACTTCGAGCCGTTGAAGATGGCGTTATCAACGAATTAGTTCACCCTGCCTTTTCGCTGGGCGTCAAAAAGTCAAAAGATCACGTCATTATCGGCTTGCAGCAGGTAGGGCTGGTCGCGATGGTGTGATTATTACAAATTGAATCAGCCAAATTCTGTACTATCTAATGTCTTGTTTGGGTGGTAGTCATTAAAGCGAACAAAACGAGGCTGCGGACTAATCTTATCTGATAATAATATTCGCCAAAGTAATGGAAACTCCCTTCCCTACACTCGTAAATTATAGATTTATTTTATTCCATATAAATCTACAGATCCCTTGTAGTCGGGGCTGTTAGGGCTATATAGGGGTCGTTTGGTGCAGATTCTTCTAAAAGCACCAAATTTGGCCCAGAGGTAGCTTATACCATACTATTACGATTTCTGCCGGGCGCCAAGAAGGGTGCCCCCTGTGACCGCCATATTGGGCAAATCCAAGATAGCCGCCATCTGAGTTAAAGGTCAAGCGTAGTTTCGAAAGGAAAAGGGCTAGTATCATACAAATGTATATATTTGTGGGGTTTGGGGGGTCAGAGAAACTGAATATAATGTTCTTTTATCGATTTGAGATCTCCTTGAGGCTTTCATACTGGTCATATTGGTCAAATCCAAAATGGCCGCCATCTGAGTTACAGGTCAAGTGTAGCTACGAAAGGAAATGGGCTATGTTAAAAGTTCATACATTTATGGGGTTTTCGGGGTCAGAGAATTCGATTATGATGTTCTTTTATCGATTTGAGGCCTCCTTGTGGCTGCCATACTGGTCATATTGATCGAATCCAAAATGGCCGCCATCTGATAGTTACAGGTCAAGTGTAGTTACGAAAGGAAATGGGGTAGTATGATAAAAGTTTATATATTTATGGGGTTTTCTGGGTCAGAGAAATTGATTATCATGTTCTTTCATCGATTTGAGATCTCCTTGGGGCTGTCATACTGGTTATATTGGTCAAAACCAAAATGGCCGCCATCCGGGTTAAGGTCAAACGTATTCCAAAAGGAAAAGCGCTATTATGATAAAAGTTGATAAATTCATGGGGTTTCCAGGGTCGGATAATCTGATTATGATGTTCTTTTATCAATTGTATGTCACCAATCCTGTCCTACATGTTTAGGGCTACAATGAAGTATATTTCCTGGTTGAAGAAGATGAGGGAAGATGCGCCAAATTCACACTTGAGTGGGTATAATTCTTGGCCTGCGCCCATAATTTTCATCATTATGTTCTACTAGTCGTTGCTGTCAATGTTGTTGCTACATCCGCCCTCGTATTTGCAGAGCATCGTTTCACTGGTGACCCCTACGTGATCTAAACCCAACCAACCTACTGAGTCGCAGACATCCTTCATCAAAACTGTTTCAATTTTTGTCTCCCTTTTATTCATATTTCTACTCACGTGTTATCTTTGAACTGTCATCATGCCTACTGACGACCACATCCATTCTTCAACTTCTAAAACTTCTGCTTGCCCTTCATCTGTATCCAATGTTCAAATCAAACTTCCTCCTTTCTGGCACAGTGATCCTACTGTTTGGCTTGCCCAAGTCCAGGCACAATTCATAACCCGAGGCATCACCCAACAGAAAACAAAGTTTGTCTACGTCGTCGCCTTCTTGCAGCCGGAATATGCCGAGGAGATTTGGGACTTACTGATATCTCTTCCTCAAGAACAGCCCTACGGTAAACTGAAAGCCGAATTGATACAGAGGAACTCCGCCTCTGAGCAAAAACGCCTTTATCGGGTGCTGATTTATGAGGACTTTGATAGATCGCAAACCCTCCCAGTTACTTCGCAAATTGGAGGAGAACATTCTGAAACAGCTATTTCTCCAGAGGCTGCCCACAAAATTATGTTCAGCTCATTTGAGCATCAACTGGGACTCGATGAAGATCGAGAACCTCGCTGATTTAGCCGATAAAATCGTTGTGACAAATTCTCCATCTAACTAGCGTTCTTCCTCCATCCATGGATGCTCCATCCAAATCCGAGAAACATATGCACCCTTCTTCGAAATTTGCCCTGCAAGCAATTAATCGCTCAAGTATCACTACTTACGGAGACCGAAGCCTGACTCTCGACGTCGGCCTACGTCGGGCTTTCAGGTTGATTTTCATCATTGCCGACATATCCACTCCTACCATCGGGGCAGACTTTCTCCCTCACTTTGGTTTTTTGGTAGATGTACGCAATCTCAAGCTCATCGATTCAACTACTAATCTATCTGTAAGAGGCATCCTTTCTTCTCCTTCTATAAGCCCCATGTTTGTCAAGGCAGACAGTCAAGCTGCTTTCAAATATCTTCTTGACCAATGTCCAGACCTCACACGCCCAGTCAACAAGGGGGCAAAAATGCTAGAATTAGGCATCGTCCGACCTTTTGGCAGCAGTTCGGCATCCACACTTGGTACCCAAGAAAAAACCCGGAGACTGGAGACCGAGCGATGACTACCATGGACTAAATAGGAATACAGTGCCCGATAAATGTCCTATTCCCCATCTTCAAGATTTCACCTCAGCTCTAGCAGGCAAAAGAGTTTTTCTCCAAACTCGATGTCATCAGAGCGTACCACCAAATTCCAGTCGATCCAGGAGACGTACACCAAACAGCCATCACCACACCCTTTGGGTTACTTGAATTTGTGCCTATGCCTTTTTGGCTTTGAAATGCCGCAAATATATACTTTCCAACGGTTTTTTGACGATCGAGGTAACCCGTGGTCTACCAGTTGTGTAAGCCTACATCGACGACCTCCTCATCGCAAGTAAGACAGGACATACGAGGAACATATTCAACACCTCCAACTAACTACTGTTCTTACGACTCTCGAAATACGTTGTAGTCATTAACCCACCCAAGTGTGAATTTGGCGCATCTTCCCTCATCTTCTTCAACGAGGAAATGGACTTCATTGTAGCCTGTCGTGTTGGACAGGATTGGTGACATCAAATCGATAAAAGAACATCATAATCAGATTCTCTGTCCCCCAAAACCCCCTTAATATAATAAACGTTTATCATACTAGCCCTGTTCCTTTTGTAACTACACTTGACCTTTTACTCAGAGATGGCAGCCATTTTGGATTTGACCAATATGACCAGCATGACAGCCCCAAGGATCCCCCAAATTGGTAAAAGAACATGATAATTTGATTCTCTGACCCCGAAAAACCCACAAATATATAAACTGATATTATTCTAGCCGTTTTCCTTTTGGAACTACTATTGACCTATAACTATCAGATGGCGGCCATTTTGGATTTGACCAATAAGACCAGTATGGCAGCCCCAAGGAGACCTCGAATCGATGAAAGAACATCTTAATCAGATTATTTGACCCCGACCCCCCCCCCCCCCCCCCCAATATTTTAAACTGTTATCATTCTAGCCGTTTTCCTATTGGAACTACTATTGACCTATAACTATCAGATGGCGGCCAGTTTGGATTTGACCAATAAGACCAGTATGGCAGCCCCAAGGAGACATCGAATCGATGAAAGAACATCTTAATAAGATTATTTGACCCCGAACCCCCCCCCCCCCAATATTTTAAACTGTTATCATTCTAGCCCATTTCCTTTTGTAACTACACTTGACCTGTAACTATCAGATAGCGGCCATTTTTTATTTGACCAATATGACCAGTATGGCAGCCCCAAGGAGACATCAAATCGATGACAGAACATCTTAATCAGATTCTTTGACTCCGAAAACCCCATAAATAGATAAAATTTTAACATACTAGCCCATTTCCTTCCATAACTACACTTAACCTGTAACTCAGATGGCGGCCTTTTTGGATTTGACCAATATGACCAGTATGAAAGCCCCAAGGAGACCTCAAATCGATGAAAGAACATTATATTTAGATTCTCTGACCCCCAAACCTCATAAAAAAATGTAGAATAGAAAATGTGCATACCTTTTGTTTTAGTGCCATTGGAAGATTTAGCATCCCGAAGACGGTGTAGACAGTCGGTGACTTAAGAACAATAGTCTGTCCAGGTACACATCTTTGAACCAACGAAGACACGTTTCCTTTTGTACCCTTGGTCTCTGATGAGCAGTCAAGAAGAATGCGATATCGCTCGCTCTCATCCAAAGATCCGTTGGAAAGAAGCGCCTCCATTATTCGTATGCAAAGCCTGTTATCTGTTCCAGCAGTGAATCGGATGAGATTCTCATAGTCACCGATATTTGCTTGAATGTTTCGCAGCAGTCTGTCCAACTTAGAAATCTTGAGTCGTAACATATATTTCTTCGTTTTAGCACCGAGGTATTTCCCAGCCGAGTGTTCCTGTGCGAGTTTGTGATAAAATTCAATGGTAGTGAAAGTGGTCGTGTGAGATCGTGGGAGCCATGTCATTGCAATCGTCGTCTTAGATAATATGCCAAGCTCACATGCCATATTAAGGATAGCAGGAACTCTTCGAAAATCACGGGGCGTAAAAACTAGATTGTTAGAGTCATCCATTAGACCAGCTAGTGCAACCTTACCCAGTTTACGAATGATTTCGATCAGCTCTTTTTCTGTTATTTTGTCTATTGATTTTGATCGGGCATTGGCATGGTGCAACAGAAAATAATTTACGCTATCTAATAATTCTGTTTGAGTTGCAGTTTTAGTGCTAAAAAAACCCTCGCTCCATAAGTGACAGACCATAAGACAAAATAAAGGTGTTTTAACAAGTTCATTAATCAGTGGTTGGTCATCAAGGTAATCCTTCAGACTATGTCCATGTCCACGACAAGGATTTGAAGTCGAAGCAAAGAACTTGTCGATGTACTCTCGTGAGCTCTCTTGCGAGAACCCTTCGATCCACATTTTTGTGTATACTCTTGCAAGTTCCGCTTGATTGAAGAAGTTCTCTAAGTGAGGGCGTGTTGTTACAAGGACTCTACACTCTGGAAATTCCTCCCAGCGAATGACACTGACAATGTTGCTCTGTAAGGTTCGGTTTGAAGTAGAAATACCGGCATACTCATCTAGCCCGTCTAGTATGATGTGGCAGATTCCCTGATTCTTTCTGATGAAACTCTCAAGACCATCTGGTGTGAGATCATCAACATCACTCAGAAGCTGGGATTTGATGGCTTCTCCGATCGATGTAAACTGACTTGTGTTTCGAAATTTCACAACAAACAGAAGTGGCAGGTGTTCTAATCCTGACCCCTTTTCTTTATTAACCCAGTCATAAGCCATCTTAGCAACAGCTGTGGTCTTCCCTCTTCCAGCGGGGGCGGAAATGAGGATTCGATCTGGCAGTTTGTCGTTTACTTTCGTTGAAAATATTTTAGCAACAGAGCCCTGGAGTATTCTCTTATCATGTGTGTCTCTTCCATTAGCGTCCTTTGTCACCATTGTGACAACCGTGTGCATATTTTAAACTCGGCATAATCACTTTGATCCCACGGCTTCATTTGAATTTTGCACAGGTGATTGAGGTACTTGTTCTCCAATTTTTGGCGACATTGCTCAACAGTCAAGGATTTCGAGATCTTCTCACTGTAGATATCTGGAATGATGCAAGCATACAAGACAAAAAATTGCATTGCACTCCCACAATCTAAGCCCTTTTAGTTTGTTAGAAACAAACTATATATATACAGTGCGTCGAAGAAAAAATGAAACCGAGAATTATCGATGTTTTATTATAACTTATTCACATTTCTTATTAAGAAATGACACATGTTTGGAAAGCTTAGATCCTCCATTTGCATTTGATGCCATTTATATGATGCATATTTCATGCATGAGTGATTAAAATGAATTTGTAGAGAGGAAACCAAAAAGTCATTTGGCGGACGGTATCTGAATTTCAAAGAGAAAATCACATTTCCAAAAAACTGAGTCTCTACACTTTCATATGACACCTCAATCAGGAAAAATGAGCAAGGAATGAAAAAGTTATGTTTGTTTAAAGTAGTGCTTGCATTTTCATATTTAATTAAACGAATTCGTTTTCACTGGCTGCCTGCCGTAGCAACTAGCAGAATTGACAAAAGACTTAACTCCGTTTCGTTGATAATCAGCCATGCATTAAGTCTGTCGTCTACGGCTGATTGTCAACGAAACGGAGTTAAGTCTTTTGTTAATTCCGTTTATTGCTACGGCAGACAGCCAGAGAAAACGAATTCGTTTAATAAAAATAAGGAAATGCAAGCACTACTTTAAACAAACAGAACTTTGTTATTCCTAGCTCATTTTTCCTGACTGAGGTGTCATATGAAAGGGCAGAAACTCAACGTTCTAGAAATGTGATTGTCTCTTTGAAATTCAGATACCGTCCGCCAAATGAGTTTTTGGTTTCCTCTCTTCAAATTCATTTTAATCACTCATGCTTGAAATATGCATCATATAAGTGGCATAAAAAAGTGGAGGATCTACGCTTTACAAAGATGTGTCATTTATCAATTATAATTGTGATTAAGTTATGATAAAACATCGATAATTCTCGGTTTCGTCTTTTCTGGGACGCACTGTATAAATATATTACATCAATGTTCATTTTTCCGGCGTTTTCCTCTTCCCCATGAAGTAAAAGCCGGGATATACACGTAGAGAAATCCCAACCTTGATATCAGATTGCTCTGACAGAAAGCCGAACAATGAGAGAAGCAGACAGGAGAACTTAGTTTGAACGCAATCTTTAAAACGTTAAAAAGAGCGTTATGATTTTTTAAATGTTGCAATCACTATATATATAAAGAGATTTTTCAATTTGCCGAATCGGTTTTGTTACTATGATGTAGCGGCAGACAACTCTTCAATCTGTTCCAAAAGACACAAAGACACCTAAAATGTCAACAACAACAAATGTGTTACTCAGGAGGATGGTTCCTCTTTAGAGGAATAATAATATGTTCTACATATAATTTTTGACTAGTGCTAATAGGGAAAGGAACGTATATTGATGACATGTCTGAAAGCTTTATCATTTTCTTAATATTTTTTCAATTGTTTTCAAACTTTCGCAATTATATGTCTCTTCCATGTTCCGTTTTGACACTCATGCACTCACAACAAAGATTGGATTGCCCTTTAAAGTTTGTTATTTTTGATAAGACACTAGCACAGTCGTGAACAGTTTCTCTCTAAATCGATATGGAATGTCAATAAGATTTAAAATGCTTGAACTTGTTTTAAACATATCAATTTTGTTAAGTTTTGAAGTTTCCTACTTAGATAAAAGTCGTTGCTTTTCACGGACTTAGTTTACGGGTATATTTTTCTACTATTTAAAGAAGAATTAAAGCTGTGTGCTCTCTTTGCCAGCTTTTCACATTTGTTGGGATTCAGTTTGTTAGTCAGCTGTACGTGATATTGATAGAAAGGTAAACCGACGATCCGAATCTATTAAACAATTACGTAAATTATGAATGGATAGCAGACTTTTCCAAGAGTCAAATCTTGTACTGATTAAACAGCAGCAATTTTATTTACCCGTGCTCCCCTAATAATGGTGATAATACTTATAACGATTTTTCCCCAGGGAAGCCTTATCAGCAATCCTATTATCCCTTTGCTTTTCTCTTTTCTCTTTGAAATTGTTTATAGCTTGTATCTATTTATTTATGGGGTAATTTGTGTTTGTTTCTTTCTTAATAACTATTTTTGATTGTTATCGATATTATTCTTTGTAGTGTTGTCTCCTGTTTAACTTGTTTACGTTTGCAACATGTTTAATTGCGTGAATGGAGAAAATGGAGACACTCTTCCACAGATGTCTGGCAGAAATCGACAGTCATTTGAACCTTTGCAAACTTAGATCACTACTGTATAATATGGCAAATCGGCAATTTTGTCATTCGAACTGGACATTGAAATATCAATATTCCTTATGCTTAAGATATCGTCTGGATTGCATATTATTTATAAGCACCCCCCACCCCCCCCCCTTTCCATGGAGAAGGATCACCGTTTTAATGCAATCATACCTGATTTACTTTGCATTGGAGTCACCTCTGGTCCATGTGGGTCCTGCTGCTTTGGGAGATATTCACCTACAGGCAATGTATACATAGTCATTTATGATGTTATTAATTATCCATCCATGGCTCGAGAGATTTGAGCATTAAAACACATTTTATATTTAGATACGAATAATATTTAAATTTCAGAAATGAAACAATACACCTAAATACAGCTAGACTACTAACTGATCAAATTTACTTTGAATTTCATAACAAATCATACACTATAAATATTGTTCATTCAGTTGCATTTTAACGACTGTTTACCTGTGGACAATGTCTTTCCCAATCCACCAAGATTCACGGCATGAAGCTTTTTCACCAGGCTCGATCGTGATTGGCTTGGCTCTGCTTGTTCAGTATTCCAGTTGATCAGTACTTCCGTCATAGCCTCATTGTAGTTTCCTCGATGATTGGCGAGAATTGTTTGATTCAGGTTATAGGAGTACCCCATAGCGACGCACAGCTCTAAGTAACTAGTATGAGGTATGTCTCTGGAAAGATGTATAAGCTCGACCTGTTGTAAACACGGTAAGGACTCCATTGTTCTGTGAAGGGCATAAAATAAATACATTACACGGGTCAACCTGGTGATTAAATTAAACCAAGGAGTTTCTAGCCGATTAAACGAGTGCAGAGGCGGCGGAGCGACTTCCAAAGTGGGAGGGCACCAACAAAAAAGGGCACTTCCTTGAATAAAGGGCACCTTCAAAGGGAAATCTCAAAGCGAAAATATACAATTTGTAAGACATTGGTATACAGTATACCTATATATTGTGATGACATTATCGGGTATGATTTCAATATTTGTTTCTCTTTATACATCTTATAGGATATTGCTTAAGCATCATACTTTGCTGTCGGGTGTGATGGTCTGAAAATTCATTAGCGAGCGAGGAAAATTTTAAAGATTTGTGAGGTCGCAGTGCGAAAAAGAACATCTTATAAAGAGGAAAAACCCAATCCTGATGGGGTTATAAACACATTCTTATAACGGAAGACTGAAAAGACCTTTGATAAGTTACATCATTATGACATAATTTTTTAAAAGGGGCACTTATCATAGGGAAAAGGGGCACTAATTAAAAAAGAAAGGGGGCACATGTGAAAATATAAGGTGCGCTTATCCAAGTTTAAAAGGGGTAGTTATTAAAAGGGAAGGGGCACTTTATACAAAGGAAAAGGAGAACTTGTCAAAGCAAAAGAGGAACCTCTCAGATTTGAATAGGGCAATTATCAGAGGTGAAGGGGGAGCTTATCAAAAGTGAAAAGGGGCCCTTCTCGTACCTGAAAAGGGAAACTTACTAGAGATTAAAAAAGGCACTTATGAGAATGGAAAATGTACACTTATTGCAAAGAAAAATGGGAACTTGTCAAAGGAAAAGGGGTACGTATTAAAATAAAATGGGCACTTATCAGAAGTTGAAAGGGAAGGGGCACTTTTAAAATTAATAGGGGCACTTGTCAAAGTATAAGGGGCACTTTTAGGGTACTTGAAAAAGTGGGAGGGCACTGTGCCCCCCTGCCCCCCCCCCCCCTCCCCCCCCCCCCCCCCGGCATGCCGCCTTTGAACGAGTGTTAAACAGAAGATACATATCAAATAGTCATAATCATTTCAAGAAAGTGAGATATTTCACAGGGTTGAGATAAAACACTAAAACATGAATATCCGAACGTTAATTGATTCTTCGGTTGACCTGACTAGATATGGTTGATCACAATTATTGTGGGGGAAAAAAACACATAAAACGCCGATTTGTTTTGTTTCATGGTGTAAAAAGTCTTAACTGTTCTAGGGATTATAACTGTAGTTAAAACTTTGTTCGTACCAAAACTAAATAATGTATTGCTTTCACTTACATAAACAAAGAAGCAAATTATGAAAGACATAATCGTTCCTTTTATGCATCTACATGCCTGACAAACTCCGTAGAGAACAAATGTGTCAACTATTCAATAAAGGCGGGTTTTAAACGTTTTTTGCATTTTTGTTCATGCATAACATAATCCCCTAAGATATAATGGATTTCCAGGTGCAAATTTACATTTGCCCATGTTTTATTTATTCTTTTGCCAGGCTTATTTTTTGTCACTGGTATAGAGTACCGAATTTCTAACTTCATATTTACTCGTTGTCCCGGTTACTGGTTCTAAACAACAGAGCCTGCGCATGAGGTTCACTGCGAAATCATTCAAGCAACGGGCTGGAGCAGGACGGATTCAATTTGGGGGGCTGGTGTGTATACTAATTTTTCCGGATAAACGAGATACTATTTAAAATTGCAGAAATAAAAAGTGTGAAAAGTCAAGTTTTTAATAACATTAGTAAGATGAATTCTTTGATATTTATTTTTTCTATTTATTTAGAAGTAGTCAACTTTATATCGTTGCTATAATTCATAAGTTGTAATTAACTATATCAAAAATATCAATAATATGAACCTTTCATTACTTCAAAATATTTGATAGAGGTTCTTTTTTCATTTGTTGGTTGGTCCACAAACAATTTTTTTAAATTATATAGTCATGTGAGTACAACTTAACAATCTCAGGGAGGCGGAATTTTTTTTTTTAATAGAGCATTTATTTACCACCGGCGGTTTTTAAATACACTTTGCAGCACATAATACATATTAGAGAGCGAGGGAAAAAATACTAGGTGATAATGCGTGATATATTCATATACAGAGTGAGTCAGAAAAAATATCCCACTTTTTAAAAGTTATATTGTTTGAAGTATGAATATTTAATCATGGGTTTCATGATATGTCTTGATAGAGTTATCCGAGCAGTACATTTGGGTACCATTTTCATTTGAATCTCTAAATGCATGACTGAACATTAGACAATCTTTACAAGACTGCCAGATCTCACTTGCGCCAAGTTGCTGGGTGAAAAATAAAATAGTGTTATGAACAAAGACAGCCAGACAGACAAAAAAACACACACACACACACTCACGCACACACGCACGCACCCACACGCACGCACACGCACACACACACAGACACACGCACACGCACAGGCACAGGCACACAAATGAGCGTTCCATTTTCGACAAGGCCCAACCAAACTCTTACTTTTCGTCTGGAATTCTTCTCGTACGAAAAGTTGAGTGGCCGCTGTCCGCTTGGCGCGTATTGGCGGATGTTGTGCTTCATGATGATGATGATGATGTTGATGATAATGATGATTATGATGAAGATTAAGATGATGACAATGATGATGATGATGACATGATGGTGGTAGTGAATGTGTACTAAAGGGAAAGATTGTCAGGGTTATGCTTGGCCACATTAAATATTCAGCGATCTTGATAAAAAGCATTGCTGAATCAGAGAAGGGGAAATTATGGAACAATTGTCACCGTGTGTGTTGTGTGTGTGTGTGGGTGTGTGTGAATGTGTGTGTGTGTGGGTGTGTGTGTGTATGTGTGTGTGTGTGTGTGTCTGTCTGACTGTCTTTGTTCAATGCACTTTTTTTTTCCTCACCCAATAACTTTGCGCAAGTAAGATCTGGCAGTCTTGTAAAGATTGTCTGATGTTCAGTCATGCATGCAGAGATTTAAATGAAAATGTACTGGCTATGCCATTAATTTATAGCATAGCAAACATACTGTGTGTAGGTCGATTTATTAACTACAAATACAACCAGTCAATATGAAAACACTGGTGGAATACATGTATCTTTTGAATGGAGAGGTACCAAGGAAACGGGCATTTCGAGAACGGAAAAACCGACAAGGCGTGAATACAAAGCAGGACAAATGAGTTTCAAAACCTAGACAATCAGCAATACACGTACACACGCAAATTCACGTGTTTTTTAAACAAAAATAAAGGTTTTCAAAACTTCCCTGATATTTTTTTCGTCAGAGAGCAGTCCACAAAATTAAAGGAACCATGTACGGCGTAATTATATTTAATGAATCGATTAGCATGTCTTTCTATCATGTTCATTGCAGAAATGTTGATTGTATAGCCCTTTCTGGCTTTTGCCGAAAGGGTGGAAGCGACGCCTCGCGATGACTGGAACGCGACCATTCGTCCAAAGCCCACCCCACCCCGGTTTGGTCGAAAGGGTGCGTTGATTAGTCTTCCACATCAGTGGTTTATAATAGAATTTAAGAAATATAAATTTAAGTCGTTCATATAGCTCCGTTTAGTCTTATTTCACAACGCCCCCTATCGTCAGAGTCAGCAGCAATACATGTTAGCCTATGGAATTGTAAAAAAAAAAAAATCGTTAACAATTAATTTTTTGTTTAAACGAAAAGCACATTCACCCCGACTAACGTTATCACTAGCTCTTTCATTGGAACCCTGGACTTTTGAAAGTTCACCCACCGTAATTTGATCAAAATAGGTTGCAAGCTCGTCATTGCCTATAGTACACATGTGAAACAAGTCTAACTTTGGACTCAGTTTGCCAAGTGATTTTAAGATTATAGGTCAAGTACACGAAGGATAAGCAGCATGAATTATCATAGATCACTTCGGCTTGGTTCATTATGTCCATTTCATCCAACCCCCCACCTTCATTTTTCCATTTAGTAAAAGCAAACATTTTGCCGAGTTTAGCAAAAACATGAATATTCATGAACGGTCAGACAATACAGCCTTTTAGTACGTAACGTATAATGAATGGGAATGGGCGATGATCCGTCCAGGAGGTAGAGGTCAGTGGTTTGTGCTGGCAATATTCACGCGAGCGAAAATGAGACAATCGGAGCAATATGTAAATTCAAATAATCAAAATAGAAACAGATTAAAAATTAAATGAAACAAGTTTTTACGTAGTCTTGCAGATCAGGCGTTTATAGGAATTAAATCAATTAATAAATTCAATAGATATAAACAAATGTCAAATAAAAATAATATCAATTTCTTTTTATGTATAGACTTCATTTTTGATGTAAACTAGTCATGCATAACAGTCTATGCAAATGAAATAACAAATAAATAAATAAATAAATAACGAAATAGGCCTACCGCCTTAATGCACCCTTTCGGATTAAGCAGGTGGGGGGGGGGGGCGAGGGGGGGGTGGGGGCTTTCTGAATTACATACATAGAAAGAAATGGATATTTTTTTAAATAAATAAACGACTGATTTGTAAGACTAGGTAAACACCTTTATTTGACATTTTTAAATATGAAAGTAAATTATTTGATAGTGTTTCTTGTTATTTATTGATTTAATATTTATAAACGCCTGATCTGCAAGACTACATACAAACTAGTCTAATCAATTTTTAATCTTTTTCTATCTTTATTATTTGAATTTAAACGACTTAAATTTATATTCCTTTCATTCATATTGCTCCGGTTGTCTCATTTTCGCTCGCTGGAACATTGCCAGCACAAACCACTGACCTCTACCTCCTGGACGGATCATCGCCCATTCCCATTCACTATACGTTACGTACTAAAAGGCTGTATTGTCTGACCGTTCATGAATATTCATGTTTGATTTTACTAAATGGGAAAATGACGGTGGGGGGTTGGATGAAATGGACATAATGAACCAAGCAGAAGTGATCTATGATAATTCATGCTTCTTATCCTTCTTGTGCTTGACCTATAATCTTAAGATCGCTTGGCAAACTGAGTCCAAAGTTCGACTTGTTTCACATGTGTATTATAGGCAATGACGAGCTTGCAACCTATTTTGATCAAATTACGGTGGGTGAACTTTCAAAAGTCAATGGGACATGAGGGTTCCAATGAAAGAACTAGTGATAACGTACGTCAGGGTGGATGTGCTTTTCGTTTAAATAGAAAATGAATTGTTAACGATTTTTTTTTGGTAACATTCCATAGGCTAACATGTTAGGCTGCTGACTTTGACGATAGAGGGCGTTGTGAAATAAGACTAAACGGAGCTATATGCTATTATAAACGACTGATGTGGACGACTAGTTAACGCACCCTTTCGGTCAAACCAGGGGGGGGGGCTTTGGACGAATGGTCGCGTTCCAGTCAATGCAACACTCCTAACGCACCCTTTCGGCCAAACCGGGGGGGGGGGGCTTTGGACGAATGGTGGCGTTCAAGTCAAAGCGACGTGACGCCACGCTACCCATCCGTTCGGCATAAGCCGCCCTTTCTATCGCTTGGAAAAAATGAATTTGAATAAAGTAGATGGTTGGAATTTCTGTACATATACACTTCTATTCATTTTTGTCAATATTAGCTACTTACCTTATAATTATTTTTCCTTTTACAAAAATTGATATAAATTTCTTAATATCGTTTCATTAATAGCATCATTGTTTTCCTTACCTTATCTTAACATCAAATGGCTCAGATTAGATAGCTAACTGAAAGGTCAAATTACATGTACTTAGACGCTTATATTTGTATTCTTCAAATACAAATATGTGGTCTATGTCAAAGTCCAATTTGTAACGGCCGTGATGGTCACATCCACAACCAGCTTTATGGCAAAACAAGTAGATTCTAATAGCTTATGGTACGAGATGACATATATAGATAATTTTACATTGTTTATTATTTTGTCTATTTGTGTAAAAAGACTTTGAAATATTGTAGTGTTCATAACACCATATTCTGAGTTAATCTTACTTTCATGTTTGATTGGGCCATACCGTGCGTCCCCCCAAAAACGATACACTTTTGGAATGGCTGCCGAATAAAAAAATTATATGATTCTGGGGGAAAAATCTTATATGTATGGAATGCTCATAAACTCAACTTTTATATGACACCAAAAAATCCGAAAATAATTCATGCTTGGGTGAGCACTGCTCACTTTTGTAAAGGGTATGAAAATTTGGTTGCGCAGGAAATAACATTCCAATTGAGGTAAATCCTTTTGAGCTTACAAAATGATGGTACATGTTTTCATCTGTGACTTTGAATAAAAACCTTCACCCCACATTTCAGTTATTGTAAGATTATCAATTTACATAAACCCCATCTGGTTATTAAGTAAATCAATGAGATGTTCAACTAATCTTACAATAACTGAAATGTGGGGTGAAGGTTTTTATTCAAAGTCACAGATGTAAAAAAAATAACAGTTTGTAACATGGAAATAACAACATGTACCATCACCCCATCCTGACTCCCATGAACACACCACTGAGTCTACCAGGGAAAGTTACAATGCTACACTGTCGCTCATAAAGGTGGAATATTTTGTTTTTACCCCAATTTATGGAATTATCTTAAAAATAATTTAAAAATAATAGATCTAGATAATAGTATACATTCTCAGATTTTATTGAATAATAACTTGCCAATGTGTGTTTTGCGTGACTGCTAAAGCATGTGTATGCTACTATGCTTATCAACTAGGGGACATACGCCCTTAAGTCATAAATGACAGTAATGAGGATTAATGCCCCACAAAAGGGCACTAATATAGCACATCGACACGGAAAATGCAAATCAGAAAATGCAATAAATTTTCAATAATTTATTGCATTTTACCTCGGTCCCCAACTTAAAAAAATCCTCTGGACGGCCATGCATTATGGCTCAAGGCAAGGGCACACAGAAGATTTTGTTATGTTGGGAACCGGGGTAAATGCAATAAATTATTGAAAATGTATTGCATTTTCTGTGTGTTTTTTATTTATGGAAAGTATCCCCTACCCTAGCCCCCGCTGCCTACAGTCATGGTTCAGTGACAAAGCAATGGCCTCGTAACTGTGAGGCCCCAGGATCAAAACCTTGTCGATGTGCTATATTAGTGCCCTTTTGTGGGGCATTAATCCTCATTACTGTCATTTATGACTTAAGGGCGTATGTCCCCTAGTTGATAAGCATTGTAGCATACACATGCTTTAGCAGTCACGCATAACTAACATTGGCAAGTTTTTATTCAATACAATCTAAGAATGTATACTATTATCTAGATCTATTATTTTTAAATTATTTTTAAAATAATTCCATAAATTGGGGTAAAACAAAATATTCCAACTTTATGAGCGACAGTGTACAATAAAAATGCAATTCCTGTTCACTCATGCATAACAGTTTGGTTTAATAAACCATGAAATTCACTCAGATAATCATGAATGTATCATATCACCCTCAATTTTGTAAGCTCCAAAGGATTTACCTAAATTGGCAGGCTAATAAATAAATATAAATAAATAAAATTATATTTCTATAGCGCATTATACAAGGTATGTCTCTATACGCTTTACATTGTATTACAAGCTTAATTAATTACATGCACCTACAATTGAACTACCCTCAAACAAAAATTCTGACAAGATCTTAACTAAAAGAGTACAACAGTAACTTGATAGATAACAAATATAATTCATTCTTAAATAATGATACAACAATAATGGTTCAAGATTTTATTCATATATTACAAGTTGTAAAACATATACACTTTCAATTGAAATTATAGATAACAAAGCATGATAACAATTAATTCTTAAAAAGGTAGGTCTTAAGTGCAGTCTTGAAGGTCTGGATGGAAGGTGCAGTTCTAATGGCGAGCGGGAGAGAGTTCCAGAGGGTGGGAGCCAGGCGCGGATCCACGGGCCTAATTCTTCCGGCCCGGCTATGGCAAGCCCTTTGTGTAAAAACTAGATAAACTCTGTTTTTCTCAGATAAACTCTGTTTTTCTCAGATAAACTCTGTTTTTCTCAGATAAACTCTGTTTATCAACAGATAAACACAGTTTATCAGAAAAACTCAGTTTATCAGTTGATAAACCCAGTTTATCAAGAAAAACTCAGTTTATCAATGATAAACTCAGTTTATCAACAGATAAACAGAGTTTATCAAACTAGAAAAACTCAGTTCATCAGTTGATAAACTGAGTTTATCATTGATAAACACAGTTTTTCTGATAAACTGAGTTTATCTAGTTTTTACACAAAGGGGTTGCCATAGCCGGGCCGGAAGAATTAGGCCCGTGGATCCGCGCCTGGTGGGAGCATTGAAGGTGAAGGAGCTACGGCCGTAGTACTGGGGCTTAAAACGAGGAACCTGGAGAAGATGTTTGTTTTGGGATCTGAGAGCACGGGAGGGTGTGTAGGTATGAATGAGTTCAGACAGATAAGATGGGGTAGAGTTAGAGAGAGACTTGTAGGTGAGAAGTAGGATCTTAAAGTGAATCCGCTTGTTGATTGGGAGCCAGTGGAGGTTACGGAGTAGGGATGTGGTAGAAGTGAGACCAGTTGCTTTCTCTGTGATTCTGGCTGCGATGTTTTGAATTCTTTGAAGCTTCATCAGTTCGTTGGCAGGAAGATTAATTCCTGCGCAACCTACTTTTCATACCCTTTACAAAAGTATGCAGTGCTCACCCAAGCATGAATTATTTTCGGACTTTTTGTTTTCATATGAAAGTTGAGTTTATGAGCTTTCCATACATATACAACTTTCCCCCCAGAATCATATAGCTTTCATTCGGCAGCCATTTCAAAAGTGTATAGTTTTTTGGGGAACGCGCGGTATACGGTATATGTGTGTAATATCCAACATTCAAATTTATATTAAATTTTTTAAGAGGTTATTACTTTAAACTCATGATGAAAATTATAACATTTGAAGGGTCTTTTACAAGCAATATATTTTTGGTCATTTTTTTTCGTGATCAACGTTTTTGACATTCTTTCCAAATTTGAGCCCAAAGTAACATTTTATATGTATTATCGCCGCCTTTTTTTTCAATTTCGTTAACAATATTCACTTGTTACCATATTCAAATGTTTCACATTAACAAACTGCGTATTTTCGAATGACATTTCAACACGCCCCTTACTGTTCTACGAGCCGCTTTGCACCCACTTATTCATATACATCCGCGCTGAACGTACTGCACGCGAGCTACACGCACAACAGCAAAGGCGCCGGAAGTGGGGGGGGGGGGGGGGCAGGGCTGCACCCCCCCCAACCAAAAAAGTGAGGGTGGGTGCAAAACGCATTTTGGCCCCCAAAAAATGTTCCCCCCCCCCTTCAAAGAAAAAAAAAGGAAAGCAGTAAAGGAGTAAAGATGGTTTGTCTTTTTAACCCCAAAGAACATAACAATAATAAAACCTGAATTAAATCACATATAAAATTCCATTCACAGAAAAGGAAAAGAAAGTATCCTGATTCACTGCAGCTTATATGCCGTGCATTATGGTTCAAGGCATGGCCAAACAGAGGATTTTTTCTGTCGGGGATTGGGACAAAATGCAATGAATTTATTGCATTTTCTTTGTTTGTTGTATTTGTGGGGGCGGCACCGTACCCTAGCCCCCCTGCTAAGCACTGGCCTCGTTACAGTGAGGCCCCATGATCAAACCGTGTCAATGTGCTATATTAGTGCCCTTTTGTGAGGCATTAATCCTCATTACTGTCAGTTATGACTTAAGGACGTAGGTCCCCTAGTTGATTAGCATAATAGCACACATGCTTTAGCAGTCACGCAAACAAACACTTACAAATTATTATTCAATAAAATCTGAGAATATTTTACTATTATCTAGATATACTAGGAATAAATCATTGTCAAAATTATTCCATAATTAAAAATAATTATTCCACCATTAGGACCAACGGTGTATTTTAAGGATGATCAATTAAAAAGTCAGAGTAACAGACTGGTGCTTGTAAATTACTAATTTCATCAGACAGATCCTGACCAATATTTACAAAATGCTGATTAAAAATGTTTGCAATAGCAAATTGATCGTGAATGACATCATTACCTTTAAAAAAAGATTTCGGTTATTTTGATTTACTTTAACCTAATGCCATGTCAATTTTATATAATGTTTTATTTTTTTATATTTTTCATAATAATAGCTACTTTTAAATTTTTCTCATAATAATAGCTTGTTTTCGGTAAAACTCTTGCCGACATATCTGGGAATAACATAGGCAAGCATATATCCCCCCCCCCCCCCAATATTTCAGCTGGGGGGGGATGGCCTGTACAATCATCCCCCCCAATAATTCACCATCAAACAAAAATGAAGAGAAAAATTAATGATGATAGCCCGATGAGAGTAGTTAATGGTTATTACTCGCAAGATGACCATCAATATACACATTTTGCTATCTCATTTTCATAATACATATGTAAATAAGACAACCGTATATGAGACAAGAATAAATGAAATTCTCACTCATACGGCTTCATCAGGAATTGATGAATATCAATTTATTCAATCAACAGCATTATAGAAATGCAGTGCGCCAAATGCAAAGCCGCAGCGTTAAAAAGCAACTAGCTAAATGTTAAGCGCGAAGCGCGAAAGTGCCAAAAAGAAGTAGAGAGTGGGAGAGAGGATACAGGCGCGTAGCCAGGGGGCGGTGGGGGCGGTAGCCCCCCCCCCCCCCAAAAAAAAAAGAGAGAGAGAGAGATAGAAAGAAGAAAGGAAGAGGACGTAGGAAGAATAAAGATTAAGAGTCGAGAACGGTACAACGTATCGTCATCTTTCTCTAATAATGTATCTTTGCGCGGGAGGGGGGGGGGGGGGGGGGGGGGAGGGACTGAATTCAGACAAGGATTAAGAGTCGAGAATGGTACAACGAATCGTCTTCTTTCTTTAGTAATTTAATGAAACGTCAAAAGAAACTGAATTTTTGACTAGGATTAAGAGTCGAGAACGGTACAACGAATCGTCTTCTTTCTCTAATAATTTAATGAAACATCAAAGCTTCCGCGCTTCGCGTAGGACGGGGAAACCCCCTCCCTGCAGCGACCTCCCTAGGGAGCGCGCTTCGCACGCTTCGCGTGCTCACTACCGCCCCCTAAAATAAAATCCTTGCTACGCGCTTGAGAGGATAATAACCCGAGTTGCAAGCCCATGTGGGACCCACATGGGTCCCATATTCTTTCAAATGTTATCTATATTGAGGGTGACTTGAAAAAGTTAAAAGTAAAAAGGGTGCAACCTGCCACACGCTTCTTCCACTTGGTTGGTTTTGATCCATCGCCGAAAATATTTTGGCACCAATCATCCCCCCCAACCACGGATACAAATCGACACCGTTGTACACGGATATAGGCCTACTGCAGCAGTGTTATATATCGCACAAGGAGTGTTGCGAAGCAGGTAGCAATAATACATACCATATTTTTAATATCACAAAAATGTAAACAAAAAAACTACAACAACGATAACAACAACAACGACAACAATGATAATGTATTCAAACATATCCACTTTACTTTGTCCTAAACGTTTCTGTAGCATTTTGCCTACCTTAGATATTAGTTCTCGAAGTGGCACTGGTACACTTCCGTTGTTCACAGATCATAATGATGTCATAGAGTTATTATGATGGACCTTTATATTTGCATGGACTGTTATGTGCGACGTGCGTTTTAGGCACAGCTGGCAGTCACGTGTGACGTCCTTTTAAGGCGCGGATCCAGGGGGTGACCGAGCTGGCCTAGAAAAGGGCCCCCGGCAAAAAAAAGGTGTTAAGTAAAAAAAATTGTTAAAAAAGCCCTCACTATGCCACCGTCCCCCCCCCCCCCCCCCCTACCCCCACTGGGTAAAATATCGACCGGCGTGATTTTCAAACATTCGGGGGCAAAAAAGAGAAAGGAAAATTAGTGTTAACTTTCGGGGGCAAAAAATTAGTGCTCACAATGGTTTGTGCTCAACATCTTACATAGACACCTGGTGAAGAAAAAAAGTTGTCCTAACATTTCCACAGCTTCACGCTTTCCAGTCAACTCTTATCCTCGTGAGAACAGGCAAATTAGGCATCTCCTCTATAATGATGCCATGAGAATGCTTCTTAGGGTACCTAGATACTTTAGTGCTAGTCAAATGTTTGCTGAGTTGAATGTTCCAGCCTGTTCGGCTGTATTACGAAATCTTATGTATAAGTTCATCCAGAGAGTGGATGTCTCTGAGAATAGTATTTTAAAGATGTTAGTGAACCCCTCGTATAGTAGTCTTAGGTACACATCGGGCCTCTGGAAATTTTGGCTTAAAAAGCCTGCTTACACCTCGGAATTGATCATATTTTGCATGATGTTACCAAGGATTATCCAGCCTCTTATGGTTGCAGTATAGTCCTTAGTCCTTGTTGCTTGTTATAATATCTAGTTATCTATTATTAGTATATTAATTGTTCTAGTTTGTGAGCAGAGGTTGTTACAATTAAGTTACAACTTCACTTTGTTATACATATATTTATTTTAATATTGCAGTTACAGGTACAGCTTAGAGTTAGATTGCTATAGGCCTTCTGTTATCAATTTTTACAGATACAGGTTACATGTTACAGTTACATTGTATATACGTAGTATAGTTTTAGTTTTTAGTTTGTTATATTCTTTAGTATTTGTACGATTTGTTGTTAATTTCTTGTTATTATACTCATCATGTTCATACTCCGCTATTATCCCTATCTATATGTAACATATGTTTTATGGACCACTGCCTTGTGCAGCTGAGTCTGAAATAAAGTTCTGAATTGAATACTTAGTTTATACGTCTTAGATATGTAATCACTTGAAATATAAACATGGATTGAAAGTTGTTATTTTCCCCAAAATAATTAGGGTTCAACAGCTTTACAAACATCTCCTTATAATGGCTAATAATTAAAAAAGTAATATGTGTTCGTAACATATGAAGTATAACAGTATCTTAACTACTGATGGGGCTACCCTGTTGATAAAAAAAGGAAATAAATAAATAAATGATTATGGCATTTTACTTAAATGTGTGTTGTGAGAATTATTCAGGATTGTGACTTGACAACATGGCATGTCCATTTTCCACCCTCTCCTCCACCATCAGCGGGCGTACTTGGAATGCAGTGTTTTACTGAATCTACCTACCCTCTATTTTAAATAAAACTTCACTGAATAAATAATAGATACAAATACATACCACTACGACCATTGAGCTAATATACATATACAGTCATCGGTTAAACCATTCTAAATACTCTGGGGAAAGTGTAGGATATTAATTTGTAAATTTGATTACAAAGTTACGGGCTTAAAATGCATATCTGCAAAGTGTGATCTATCTCTAGACATTGCAGTCATGTATAGAGGATACCCATATTTGGTAGCTAAAAGATCGAGGTACCGGTTTCGAGACCAAGTCGATGCGTTTGTGCCCTTTGGTAAGCCATTATTGGAACACGATGTTAATTATCTACAAACTTTGCTTGAAAAGATCTTCTAGATCTGAATGGTGATACATACAACTTTAAACAAGCCCAGTGGATAATATCACAAGAAGATAGAGTGTGTTATATGCCCTATCTATGAATATGATTATGTCAATAGAATAATCTCATTGTTATTTCAAATGTAAATATTCAAGCAAAGTCATTAAACAACCTACGTACCGTTTCAACTTTGTACCTTTATCACAGAGAAATAAACGTTATACAAACTATACACATCCACGATTTATTGAAATTAACTTTGCAGTTTATGACATCATTGCATGGTTGGTGAACGGGCAAGGGGAAACGTAAGCCCAAGCCAAATGATAACAAGAAATAAAAATCCCGAGAAAGAGAGAGAGAGAAAAAATATATATATATAAAGAAAGAGAGAGAGAAAAAAAAAGAGAAAGAGGGGGTGATGGAGAGGGAGGGAGGGAGAGAGAGAGAGAGAGAGAGTGATACAGAGAGATACAGAAAAGGGGAGTGAGAGAGATAGAGAGAGAGAGTGATACAGAGAAATAGAGAAAAGGGATG